>LR537721.1:318475-383171 GCA_900883565.2 Caenorhabditis panamensis | reverse complement strand
GGGGTGGGGTCCTATACTCATGAAACGCACTGTATATGTATTGTCTGTCCGTGAAAAAATTTCAGCGGTTCATTTCAGCGGCGCAAGCAGGACAGACACTATTTATTCAAAAGTAAAGTGTGTACTTACAAATTCATCGTCTTCCACATCAAAATTATCATTGGAATTCGAAGTGCCGTCTTCACTGCTTCCGGAGGAATGCTGGTGGGGTTGAGAGCTGAAATTGTGGAAAATAAGGATCTTGAACAGAATCTAGAATCTGTTTCGAACTTCTTAAAATTATAATGATAGATTCTAGTTTCCTTTTCTATCAGTTCAGTCAAAGAAGTTTGAAAATACGAAAATCCGTCCAAAACGCCTCGCCAAAAAAGTTGGCGGGTCTCGCCACGAAATCAGTTTTTGGCGTTTTTCGGATTTTTGACTTCATTTTTTAATTTTTACTGTTAAAATTGAGTAAAACAGAAAATTTGGAACTGATTGATTGGCAATTTCACCATAATTATTCAGTTTTTCATTGCAAATTACCCATTTTTGTAATTTCTCTAGCAAAAACACAAAATTTATGAGTTTATGCTGAAAAACTAAGCTATTCTAGTAAAACAAACTATCAATCGGTTTGAAATTCTCTGTTCTATCCGTTTTTATCAAACAATTTTGAGAAAGTAGGTCCAAAACTTCAAAAACTACTTACTACTGCGGTCACGGGAAGTGGCACACGGCGGGTCTCGCCACGAAATCAGTTTTTCACTGTTTTCTCGATTCTGGACCGATTTTCTTGAAATTTCTCTAAAAAAACGGATAGAAAATAGAATTTGGAATCTAGAAATAGCCAATTTGACCAAATTCTGTTAGATTTTCAATGCGAACTACCCGTTTTTGTAACTTTTCTGCCAAAAACACAAAACCTTCAATTTTTCTATGGAAAATTTGATATTTCGGGTTAGAGCAACTATTTTTAGGCTTCAAATTTACTGCTCTATCCATTTTTATCTGCTAAAACTCAAAATAGTTGGTCCAAAAACGAGAAAACAGCAAAAAACTGATTTCGTGGTGAGACCCGCCGAGTCCCACTTCGCGTGACCGCAGTAGTACTTATTTTTCAAAAAAAAAACACTCACCCATTCATAACAGCCAACACGGTTCCAAAAACCTCCTTAGCATCGTCATCAATTGTTATCACATCGTCTTCCTCATTCTCCACCAACTCCTCTTTTATCGATTGTCTCAAAATTGGAAATTCCTCTTCGATTTTCGATCTTTTTGGAGCCGGCGGCGGTTCCTCGAATTTATGGTCTTCTAAATCCATGTTGGTTCCAGATGGTTTTACTTCGGATGACGTGGAAACAGATTGTCCAGCAGCAGAAGATAAAGCAGATGGGGAAGAGACTTTTAGAGATTCCAAAGTTGAGGAAGCAACTGGAATAGTGGGCGGAGCCAAGGGGGTGGAAGAGGTACAGTCATTGGGCTCTGATGATGGGTGTCTGCAGCATTTCGGACAGATTTTTTGAATATCGTCTACTACAGAAATGGGGACTCCGTGTTTTATAATCTGAAAGAAATGCATTTCATTTCAATTTGACTTTAAAAAGTTCAGTTGGGGGGGGGGGGGGCAGATCTTGCCAAATGAGTTTTTGGACCAATTTTCTCGACATTTTCTAATAAATTCGAATAGAAAAAAGATTAAAAGCCTAGCTATAGTATATTTGACCAGATATTTGTAAGGTTTTGATAGAGAAATTTCAGGTTTCGTGTTTTTGGCAAAACTTACAAAAATGGGTCTCGCCACGAGAACAGTTTTTTGCTGTTTTCTCGTTTTTGGACCAATTTTTTCAAATTTTCTTGATAAAACGGATAGAAAAGAGAATTTGAACTCAAGAAATAGGCAATTCGACCTGAACTTTTGAGTTTTTCACCACGAATTATCCATTTCTGTACATTTTCGGGCAAAATCACGAAATCGGAAAATTTGCCATGAAAAACTCAATTACTCTGGTTAAATTAACTATCAATTGGTTCCAAATTTTCTCTTCTATGCAAATTCATGAGAAAAACTTGACGAAATCCGTTTAAAAAACGAGAAAACACCAGAAAACCGTTTTCGTATCAAATACTCACCAAATGATTGACAATCTCTCCGACCACCTCCCGATGCTTATCCACATTCACTAAGATATACATTCCGCCAGCAGGTGCGGCCATTTTGAGATCTGGAAATGGATAATTATGAAAAACTGGCCCGAAATCAATACCAACTAGTGCTAATTGGTATTGTTTTTTTTCTAGTTTTTAATTGGTTTTTGTCGTTTTTAAGTAGTTTAGCTCTATTTTTTGATAAGGTTTTATCATTCACTTAACAAAGTAAAAAACGCATAAAAATTGATAAAACAGCCCTAGAAACAAGGAAAATTGGGCAGAGAAGAGACGACAGGCAGAGGAGACGAAATGCAATTATGTCGTGTTGTGAGGGTGGAAAACGGGGGAAAAGAGAAGGGACGGCTGGCCTAATTGTGTGCGAGTGGTGAGGAGGGACACTTAGTGGAATTAGGATTAACAGTTGGTCACGGGCAGTCGTATTGATTGGCCTATACCAACGTGCAATTTGCTAATTGCAGCCGTGTGCTTGGAGAGGTGTAAAACACTCAGTTTTGGTTTTAAAAATGAGATCAAAACAGTAGTAGATAGGAAATTTTGGGCTTTACAACGTTGTAGTTAACAACTTTTTTGTATTAGGTTGGTAAATAAGTTTCTTTCTTTTGGCTCGTTCTCGATTATGAGTTGAGCTAAAAATCTGAAACTTTGCCAATCAATAAGATGATCCATAAGACATTTACTGGCCGAATGGCAAGTTCCAACGTTAAGTTTTGACCGAGTTAAAATTCAAAACGTAAATACCACTTTTTTGGCTCCACGTCCTAGAAAATTTTCTAGGGCAGATAAAATTATTTGGGTTGTTGTAATGAAATACACTAACCATCAGTACTTCATAAAAATTTAGTTTGGAATTTTAGAACACGTCTCCGATTTTTTGGAAAAATTTGGTGGGTTTTTTTTTTGGAAACGGAATTTTATCTCGATCAAAAATTGAAATTGAGAGCTGTAACTTGACTGAAAAATGTAAGAAGGTTTGCCCTACATCTGGGTGAAATTTCAAAATTTTCTCTCAATTGTGGAGTGAGATACAGAAAATCATGAAAAGAAACTTATTTACCGACCTAATATCTGCAGTGAGTGTCTAGTTGCAAGTTGAATTTTTTGGCACTGGTCTCACCAATTTCGATTTTTATCTTAAAATCTAGATTTAGTGTCCGAAAATTGTTAATTACAAAGTTATAAAACACGAAAATAGCTATCAAATGCAAAAATTATCTCAATTTTCGGTCAAAACCTAATTTTTTTCTTACTGCGGTCACGGGAAGTGGCACTCGGTGGGTCTCGCCACGAAAGCGGTTTTTTGCTGTTTTCTTGTTTCTGGACTAACTTTTTTGAGTTTTTACAGAAAAAAATGGATAGAACAGATGATTTAAAACCTAGGAATAGTTAATTTGACCCGAAATATTAAATTTTTCATGGAAAAATTTAAGAATTTGTGTTTTTGTCTGTTTTTTTCGGAAAAGTTACAAAAACGGGTAGTTCACAATGAAAATCTAACTGAATTTGGTAAAATTGACTATTTCTAGGGTTCAAATCTTAATTTTTAACCGTTTTTAAGAAGAAAATTCAAGAAAATCGGACCAGAAACGAGAAAACAGCGAAAAACTGACTTCGTGGCGAAACCTAAGTGTTGACCGCAGCAGTAGAAAGTCTATATGACACAGTAACTACCCAAATTAGAAAATCAATAGAAAGGCTAATTAGTGAGTCAAAACAGAGCAAACAAACAGTACTAGCCAACCGGCGGTCATTGGGTAAATACTCAAAGGTGGGGGGAACCCGTTGCCAATAACAAATCGGACCACTGGACCTCCTCCGGTTGGTTGGTATAATATAAACGAAGCGGCAAATCTCGTCTTCCACATCTCTAGGTCTCTTCTCTCTACTTGCAAATTTGTTAATTGCCCCCGTGAGAGGGGGTTAAGTGTCTCTCGCCTCTAGTTTATCAAAGCCCCCCACGAAATGTGGTCCCCTTGAACGGAGGGTGTGGGAAAATAAATTTAGTAAATCTAAATCGCTGAGCAATTCTATTAAGTGAGGCTGAATGGGATAAAAGGGGAGAAATTGAGGAATTTATTCAGAATGTGATGATGAGGGAAAATGGGAAATGGGAAATGGGAAAAGCGAGAGAAAAATTTGGAAAAAATTAGTCGATAATTGGTTGTCCAGGCCGTCGTCAGATACTTTTCGGCGCCAACTAAAAAACACAAAAACCAAAATTGTCTTTCTCCGAAAGACGCAGAGAAATGCATTGTGTGTGTGTTTTCAAAAGAAAAACGGGCGAGACATTTTTCTGGAGGGTTTTGGGACGTTTTTGTGGCCAAGGGGGGTGAAATTTGAGATGTTCCCATTCCGTTCTGGAGGGGGAATAGAGTGGGAAATGAGATTGATCACTGAAAAAGTTGGTTATTCTCAAAAATTATCAATCTGATTGGGCTTGGATTCTGTCTAGAGGTACTTTTTAGTGGTTACAATACTACAAACGCCAAAAAGTTGGCAGTCGGTGGGTCTCGCCACGAAATTGGTTTTTCGGAGTTTTCTCAATTTTGTTCAGAGTTTTTTAGATTTTTTTCTGATGAAATTGAATAGAACAGAGCATTTGGAACCAATTGATGGTAAATTTTTCCAGAATCATTCAGTTTTTCGTTGCAAATCATTCATCTTTGTAACTTTTCTGCCAAAAACACGAAACGCGGAAATTTTCTGTGAAAAATTCGATGATTCTGGTCAAATTAACTATCATTGTATTCCAAATTTTCTGTTCTATTCGATTTCATCTTAAAAAACCTGAAAAAACTGGCAGAAAATCGAGAAAACATCAAAAAACCGATTTCGTGGCGAGACCCGCCGAGTGCCACTTCCCGTGACCGCAGTAGTACATTCATAGAGGCAATTTGTTTGAAATTATGACTTGTAGAGTATGTTTTCTAACTTTTCAACTCTTCTAACACGGAATTTCATACGCATAAACATGGCTATGATAGAAAATAAAACAGAGCATTGCGCCTAAAGAGACGCAGACATTGGCAAACACTAATTAGGCATGATAATGAGGACATTTATGGCTGTTCGGAGCAATTTTGTTATCAAGAAAGGGAGAGGCAGTACTAGGGGGACCAGTGTAAATAAACAGAGCTTTACGTCGGAAGAGGCGGCTGCGCCTTTAATATCATAAGTGCCCCCGCGTCGCGATGAAATAGGCAATTAGTATAAAAGGAGATTAGAGGCACACCTTGGGGGGATTTATGGTAATAGTAATAAGTAGAAGGAGGAGAGGTATGCGGGGGAAATAGAGGGACACTGAATATTTGTTAATGAGCAGGGAGCAGTTCGTTGAAGCAGGGAGAAGGAGGCACAGAATTTGTTAATGATGAGGGTAATGAGAGTGTGTAGAGAAGCTTAGGCCTAGAAAATGCCGTGTTTTAGAATTTCAATGGGTGGAAAACAA
This sequence comes from Caenorhabditis panamensis, assembly GCA_900883565.2. Lineage (NCBI taxonomy): Eukaryota > Metazoa > Nematoda > Chromadorea > Rhabditida > Rhabditidae > Caenorhabditis > Caenorhabditis panamensis. The sequence goes on along the minus strand of LR537721.1, from coordinate 377,572 downwards.
AATTTGGAACGTTTTTCTTTTTCTAATTGACAACTTTTTTTTATCTTCAGGGATTCTTGACTGCGGCCACGCGCACTAGGCGGGTCTCACCACGAAAACGTGTTTTTACTGTTTTCTCCTTTCTGGACCTACTTTTTTGAGTTTTTTCAGATAAAATTGGATAGAGCAGAAAATTTGAAGCCTAAAAATAGCTAATTTGGCCTGCAATATTGAATTTTTGAGGGAAAAATTTAAGATTTTGTGTTTTTGGCCGAAAAGTTACAAAAACGGGTAGTTCGCAATGAAAATCTAACTGAATTTGGTCAAATTGGCTATTTCTGAATTTCAAATTTTATTATCTATTAGTTTTAATAAAGAAAGTTTAAGAAAATCAAACTGAAAACGAGAAAACAGCAAAAAACCGACGAGACCAGTATGAGAGGGCCATCTTGAAAATGGGCTCAACTTTGCAGCCCGATATCTCAAGATCTAGATGAGGTATTTAAAAAATTTAACTTTATAAATTTAGGAAAATTCTCAGGCTTTATTTTTGTAATTAACAACTTTTCGATATCTTTTGTAAACTTTGAGATACACACGACTTTCTAGAGCTCACTTTTTAACAACACACAACTAACTTTGAGGAACTGTATCTCTAAAACTATGAGAGGTAGCAAAAAGTTGTCAACTACAAACTAGTAGTAAATTTTATAAACTTTATTTTTGTAGTTAACAACTTTAGAAAATCTCTCATCACTTTTGAGATATTATCAAAACTATGATAGCTGTTGAAAACCAACTTTTGGAAATTTTTTAGAAAAATTTTTTTTTTGAAATTTTTTTGAAGAATTTTTTTTCAAACCCATTTCAATTTATATAAATAAAATAACATTCAAAAACAAGCCAACTCCGCCATATTCCATATTTCCGATTAACATCACATCTTCTCAAAGAAGCAAGAAAATCGGGATAATTCCCCGACGGCTCGTCACACAGAAAATGGGGGAATTTGGCGCAATAACATGGAGAAGAAATGTGTTAATAACACTAATAATATAATCATCATCATTGGAAATAACAGAGAAAACCGCGAGACGCAGGTTATTCGGATTATCGTTTGTACCGCCCATAATAAGAGATTCGGGGGCTCCGCGAGCCGGACAATAATTCGTAGTTGGGCAGGGATTATCAGTGATAATTTATAGTTATTGGAAGAGAAAAAGGCAATGGAAAAAACGGGATGAGGAAGGTGAAAAATGAAGACAAAATCAACACATTTTTTTCTCTGATTGTGAAGTGATGTGAAATTTAAAAATTTCTGAAATGAACTAGCTAATGAATCGCAATTTTAAGACTCCATTCATGCGTATCTCATTAATAAGGTTAATAAGTTGTACTTTTGGCGAATGTACCTCTAATTAGTAAGGCAATGGGCACTGGGTATGAGTAATGTGAACTCTGTGTGACGTAAGCGGGAGGAAATTGCTTAAATGCAATTTAAACTGCTGAAACTCAAAATTTGGATTGTTTTTCTTGTTGACAACTTTTTGGTAGCTGCTTTGGTTTTTGAGATATCAAAGAATTACTAATTCGTGAAACACAGAACTTCACATCTTTGTATCTCAAAATCCAAGCAAAATATTGAAAAGTGGTCAACTACAAAGTTGTAGAAAACATTAGAAGCTACATTTTTGTAATTATAAATTTTTTTCAAACTTCAGCCCTTCTCGAGATACAAACAGAAACACCATGCACCATTTTTTACCAGATGATTCCCCGAACGACACTCCGATGTTCCGCCAGCGCGCGGTTTATCGTAAATCTACACTATTTATTTCTCAATGTCAATTTTGTTTTTTCTGTTGTTTTTATTGTTTCTGTTCGATTTTGTCAATTTTTTCTTTGAATTTGAGTAGGACATAGTGTTAATTATCGAATTTTTATCAAAAACGTTCAATTTTCGGTTAATAATCTGCAAAAAATCGCCAAAATAAATAAAAAAAAATTGTTTCTATTTTCAGCACAATGCTACCCCAACACGGCCAATTTGTACGTCGAACCACTGCACCACCCAGAAATCACTACGGAAATCAATATCCGGTGCATGCCTACGTGGCACAACCTCAACAACAGCCGGTTTATCAGCAACAAGTTGTTAGGTGAGAAGTATTTCAAAAAACGTTGAAACTGTGTTTGTAATCAAGATTTGAATTGAAAATTGTCGAAAATAACTTAACAATGTGTCAAAAATTACTAGGAACCTAAACGAATTTGACTTCACCAATTTTCAATAAGTTTTTCCAGTCAACCTCCAGCCGCCCCAAAAAACACAGAATCTCGAGCCCGGAAACAAGTCGGCGCAGATTTTTTGCCGTCAATTGTCAATGAAGCTTACCATAATGTTCTGGAGCAAATTGTTACTGCAATGTGCTACAAGGAGGGTTTCGATGATATTGAAGAGGCCGCTCTCGAAACCATTATGCTCATTTTTCATTCTTGTGAGTTGTTTTCTGGATATATTTTTGAAAATCCCACGATTTCAGTTATAAAACGAATCGGAGAACAGTCCAGACTGGCTTGTGAAATAGCTGGACGGACAATTGTGAGTCCTGGAGACGTCTGGTTCGCTCTAATCAATATGGGCGTCAAGGTCAACAAGCTTCAAGAGTTTCTACATGAACAGAGCGGGTTTCAGTTAACTGTGCATCCCCGTAAGTTGCATTTTAGCTTAAAATTTGAAAAAAATGAGACAGAGAGAGAAAATTTAACCTACTGCAGTTGTCACGCAAAGTGGCATTTTGCGGGTCTCGCTGACCTGACTTTTTCAAATTTTCTTCAAAAACGAATAGAACAGAGAAATTGAAACCTAGCAATAACCAATTTGCCTGAATTTAGTTAGATTTTCATTGCGAACTACCCGTTTTTGTAACTTTTTCGCCAAAAACACAAAATCTTACATTTTTCTGAAAAAATTACCTTTTTGGGTCAAGTTAATCATCTATAGGCTTCAAATCTCAAAAAAAGTTGATTCAAAAACGGAAAAACAGCAAAAAAAACCGATTTCGTGGCGAGACCGCTGTAATAGAAATCTGAGATTTCCTAATTTTCAGCCGAAATCACCCCTCACGACCAAAAAAATCAAGTCCTGCACATCGGAACTCCACGTCCGCACCCGAGTTATGTATTTGAATGGCTACCGCCACTCCCGGATCCACATACTTATATAAAAACTGAAGTGAGTCTTACTTTGATCACTGTCAATTAGATTTGTACCTTCAGATCCAACACGAACCCGAACTGACCTACGAGAAAGTGCGGGAAGCAATGTCGAAGAAAAAGAAGGACGGAGTGACTTCTCTAGTCAATTACATGGTCAGAAATTATCCTTCGCATTGTCTCTTTCCGAAATTCGAAGAGATTATCCACGACCAAGTGCAGAAAACGGTGCGTTTGCGATTTTACACCCGAAAAACCATAAATTTCTTACCAGTTTGCTCAAGAAAGTGCTGAAAAACGGATGGAGGAGGCGTTCGTGGCGTTTCGCGACCTTCTACAAACCAAAGATATCGAAGAAGTGAACAATGTTGGACAGATTCTGTTCAATAAGGGACTTATCAATCAACACGACATGCAATCCGGAGCAGAAGTTGTTTGTATGTGCTCAGATGGAGCACTAATCGATAAAAACGGTCAGAGGGTGCACTTGTCGAAGGACGTTTTCATTGATTTGGAGGAGAGGGACAAGGTTTCGAAGAGTTCCACGAGGATGGCCACTTGTGGAAATGGAGCAGAGTCGTTGAGATGTACGTTTCTTTCTTTCTTTCGGCATGTCTCCAAATCAGTTTTTGGTGTTTTCTGGATCGAATTTCTACAATTGTTTGACAAACTTTCACCAGAATCACAGCGTCCTGGAGTAAAAATCGAGTAATGCGCTCAACGAAAAACGCGTCAGTCACGCCTTGGCGCACTTGGCGATACGCGAAAAGTTTGGGCGCCTGATTGAATTTTGGAGAAAGTCATTCGAAACTGGTCATTTTGTTAGATTTCAGATGTTTTTCGCTGAAAACAGACTTAGTTTATGTGGGTTAGTGGGCTAGTACATTCGAATCAGTCAGTTTTTCATTTTTCCAGCAAAAATACGAAAAACCGACGTAACTTTCTCATTTTCAGATCACTGGAACATGGACGAGATGCTCGACGATCTCATTGAACTGGATTCTTGCACGATGGATCTGAATGATGAAAAGGACAAGAACGAATTGAAATACATGCAAGAGAAGACCACGTTCGAGTATATACCAGAGTGGTGTCATGGTAAGACTAGATCACTGTACTACAAACACCAAAAAGCCGGCAGTCTGGTCCAATTTTCTTGAATTTTCACTAAAAAACGGATAGAAAATAGGATTTGGAACCTAGAATTAGCCAATTTGACCAAGTTTAGTTGAGTTTTCATCGCGAACTATCCGTTTTGTAGCCACAAACTCAAAATCTTAAATTTTTCTATCAAAAATTTAATTTTTCGGGTCAAATCAGCTTTTTCTAAGTTTCAAATCTTCTGCTCTATCTATTTCTATCTGAAAAACTCAAAAAAACTGTTCCAGAAACAATAAAACAGCAAAAAGTAACCCGAACTTGTTACAGTACTCACTCCATCATCGGAACACCGATCCTACCTTCAACTGGTGGCAAACGAGTTGAAAACGGAGGAAGAATCGAAGAAAGGAAAGGAGAAAGAGAAGGAAAAGGAGAATGGAACGGAGGAAACAGTGAAGAGTAAGGAGGAGGAGACCCACAAAAACCTGTACCTGTGTCCGCCAATAAAAGAAGGAACTCGTCCGAAACCAGCGAAACCTGTGGAAGAGACTCCGAAACCCGAGCCAATTTTCAAGGTCCCCGCTCTACCGGCTCCACGGATATGAACATATTGACTTTTTTTCTGTGTTTTTTTTTTAAATTTTCTGTGATTTCTATCAATTTTTCTTGTCACTTTTACGCTCAATTTTTCATTTTGATCTGATGTATTGCACCAAAAAACGGGGATTTTATGAACTTTTCATTTTTTTAAAATATATTTGTTTTTTAAAATCTTTTTATCGGTTACTGTAACCGTAATCATGTTTTGTTTGTCAAAAAAATTCCAAATATTTTTTTTTTCAAAAATTGAAAAAAAATAGTGATGCATTATTTTTCTTCTAGAACCTCCATGAACGAGTACGGTTGCAATGTGTGTAACGAAGAGTATTCGGCTCGAGACCCGCTCAAAAGTCCTCGCGTCCTTACAGGTTTTTCCCGTTTTCGTGATGAGACCCAATCTCCGATTTTCAGGTTGCGGTCACACAATTTGTCACAATTGTGCAACTTCCATTTCGGGAAATAACCGTTTGTCGATTTTCTGTCCATTTGACAGGACGCCCACCCCGATTCCTGGAGGTATACTACGGAAAGTGGCACTCGGCGGGTCTCGCCACGAAATCCGGTTTTTGCTGTTTTCTCGTTTCTGGATTCATTTTCTTGAATTTTCTGTATAAAAACGGATAGAAAATAGGATTTGGAACCTAGAAACAGCCAATTTGAGCAAAAACATTCAGATTTGCATTGCGAACTACCCGTTTTTGTAGTTTTTCTGCCAAAAACAGGAAATCTTGAATTTTTCTATGAGAAATTTGATATTTTGGGTCAAATCAACTATCTCTAAGCTTTGATTCTTCTGCTCTATTCATTTTTATCTGAAACAACACGAAAAAGTTGGTCCAAAAACGAGAAAACAGAAAAAGACCGATTTCGTGGCGAGACCCTGCTGAGTGCCCTATGGAGAAAAACCGCATAATTTCATGTTCCAGGAGACATCAAAAACCTCAAAAAGAACTTTGCCCTGTTGGAACTTTTAGAGAAAATATCCGACGGAGCGAACATTGAAAAAGTCGAGAGTCTTGTAGCAGATCTACAACGACACGATCGATATTCAAGAGAACGATTGATGAATTTGGAGTGTGATGAGAATTCCGAGCATGTCGCAGTGATCTACTGTACAGTGTGTGACAGTAATCTTTGTGAGAGATGCTCCGAATCGTCGCACTCCACCAATGTCCTCTCGAAACACCGTCGAATCCCGCTCACAGAAAAACCAGCGCCTCTAGTCCATTGCCGACTTCACAGCTCCTACGTCGTGGAATTCGTTTGCAAAGAGGACTCGTGTGACACAGAATCTCCAATGATGTGCCTGATGTGCAGAGATTACGGTAGACACAAAGGACATAAGCATGTGTTGGTGGAGAAAGAAGTGGAGGATTTGAGAGAGAAGGTTAGGGAACACTTGGGAGAGTTGACGAGGCAATCCGAGGTTGTGGACTCGGCACTGAACTCGATTAACTCGGCGATTCATGATTTGACGCCAGGGGAAGAGGATGGCACTTTGGAGGAGACGAAACAGGAGGTGCGTTTTGAATTTTTCGTGATATCTGAGTAAAGCATACTACTGACACCAAAAAAGTTGGCAGTTGGCGGGTCTCGCCACGAAATCGGTTTTTCGATGTTTTCTTGACTCTGGACCGATTTTTCAAAAAATTTCTTAATGAATTCGGATGAATCAGAAGATTTAGAATTGGATGATAGTCAATTTTATAAAAAATTTTCAGTTTTTCATTGCAAATTATTCATTTTTATAATTTACAACGCAAAAACACAAAATCTGAAAATTCAAGCTGAAAAACTGAAAACTTTTTGTAAAGTTGACTATCATCCGATTCTATATTTTCTGATCTATCCGAATTCATCAAACAATTTCAAAAAAAGTTGGTCCAGAGTCAAGAAAACACCGAAAAACCGATTTCGTGGCGACCCCCGCCAACTATTTTGGCGTTTGTAGTATTACCGGTTATGCGAAGTGGCACGGGTTTCACCACGAAAAAATGAATAGTTAACTTGATACGAAAAGATAAATTTTTCTCAAAAAAATATATAATTTTTTGTTTTCGTCTGTTTTTTCGGAAAAGTTACAGAAACGGGTAGTTCGCAATAAAAATCTAATTAAATTTTTTCAAATTGACAATTTCTAGCTTTCAAACACTTTTTTCTATTCGTTTTTATCAAGAAAATTTTAGAAAATCCGGTGTCCACTTCGCCTGACCACTTCAGGATTACTGTAGCTTAAAAATCTGCATTGTCGCGTCATTCTCAGTGTTTCCCAGGTCCGCAACCACTTCCGTCGCCTCCACACCGCCCTAGACCGAGATGAAGCCGAAGCAGTATCAACCGTTGATCGATATGCTAGAGATCGTGTCGAGACCCTCCGATGTCAAAAAGACCGACTCGAAGTGGTCGCTCAGAAAATCGGAACCACGTGTATCACACTCCAGAAGGCGATCATTATGGAAAAAGGACGAATTCTCGACAGAAAAGACGATTTGTTGGCATTGGCAGAATCGACGACTGCAGAACCGACCGGAGTGCCAGATGCTTCGCAATTGAGCACACGCATCGCTTTTTCGTTTTCCAGTGATCGCAAATTACACATTGGAGACTTTATCGAGTCTAGAGTAGTGCTTTTGGGTGAGTATCGTCTGCCAACATTCACGGCGTCATGGAGTGAAAATCGAGTAATGCGCACAACGAGGATTGCGCCAATCATCCCTTGGCGCACTTGGCGATACGCGAAAAGTTTGGGCGCCGGATTGAATTTTGGAGAAAATCATTAAAAACCGATCATTTTGTTGAAATTCAAATGTTTTTTTCTGAAAAACAGACTTAGTTTACCTGGGTTAGTGGGCTAGTACATTCGAATCAGTCAGTTTTTCATTTTTCCAGCAAAACCACAAAATCGGAAAATTTTAACTGAAGAATCGGTTTGAAATCCTCTGTTTTATCCAATTTCATCAAAAAAAAACCGAAATAGTGGACTGAAACTCTAAATAACTGCAATTCGAACAGAGAAATCGCTAAAAACGAAAAATGCATTTCCAAAATAATCAAACTGTTTCATCTTTCCAGGCCTAGACGGAGCCGGCAAAACCAGCATTGTACGACGTCTCAAAAAAGTGCGAATCGACGCCGTAATGGCTCCCCATCCAACAATCGGATTCAATATCGAAACAATTCACTACAAAAACTATCGATTAAACTTTTGGGATGTTGGTGGACTTCCAAAGTTGAGACATTTGTGGAAACACTATTATTCGAATGCTCAAGGTACGTGAAAATTCGATGAAAATCATTGAATCTCAATCTTTCAGCAGTCTTCTACGTTATCGATGGACACGCGGTAGAGAGATTCTCAGAATCCATCAAAGAGCTGAACAAAGTTATGAGTGATCCTTTAGTCGGCACTTGTCCAGTTATTGTGGCCATTAATCGGAAGGAGTGAGTCTTTTTGAAAAATTTGAAAGAATTGTGGGTTACGGTAGGTTTAGGAGTCTGCGTACGCGTCGAAATTGGTTTTTCGATGTTTACTCGATTCATAGTCAATTTGACAGGAATCATTCAATGTTTCATTGCAAATTATTCATTTTTGTAATTTTCCTGCAAAAACACAAAACTCGAAAATTTCATATGAAAAATTGAATGGTTCCGGTCAAATTAACTGTCATTCGATTTCAAATTTTCTGCTCTATCCGAATTCACCAAAAAATATTCGGAAAACGTGGCCCAGAATCGAGAAAACACCGAAAACCCAATTTCGTGGCGAGACCCAATTAATTGCTTTGAATTAGTTCTATTTCTTTTCCAAATTCAAAACAATTTTTTGAGTAGCAAACACTTTTCTGAGTGCTAAAAGTATAATCGTGACTAAGTTTACTACAAACGCCAAAAAAGTTGGCAGTTGGCGGGTCTCGCCACGAAATCGGTTTTTCGATGTTTTCTTGACTCTCGACCGACTTTTTAAAAAAAATTTTGATGAATTCGAATAGATCAAAAAATTTAGAATCGGATGATAGTCAATTTTACAGAAAGTTTTCAGTTTTTCATTGCAAATTATCCATTTTTATAATTTTTAACGCAAAAACACAAAATCTGAAAATTCAAGCTGAAAAACTGGAAACTTTTTGTAAAATTGACAATCATCCGATTCTAAATTTTCTGATCTTCCCGAATTCATCAAAAAATTTGGAAAAAAATAGGTTCAGAGTCAAGAAAACACCGAAAAACCAATTTCGTGGCGAGACCCGCCAACTGCAAACTTTTTTGGCGTTTGTAGTAATAAAAATCAATAAAAAACAAAATCCCAAATATTTCAGCGGATCCTCCCTAAACGCCAACATGGACGCGTTGCTCTCCCAACTCGAAACCCTCCCCTTCCAACACCATTTCCATTTTTGCGACGCCGCTTCTGGAGCCGGAATCGACGAAATCATCGATCAGATCACTGTGTGCTTGAGTCGGCTCAATGGAACTTGCTCTGTGTAGATTTGTTCATTTTGTTATGTTCATGTAGAACTTTTGTATTTTTTCACGCATTTTTTGTTAAAATTAAAACTTTTACTTGTATTTCCAGTCTAGATCAAAAGTCCTCAAACCATACAACATACAATGATATCATTTTCTTATCACAAAAGTATCAATTTGCCGATGTGGATAGATGGAAACGAGTGGGCTGAAACTGGGCAGGAACTGATAATGAGTTTTAATTTCGGTCATTTCGCACGGCTACTTCAACTTCAAAATTGCTTTTTATTATTGATTTTTGAAAAAAATTGTTTCGGCAGGTCTCGCCACGAAATCGGTTTTTCGCTGTTTTCTTGTCTCTGGACCAACTTTTAAGAACTTTATTTTTCAAAAATGGATAGAGCAAAAAATTTGAAACCGAGAAGGGGCAAATTTGACTCGAAATATCAAGTTTTTCATAGAAAAATTCAAGATTTTGTGTTGTTTGCGTAAAAGTTACAAAAACGGGTAGTTCGCAATGAAAATCTAACTAAATCAATTTAAATAGGCTATTTCTAGGTTCTAAATGTTCTTTTCTATCTATTTTTATCAAGAAAATTCGAGAAAATCGGGTCAGAAACGGGAAAACAGCGGAAAAGTGATTTCGTGGCGAGACCCGCCCAGTGATACTTCCCGTGACCGTAATGGTTTCGGATCAATTTTCTTGAGAGATTTCCTGAAAAACAAGTAGAAATAACCCTCTAGAACCTATGAATTTATTGAATGAATTAAGAAAAAAATTTTTTTTTTTTGAAATTTTTGTGCAAAATTTTTTTTTAAATTAGACCACGCCCACATTTCTCGATACAATTTTTGGATCCTGATCAGGCAATATGGGTGTCAAAACTATTGTAACTATTGTAACAAACTGTAAATGTAATAAAACACTGCTGTCAAACGGAAAATCTGTGTTTAAAAAAATTTCGAAAAAAAAAAAGTTTTCTTCAAACTTTTTCATTCCTTTTCCAAACTCAAAACAAACAAAGAATTCGAATTTCTAACATTTTTCTGAGTGTTTAGAGTATAATTATGACTAGGTTTCACGAAAATCAGGGAAAACCAAAATTAGGCCCCGCCCCCTCATACATGAAATATTAATTAGTGCTAACCTAGGAAATATGGGTATCAAAGTTTTTTTTTAAAATAAGTTCAGAAGTTCAGAAATGATCAAGAAAACTGTGAAGACTCGCAGATTTTCGAGCTTCTCAACGAACCCCCCCTCTCTCTCTCTTGAAAAATTTCGTGGCGAGACCCATCAAGCCTTTTTTCAGATGAAATTATTAATTTTCTCATCGCTGGTCCTTGCCGTATTGGCTCTTCCAACTGAGCCACCAGGTGGAAACAAGTGCTCTTATCCACCAGTGGGAGATGAGTCCACCCAGGAAGCCGTGCCAATAGCCGATTTCAGAACTTCTGGACAGGATTTTGTTAGGTAGATAAATCACACAAATTAAAGACTTTGAGAACTACATTAACGCGAAAAAGTCTGAAAATCCGGATTAAACACTCTTTCAGACCATCCTGGTGTATCACTCATTGTGCTGACCGCAAGTCCGTCAAGGCAGCCGCTAGATTCCAATTCGCAAACACCTCGACCGCTGTTCGTAAGTTTTCATGTCCCTGAAGCATTTCTATTACTGCTGTCACGCGAAGTGGCCCTCTGCGGGTCTCGCCACGAAATCGGTTTTTCGCTGTTTTCTCATTTTTCGACCAACTTTTTTGAGTTTTTTCAAATAAAAATGGATAGAAAATAGGATTTGTAACCTAGAAATAGTTAATCGGACCCGAAATGTTACATTTTTCATAGAAAAACTTAAGATTTTGTGTTTTTGGCGGAAAAGTTACAAAAACGGGTAGTTCGTAATGAAAATTTAACCGAATTTGGTTAAATTGGCAATTTCTAGGTTCCAAATCCTATTTTCTATCCGTGTTTATAAACAAAACTCAAGAAAATTGGACCAGAAACTAGAAAACAGCGAAAAACTGATTTCGTGGCGAGACCCGCCGAGTGCCACTTCGCCTGACCACAGTAATAACTACCGTATCCCTTTTCAGCAACCTACAAAGTCCACCATACCGTAACCCGTGAATCCGGCATCAAGCATCACAGAGAACTCGTCAGTGGAGTCCCAAAAGAGCATGACGATGATCCGTTCAGTGAGCAATTTCAGATTTTTAGCTCAATTCACGATTGAGTACTCTTGTCTGTCCGCGGTGCCGAAAAAATTTCTGCGAATCACCGTTTTCGCCTTCATTTTGCTCATTTTTTTAACCATTTTTCCTAAACTTTTCTGTAAAAACATTCAGACCTTTGTGTTTTTAAGTGTGTTTTGCAAAACAGTTTTAACTTTAGAAAAAAAGTAAAAAATAAGCGAAACTAAGGCGAAAACTGTGAACTACTGAAAGTCTTGTTTTGTGTAGCCGAGGGCCCCGAAACAAAATAAACTTATTTATTACTGCGATCACGCGAAGTGGCACTCGTCGGGTCTCGCCACGAAATCAGTCTTTTGCTGTTTTCTTGTGTTTGGACCAATTTTTTTGTGTTTTTTTCAAATAAAAATGCATAGAACAAAAAAGTTGAAGCCTAGAAATAGTTAATTTTCACCCAAATTTTTAAATTTTTGATTCAAAAATTCGAGACTTCGTGTTTTTGGTGGAAAAGTTAGTTACAAAAACGTTAGTTCGCAATGAAAATCTAACTGAATCTGGTAAAATTGGCCATTTCTAGGTTTCAAATCCATTTTTCTATTTGTTTTTATAAAGAAAATCTGAAAAAATAGGACCAGAAACGAGAAAACAGCGAAAAAAAGATTTCGTGGCGAGACCCGCCGAGGGCCACTTCGTGTGACCGCAGTAGTACCAGCTTCATAATTTAGACTTCTGCGCCGACGATGACGTGTCTGACAAGATCGATCAAGTGGTTGCCACCTACGACGACATTGAGACCATGTCGGAAGCCCTCAACTACTTTATCAACAAGCCAGGATGGGCCTATTTGATCTATGACGTGAGTTTCAGAGTTCTGTTTGCAGTCTTTCTGCATCACAACAACCCTCTTTTTTCCAGATGGGACCACCACCAAGTATCATTGGGACCGACAACGTCAAGCATGATCTGAACTACTGTTCGAAGTTTTCGCAAAAGGTTTTTCACTGAATTTCTTTGTTTGTTTCAAAGCACGATCACTTTTCAGCAACTCCCCGATGGGACTTACGGATTGTATCAGGTGTTCGCTGGATTGATCAAGCCCTAATTTCAGTGATAAGAAATGATTTATGTGTTAAAAAAAATATCAGAATAAATTTGAGATCATTATTCCTCCAAATTGAAGATGTTTTTGTTTCGAAGCAATCCACGGGAGAGTCTGGTTTGACGTTTTATTGGGCAGAAGCGAGGAGTCTGCAATTTTTTTTTGGAGTCAATTTTTTCTATAAAAACGAATAGAAAATTGGATTTGGATCCTAGAAATAGCCAATTTGTCCAAATTTAGATAGATTTTCATTGCGAACGACCTGTTTTTGTAACTTTTCCGTAAAACAGACAAAAACACAAAATTTTTAATTTTTCCATGAAAAATGTGTTATTTCGGGTCGAATTAACTATTTCTTGGCTTCAAATCTTTTGCTCTTCCCATTTTTATCTGTAAAAACTCAAAAAATTGGTCCATAAACGAGAAACTACCAAAAAACCGATTTCGTTGCGAGACCCGCTGAGTGCCACTTCGCGTGACCGCAGTAATAAATTTTTGGGAGTTTGATTTGTACTGTTTTTTGTCAAATCTAGTCATGATTATACTGTAAAAATTTTTAAAAAAATATCAGAAATTCAAATTGTATCTATTTTTTGAAGTTTGGAGAGGAAAAAATTTGAAAAAAGAAACTTTTTTTTTTAATTTTCAAAGTCTTGTTCTTTTTTTTCTTTTTTTCTCACCTCAAAACCCTTCCGATATGGTGAAAACTGCCTATTCGGACTTGGACTCGGAGTTCTTTTCGCTTCGTTCTGAATCTTCTCCCAAAGAGAAATCCTCTCAGCCTTCTGTCTCGGCGAGTCTTGACAGTGTTCCGTGTACAATTTGTTGACTGGCCGATCCAGATCTTCGTTGCTAATCTTTTCATCCTCATCATAATCATCTGATTCCATAACTTTCGAAATCTCTAAATCAACTAGTTCATCCTCATTTTCTACATTTTCCGAGGTCCCAATCCCCAAATCCATCTCGGAAATATCATCGGCCACATTATTGATTGATTGACTTCTCTCCAATTTCTCAATATTCCTTATCAATTTTTGAGCCTTATCACCAAATTCCGTGTCAGATTGGAACCGCGAAACCATTTTTTTGATTTCGAATTTTTGAAATGTCTCAAAGTCAATGGGGGTTTGGAGGAGGTATTGAAGGGCTTGGGGGACCTGAAATTTTTTTTTTGGTTTTTGACAAAAAATTGATAACTAACCTTCTGGCAATTTTTCAAATTAGTAGCTTGCACGGAGACATTGTAGGCGATAATGTTGCTCATCTGAAATGTTTGCAAGTGGCACTCTGCGGGTCTCGCAACGAAATCTGTTTTTCGGAATTTTCTCGGTTTTGGACTGATTTTTTTAAATTTTTTCTTGAGAAATCGGATAGAACAAAAAATTTGGAATCGAATAACAGTAAATTTGACCAGACTCATCCAGTTTTTCATCGCAAATTATTCATTTTTGTAATTTTTCTGCCGAAAACACGAAACTCGAAAATTTTCTGTGAAAAATTCAAAGACTCTGGTCAAATTTACTATCATTCGATTTCAAATTTTCTGTTCTATTCGATTTCATCATAAAAAAACCAAAAAAATCAGTCCGAAACCAAGAAAACACCGAAAAAACCATTTTCGTGGCGAGACCCATCGACTGCCAACTTTTTTGGCGTTTGTAGTATTTTCTTGTTTTTGAACCAACTTTTTTGGGTTTTTTCCAGATAAAAATGAATAGAGCAAAAAATGTTTTAAAAAAACTGTAAAAAACCCACCTTCTACAAGAAAAAAACAACAATAATACGCAGCAGTCAATAGAAAACAACCTGACCTGCAATCCACTAAAAATTGTCAATACCAACCTCGTTTGCGTCCTCGTATACACAATTCAGAAGAAATCTATTATTTATCGACATTTTACACAAATTTACGGAAAAAAAAACACATTCAACTCTTGGATTTAGCATGGAAAAGTCGTTCTGGAAGTGGTCGCAACGAAATCTGTTTTTCGCTGTTTTCTCGTTTTTGGACCAACTTTTTTGAGTGTTTTTCAGATAAAAATGGATAGAGCAGAAGATTTGAAGCCTAGAAATAGTTAATCTAACCCGAAATATTAAATTTTTATAGAAAAATTTAAGATTTTCTGCTTTTGGCGAGAAAGTCACAAAAACGGGTAGTTTGCAATGAAAATCGAACTGAATTCGGGCAAATTGGCTATTTCTAGGTTTCAAATTCTATTTTCTATCCGTTTTTATAGTGAACATTTAAGAAAATCGAACCAGAAACGAGAAAACAGCGAAAAACTGATTTCGTGGCGAGACCCGCCGAGTGCCACTTCCTGTGACCCCAGTAGTAACAAAATGGTGGAAATGTTCTTGATAAATTGTGCGTTTTTCATGCTGTTTATTAACGATAACTGAAAAACTATGAATCAACGACAAATATGGAGAGAGAGCAGTGAGAACTGGAAGGTTATTGTGCATAATAAAAAACATGGGAATCAAAGTTATAAATGGAGAAAAATAAAGTTGAGTCCTGATGATAATGGATTAATGTCTGTTTTCAAGAGTTTCGTTGATACAACAATTAACTAGAAACTGTGAAATCTCAACAACTTGTGTTGCGAATAAGCAGGACGAAACATCTGAAAATTGCGCTTTTTTCATATTCGATTTTCAGGTGTTCTGAACACAAACGGGTGCTTTTCTATTTGAGGAAATACGATATCTATGGTCCTGATGGAAGATTATTAGTCTGGGCGTTCAGAAAATCTTTGATCAACTTGTCCATTCTGATTTTAGACCAGTATGGTGTGAATGGCATCATTATGTCGTCAAGGGGATTTCCTGGATTCGCGGGTGGATTGAGTGTGTTCGGTGGACAGAGTCTGAAAGAAGAAGGTCAGGGACAATAGTATAGTCCTGATTGTAAGATTATGGAAAACTTATTACTGCGATCACGAGAAGTGGCACTCGGCGGGTCCCGCCACGAAATCAGTTTTTCGCCGTTTTCTCGTTTCTGGTGCGATTTTTTTTCGGAATTTCTTTATGAAAACAAATAGAAAATAGGATTTGAAACCTAGAAACAGCCAATTTGTCCAAATTTAGTTAGATTTTCATTGCAAACTACGCGTTTTTGTAACTTTTCCGAAAAAACAGACACAAACACAAAATCTTCAATTTTTTGAAGAAAAAATTCATATTTTGGGTCAAATCAACTATTTATAGGCTTCAAATGTTCTGTTCTATTCATTTTCATCTGTAAGTTTTTCGAAAATTGGTCCAAAAACGAGAAAACAGCAAAAAACCGATTTCGTGGCGAGACCCGTCGTTCTGGAAGTGGTCGCAACGAAATCTGTTTTTCGCTGTTTTCTCGTTTTTGGACCAGATTTTTTGAGTGTTTTTCAAGTATAAATGGATAGAGCAGAAGATTTGAAGCTTAAAAATAGTTATTCCAACCCGAAATACACTGCGTTGCAGGTTCTTATGGCCACCCGGGCTTTCACGTTTGGAGCCACAAACTGAGCGTTTTGAGAAAATCTATCCATAGAACTTTGTTTAGAATGCAAAATTACATATGTCTGCCAATTCTCAGAGCAATACTCAAAAAACTGGGTTTACAGTCCCGGTTTTTCAAAAAATTGGTTTTTTCTGTGTTGCAGGTTCTTATGGCCACCTTGGAAAAACCCACTAAAACTGCCGTTTTTGAAGATTTAGCGAACTAAAAAATGTGGACTATCATGCCAGGAAACAAGCCTGATAGACTTTTGTCAGTTAGCTTCCCTAGGTTTGCGTCCTGAGCGCCGAAAAGGCCTGTAACTGCCAGCTGACAAAATTCGGCTTTTTGATTGTTTTCTGGTGGCCCAGGTAGTGGGATTAGTTGAGAAACATTCAAAAAGGTAAATTCATTGACTAGGCTCCAAATAATTCCATTTTCAAAGTTCAGAAACAAAAATCTCTGAATTGTGTTGACTGCTCATCTTCTTTCATTGACCTATTTGTGAACGCCACGTCAAAAATGAAACATGTCTCGACTTGAAAAGATAGAGGAAGTCATAAGCTACATTTCATCAGTACATCTCTCCGAGATCCCGATGGCAGTTTCTCCGCTATAGACGTTTGAATGGCAGCTTTCTGTGAATCTGGCCATATCAGTTGACTTCTGTGACCATCGACTGTGGGAGTGTTTTGAGCACCCGTAACAGAGAAACTGCCATCGGGATCTCGGAGAGATGTACTGATGAAATGTAGCTTATGACTTCCTCTATCTTTTCAAGTCGAGACATGTTTCATTTTTGACGTGGCGTTCACAAATAGGTCAATGAAAGAAGATGAGCAGTCAACACAATTCAGAGATTTTTGTTTCTGAACTTTGAAAATGGAATTATTTGGAGCGTAGTCAATGAATTTAGCTTTTTGAATGTTTCTCAACTCATCCCACTACATGGGCCACCAGAAAACAATCAAAAAGCCGAATTTTGTCAGCTGGCAGTTACAGGCCTTTTCGGCGCTCAGGACGCAAACCTAGGGAAGCTAACTGACAAAAGTCTATCAGGCTTGTTTCCTGGCATGATAGTCCACATTTTTTAGTTCGCTAAATCTTCAAAAACGGCAGTTTTAGTGGGTTTTTCCAAGGTGGCCATAAGAACCTGCAACACAGAAAAAACCAATTTTTTGAAAAACCGGGACTGTAAACCCAGTTTTTTGAGTATTGCTCTGAGAATTGGCAGACATATGTAATTTTGCATTCTAAACAAAGTTCTATGGATAGATTTTCTCAAAACGCTCAGTTTGTGGCTCTAAACGTGAAAGCCCGGGTGGCCATAAGAACCTGCAACGCAGTGTATTACATTTTTCATAGAAAAAATTAAGATTTTTTGTTTTTGGTGGAAAAGTTACAAAAACGGGATGTACACAATGAAAATCTAACTAAATTTGGTCAAATTGGCTATTTCTAGGTTCCAAATCCTATTTTGTTATAAAGAAAATTCGAGAAAATCGGAAAAGAAACGAGAAAACAGCGAAAAACCGATTTCGTGGCGAGACCCGCCGAGTGCCACTTCGCGTGACCGCAGTAGTGTCTAGTACATGTCTAGCAATTCCTGGTTGATTTGCAATGGTTGAGGGTTCAATAGCGGAAACTCTGGGTTCGGAAGAACTGCGTCTGAAAGAAGTCATGCTCTGCAGCTCTTTTTCAATTCTTACTCGGAGGCATCATCATGAAATTTGACAAGTCCAGCCCTGGTACAACCTGTGGAGGGGTCTCCAAGACTGGAATCGGGGCCTTTGGCTTTGTTTGAAGAGGCATCAGCATATCAGCAAGTGATTGAATCGTGCTCAATTGAACGTTGTGTTCCTTCTTGACAGGAGGACGTTGATAGTCGTGTGACTTTCGGGGCTTCCGTGGCGTCATTGCCTTCTTATGCATCGCAATGGATCTTCTTTGCTCATCAGCATACACCTTATAGAACTGTTGATTGTGCGCCACGGCAATGAGCACTTTCTCCGAGTCGAAATCCCGTCTTAAAGTGTCTTTCCAGAAAGTCTTGTCAACTTCTGGACAAGTTAAAATGGAATTGGAGGCTTTGTTAATTTGAGAGAAGTTTGCAGCGTCTCTAGCAGAGAAATTGCGGAGAAGAGAGTCACGGACGTTTTTGAGTAGGAGAAAGTGATGAAGAGAGACTTTGTTGGTGATTGTGAGGATCCATGGGGCGAGTCCGAAGCGTATTTGGCTTGGTAGGTGGACATTGGGTTCGAGTGGTATGTTGAACTTGCAGATCATTCGGTAAACATTTGGGGGTATAACTCCTGAAGAATAGAGAAAAAAACATGCTAAAAAGTCCATTGACAGTTTTCGAAACCCACCTGTCAAAATAAACCCACAAATCTCAACATAATCTCCACCCTTTTCATCCTTCTTGATTATTCCAGTCACTCCGGAGCATATTCTACGTTTGTATCCTTGGAAAACCATGTGAAAACTGTTGGGAACAACTTGTGGCGCCTCGTTCTCCTGGTAACATAACGTATTGTATTACTGCGATCACGCGAAGTGGCACTCGGCGGGTCTCGCCACGAAATCGGATTTTTGATGTTTTCTCGTTTTTGAACCAATTTTTTGATTTTTTCCAGATAAAAATGGATAAAGCAGAACGTTTGAAGCCAAGAAATAGCTAATTTGACCCGAAAAATTGAGTTTTTCATAGAAAAATTTAAGATTTTGTGTTTTCGTCTGTTTTTTCGGAAAAATTACAAAAACGAGTAGTTCGCGATGAAAATTTAACTGAATTTGGTGAAATAGGTTATTATTAGGATTCAAATCCCATTTTCTATCCGTTTTTATGAAGAAAATTCAAGAAAATCGGATCAGAAACGTGAAAACAACAAAAAACGGATTTCGTGGCGAGACTCGCCGAGTGCCTCTTCGCGTGATCGCTGGTTTTTTGCTGTTTTCTTGTTTTTGGACCAACTTTTTTGAGTTTTTCCAGGTAAAAATGGATAAAGCAGAACATTTGAAGCCAAGAAATAGTTAATTTGACCCGAAAAATTGAGTTTTTCATAGAAAAATTTAAGATTTTGTGTTTTTGGCGGATAAGTTATAAAAACGGTATTTTTGCAATGAAAAGCAAACGAATTTTTGTCGAAACGACTATTTCTAGGTCCTAAATTATATTTTCCATCCGTTTTCATAAACAAAATTTGAGAAAATCAGGCCAGAAACGAAAAAACAGCGAAAAACCGATTCCGTGGCGAGACCCGACAACTGCCAGGATCCACCAAATGTTTCTAAAAAATCGTTAGTTTTCCGATAAAAACGAATAAAAACATTAATTTCTATCAGTTTTCACTGATAAAATCTAGTCCAGAAACCCTCAAGCCGTCAAAAACTCACAACTTGTCGCTCTTCTTCCATGATTTTTCGGATCTCCGCTTTGAGCGGAGCTTTCAGTTCTTCGTATGACGACATGTCTAAAATGATGAGAAGATAAATTTGAGAAAAAAGATAAAGAAAGCAATTTTATATAGACAGAGCGAGTGGAACGAATAAAAAGAGAGAGGGGGTATATAGACATGAGAAGAGAGTTCAAGAAATCAGAAGAATCCTCCTCCGGGTCCATCGAATCCGCCTCCAGGTCTTCTGAACGGATCTCCCTGACGTCTTCCATGACCTCCGAACATGTTCGGACCGGCCAAAGGATTGAGGTCTGGATCGCCGAGACCACCTGGAGGATGCATGAACGGGTTGAATGGTCTGTTGTCGGGACGGGCTCCGGGCGGGAGGAAACCGCCGTCTGGGTTGTACCATCTGAAGAAAATAGGGAAAATGGGAAGAGAGAAGAGAATGGGGAGAGGGAGAGGATTCGGGTCTCGCAGCGCTTCAAAAGGGTTCCGGGACTCTTTCTTCATCGATTTTCATGAAAAGAGTCCAAGAAAATCGGCGTAGAACCTTTGCCGACGTGTACTAGAAGAAACAAAGTAAACGTGCCAAAAGCGAGTCGAAGCTGACAAAAAGTGAATCTTGTACGGCTTCTTTTGAGTGGATTATCCACGGGGGTGTGGCCAAAACGATAATCCGCTGCCGCTTTGTGCTCTTTTCACTGATTACGAAGGGCGGCCGATTCGGGCGACGGCGAGAGTTTCGAAAATGCATTTGTCACGCGGTTACCTAGACGACTCGGAGTGTGCCCGGGCAGTTCTCGGAATGAAACTGGTCAAAACAATGTGCGATGAAAGCTTTATGAAAGGATTCGCACTTTTAGGGTTTCTTGTGTGAAAAAAAGGAGTTGAAGATCACTCACTCAGAGTCCGGATCGTGAAGAGGACCACGAGGGATGTTTCCACGCACGGGAACCCCCAATGGGTCATGTACCATCAACGGATCGCGGAGGTCTTGGCGGTGCTGATTGTTTTGGCGTTCTGAAAGTAATTTGGTTGTTTGGATGAGGTGGGGGCAAATAACCAGTGGTCTTTTTTTCGGTTTGAGCTTCTCCGTAAACTTTGAAGAATCGACGAGAGCTTGCGATCGCTTGTTGCACTTTTTCGGCATTGAAGTCACTGAAAAAACAGGGTTTCGGAATGTTTTAAGAACGAGAGAGTGCATGTCGCTACAAAAAGAGGTTTGGATACTAAAAACACCAAAAAATCTGGCACTCGGTGGGTCTCGCCACGAAGTTGGTTTTTCGGTGTTTTCTCGATTCTGGGCTACGTTTTTCGAACTTTTTTTCTGGTGAAATCGGATAGAACAGAAAATTTAAAATTGAATGATAGTTAATTTGACCGGAATAATCCATTTTGTTATAGAACATTTCAGAGTTTTGTGTTTTTGGCAGAAAAATTACAAAAGTGAATAATTTGAAATGTAAAATTGAAAGATTCCGGTGAAATTAACTATCATTCTATTTCAAAATTCCTCTTCTATCTGTTATTTTTCAGAAAAATAGCGAAAAACGTGGCCTCAAATTAAAAAATTCGTGGCGAGACCCACCGACTGTCAACTTTTTTGGTGTTTTTAGTAGATTCTCTTGAAATTTCTAATGAAAATCGGAATGAAATGGACTTGGCAGTAGTTTTTTCAGCTCACCGTCTCAACTTGTCCTTCCAGAATGTTCTATCAACATTCACCGACGTCAACGTGGCTCTGACACCCTTGTTTGCCTGAGCGAGACGAGCTGCTTCTCTGCCTGTCAGATCCTTGAGAACCTTGTCACGAAGAGCCGGAATCATGAGAATGTGGTCGATGGAGAGGGTGCTGGTGACCGCGATCGAGAGTGGGGCGAGGCCGGAACGAAGTTCAGAAGACAGATCGGAGGATGGGGTGAGGGAGAAGGTGCAGACGATGGAACGGAGCGAGTCTGCAACGAAATTGGCGATTATTTAGAGGCCAGAAAAATTGGTTTTTTGCAGTTTTTTTGGTTCTGGGCCGACTTAAATAACAGGGAATTTTGCATTGTTCTGCTTCAAAAAAAGTCAAAAAACAAACTTTTGATAACATATCCATTGATAATCGCCTCGAAATCGCCATCCTGACTGATGAAAATTTGTCCGATGATGCCGGCGACGCTGGGAATTCCACGTTTTTGTCCTTCGAACACCACTTCGAATCCCTTCGTCTCCGGGCCGTTCCACGATCTCATTGTGGATTGCTGGAAATATTTCTGGATCTTTTTTAGTTTTAAAAATATGCTTTTATATTTATGAACAAATTTGTAAGCTTTGAAATTTTTTTGGAAAAATCTGCTGAATTACATAATTTTTTTAGGAAATTTAAATTTTCTAGAATTGTTTTCTTTCTTTTTTTGAATTTTTAATCTAGAAATAACGATGAATATAACAATTCAGCATAATTTTTTTTGAAACTCACATGTTGATTCTCATTTTCCATCAACGTCGTGGTTTCGGCGAGAATTCTCGAGCGGAAATTGTCCATATCTGAAGTAAAAAAACAAAAATTGAAAATGGATAAAACTGACAGATAAAAATATTTGAAAATCAGTTTAGAGAACTGAAGAAACAGGAACATTTGAAATAAAAGCTTCAGCACAAAAATTTTTTTTTCTATTATAAAAAACTGGAATTGTTCAATGGAGCGAAATTTCACAAAATTATCGAAAAATCCGTAGATTCCAATAAAACTATTGTCGATTCTTGTATTCTCTGGCTCCGAACAGCTTGCTTCCGACTCTGACACTACTGGATCCTTGCTGAATCGCTTGGAGGAAGTCGTCCGACATTCCCATTGACAATTCGACCGAATTTGATGGTTCACCTGCACGTTTTTTGTTAAAGAATCTATTTTAGTGTTGGTATTTGCGAAATCACCTGCAAGCTCCGCCCACTGTTCTCGAACTTTGTGGAGGTTCTCGAAATCTGGGTTGACACCGTCGGCGTGGCTAAAAGCAGTATTTTGAGGAAATTGGTGATTACAGAAAAGGAAAAACAGAGAAATCGGCTGTATTTTTCGAAAAATTGGATTTTTTGCTGTACTATTCTAGATTTTGGGACATTTTTGAAGATACCTGCTATCAAAAATCTTTGATGGTAATTACAGAAGGATGTTTTAGATTAAAAGAAAAAAACGGGAAAACTGTCATTTTAGAAAAAAAAAATGTCAAAATTGAAAAAAAAATTGTGTCAGTTTTTTTAACTTTGAAAAAAAAATTTTGCTGTTCTATTCTATCAAAACTCTAAATTTAAAAAAAAAATGTACCTGTTATCAAAAGACCCAATCGTCATGAACCCATCAAACTTTAGATTCTGACACTGTTTTCGAATGAATTCCGCGAGCTCCGGTGCCTTCTCCACAGCGATTCCCCCTTTATTAGCTTCTCCCGAAGTGTTCACTTGAACCAGAACTCGTAGGGGCGGTACTGATGAGGCACTAACACGTTTCGCCCATTCCTACAATTTCGGTGTTTTAAGAATGGGAGAAAACGAGAAAAAGAGGGCAACCTTATCGAATATTTGAGCGTGTTTCTCGCTTTCTACAGTTTCAATACACCAAATTCCTGGAGAATTGCAGATTTTTGAAATCTGAAAAATAAATTTAAAAAAAAACATTTTGCAAAAAAATGTTTCAACATTTTTTTTCTGTTTTTTAACAGAATCTCAGAGAGATTTTTGCTTTTGAAACTCACTTTATTAGATTGAACTTGTCCAATAAAATGCCACCGAATCTCCTGACATTTTTCTGCCAGAACCGTTGATTTTTCTTCCAACTGAAAATATTTAATTTCTGGGTCCGATTTTCGAGAAAAGTTCATATTTTTCTACCTCTTGGACATAGTTCTCTCCAAAATGCCGCTGTCCTTTTTGATAACATCCTTCGATCAGCTCCGCCGGTTTTGTTTTGCTGACAGCCACTAATCGGCATCTGAAAATGTTTTTATTGAAATTTTTTTGATTTTCCCAGAGAAACTAACTTTTTGGTAACGTGAGAAGCAGTAACGGCTTCAGAAATAGCCTCCAGAATATTGAAAAGGTTCCGTTGCACGAGTTCTAGCGACATTTTTACGCAAAAATGGTTTGGAATGAGCAAAAAATGTTGGTGGCCGAGTTTTGCAAAAGTTCGGCCATGTGGAGAAAGTTAGTCCCCGAAGGCCATTTCTGCTGAGATTACGGTAGAAATACATCTAGAAACGTCAGAAATAACTGAAAATAACTAAAATTATCGGAAAACAACTTGAGAAATTGAATTCTCAAGATCCTGAAACCTAAAAACCCCGAAAACTTTTTAAAAAACGACTCAAAATTCGAAAATCACTTCAACGACACAGCACAGAAGTACAAAAAGCGCAACAATTAATCCTCCACTAATTGGAAATTTCCGTAAAATTAAAATTTCCAGAAACGACGTCGTCTAATCCGCAAGAATTAGTATACTTGTGTGTGACATGATTTCACTTGTTTATGCTCCCTGGTCCCGTATAAAATGTTGAACAATTCTATTCCGTTTTGTACGATTTTCCCATTTTTATGGCTTTTAGATGGGCGATTGAATAAATTTTCGCCGATCTCAACGCATGGTTTATTCATTATTTCCATGGCGAGGCTTAAAAAATTCAAAATTTCCTATTGTTTTCTCTCGAGCTTTGGGCTACTGTAGAGATTTTGGTTTGGAGTGAAACGACTGAAAACAGGTTGTATGTAAACTCTTATTTCTGTTTTTTTTATTCAGAAAATTTAAAAAATCGGTTCAAAACATGCTAAACACCGAAAATCCAACTTCTTGGCGAGATTCGTGTCCTTCTTTTCTTTTTTGGCGTTTTGTAGCAGATGTCTGTTTAAAAAAATGACTTCAAATTAGTCAAACCTCTGCCACATGACATCTACATCAGCCTTTTCTTCCTTTTTCTCTCTCCAAAATCCTCTTTTTCCCCTCAATTCCCATAAACCGTCAGGCTCAAGAGAGCTCAAAAGAAACCGCCAATTTGCCAATTTTCCGTTTCCATCTTTCCCCTTTTCCACACCCAATTTTGCGCTTCTGACGTAAAGAAAGTGTATAGCAATTCACAATTCGTCGTTAAGTGTGTTGAGGATTACGGTAGGCGGTGGAAGGAGGCTCCGCCCACTTTGGCTCTAGAAAGGGAAGATCAGTTGGAGGGGAAAGGATTGGTTCTCACGTGAACTTTAGTGAGAACTTTCAATGATTTCATTCTTTCCAGAACACGAGAACGCGTTCTTTTCCCTTCCTTCCATTGTCTGTCTGTCAATCGGTGTCCTCGAGTCCTCGACTACCCAAAACAAACAATTTCAGCGGTTCACCGTTTTTTCCATCATTTAACCCATTTTTTACCATTTCTCTCAAACTTTTTTGTGAAAACATTAAAACATCACTCTTTTAAATGATTTTCACTAGAAAATTTTGAGGAAAATTACGGAAAATGAGCAAAATAAAGGCGGAAACGGTGAGCCACTAATTTCCTTGTTTTGTGTGACCGAGGGAGCACGCCGGACAGATTCAGTACCGGACAAAAAGAAATCATATTTTGGGTTTTTCAGTGCAAAATCGTCATTTTCTGAGCTATGCGTCGGGGATTCAACATGAATGCACGACTCAAACTGTTGATAATATTGTTTTCCAACCTTTTGGGAACTAGAAAAACAATAAATAACAGACGGGAAAGCCCTAATTTTTTTGCTACACCCTTTCAAAGATACCTCCCAAATCACAAAAATCTTGTCTTTCTCTTTTTTTTGTAAGTCATGGCAAACATGTCAAACAAAGAGTTGATAATGATTTCTCACATGCAAATTCATAACTATGTTGAGTTTCAGCTTCACTGGTTTCCTAATTTTGAAGATACACCAAAAAATCCAAATTTCGTTGTTTTGTATTCTGACTCAGAATCTTTAAAAGGTGTAGCTAAAAAATTAGGGTTTTCCCGGCTGTTATTTTTTGTTTTTCTAGTTTCCAGAACGTTGAAAAACAATATTATCAACAATTTGAGTCATGCATTCATGTTGAATCCCCGACGCATAGCTCAGAAAATGACATTTTTGCACTAAAAATCCCAAAATATGATTTCTTTTTTTCCGGTACTGTAATATAACTCCCACTCCAATTTCTAACTAAACATACTTTTTTTCCATATTTTTCCCTCTCTCCAGGTACCTCACCATGCGTTCCTACATCGCTCTTCTCCTCCTCCTCGCCATCTTCCACGTGGCAATGACTCGTCCATTCGATTCATTCGACGACCTCGTCAATCAGAACACCGGAAGGATTATCTACAAGAGAAGGTGAGGAAAAGAAGAGAAAAAGGAAAACACGTGATGTTTTAGCAGTCCGACCCAACAGGAACTAGTCATGGCTCGTCTCCAAGAACTTCTGGGTCCCGAAGCGTTCACCGAAATCGATGGTCATGGCCGTTTGTCGAATCTTCAACGTCTTGGATGATTCTCTCCTCCTTCTCTCTTTCTTAAATTCTTTTTTCATCCGTCTGTTCTTTTTCTTTCTTCTCAATAATTGTCATCGAATTGTCGTGGGCGCGCGCAGGAATTGTGAACCGAAACTATCCGAAACATAAAGTGTTGCTTCAACTTTATCAGTTGAGAACTTGGATTGGAATAAGATTAGTAAAGAACAACGTATGTTTTCAGAAAGCCCCAAATCTCCTCTACAACTCAATATAAATTTGCCTTCTGGAAAATTAAAATTGAGAAAGTTATAACTGTTTTCCTCTAGTGTGCACTAAACAATCAACGGCAAACGGTCCATGAGCAAAATTCATTCAAAACTCCCAATAAAGTCAGAGCAATCTGAGCACAAGACACTGACAGGCTCCTCCGCTCTTCATAAACTCGCTCATGTCCACCTCCTCCACTTGTTTTCCACGTGCCGACAACGCATCGCGGGTCTTCTGACCGACTCCGATTGGCGAGATGACAGTGTCACGAATGGTGATGGCGTTGCACACGAACGCGTTCGCTTCCGCTTCCGACACCGCAATCGAGTTGGGGAGACGACGGAGAATCTGTGAGAATAAGACATTCGAAATTCCAGCTGAATTCCATGCCACTTACCTCTTGGTTAGTGGCCTCGGAGAACGCGGGTGGATAGTAGAGAGAGGTGGTCTCATCAACGGGGGCAAAACAAGTGTCCAGGTGGTAGAAATTCGGGTTGATCATGTCGCAGAGCACAATGTCAAAGTGGCCGAGAGCTTTGATTCGCTCGTAGACCGACTTGGAACTTCGTTCGCCGTATCCAGCCCAGAGGGTTTGGCGGTCGGAGAACACTGCGTCGCCGCCACCTTCGAAGATCTGTAACTCGGGAATTAATGGAGATGGTGAGAAGTTGTTGACTAAGAAAATGTAGGTAATTTTATGAGGTTTAACTTCATAGTTAACAATTTATTGATAACTTGCTTGATTTTTGAGTTATAGTCGAAACTATTACTGCGGTCACGTGAAGTGGCACTCGGCGGGTCTCGCCACGAATTCTGTTTTTGCTGTTTTCTCGTTTTTTTTTTCAAAGTTTTTGAGTTTTTTTTAGATAAAAATGGATAGAGCAGAAGATTTGAAGCTTAGGAATAGTTAATCTGACCCGGAATATTACATTTTTCATTGAAAAATTTGAGTTTTTTTGTTGTTGGCGGAAAAGTTATCAAAAACGGGTAGTTCGCAATGATAATCTAACTGAGTTTGGTCAAATTGGCTATTTCTAGGTTTCAAATCTTTTTTATTTTTTATTTGTTTTCATAAAGAACATTTAAGAAAATTGGACCAAGGAAAAAGAAAACAGCAAAAGTATGGTTGCTGTATGTTTGGTTTGCGCTTATAACCTCAAAGCCCTTTGAAGAATGGCTATATCTCAGAAACCAAAAATATTAGCAGAACCTTGTCAAAACCAACTTGTAGCCCTTTTTGTGATACACATTTTATTAGCTGACAACTTTTTACGAAAACTGATAGTTCTCAAGTTATACTCAAAACAATGACCTACCTCCTCATAACCCTCTCCAATAGTCGAGACTCCGTTCTTCTTGAACCAATCCAAGTAAAGCGGTTGTTCACCTGTTCTAAACACTTAAAATTAGAATCTAAAACTTGAAATGATTCGACGTACCTCTCCTTATGTCTGAATCTCGACAAATAGACCTTGTTGTCGTAGGTCAGTCCACTATTACAAACGAAGACCTGATCGGGGAGTCCCTTGGTCTGTTCCATGGTCAGCACTTGGACTCCTTGCTTCTCGATAGCCGATTTCAGAGAGTTCCACTGCTCGTGCGCCTTGTTTTGGTCGACGACTCCGCCCATCCACGGGTTAATGGTGTACTCGACGGTGAAGTGCTTCGGCGGCACCATTAGGACACGTTTCAGGAGGTGGGCAGCGGATTTGGACATGATGGACTGGAAATTGGAGGGTCGCGGTGGGTAGAAAAGTTAACAAAGTTTTTGAGGGAGTGTTTGCGGATTTCGGAAGGTACAGTAACCCGAGAATTTCACCTAAATAGAAAAATAAACTTACTTCTTCCATTTTCAATGCAAGTTACTAGTTTTTAGTAAAAAATAAACCTCTAAACAGTCTCCTTTCACTATCACTAGCCCCTTATCACTAGGCTATCGCTATCGAATCGATAACAAATGTCCGAGAAACAATAATCCAAGTTTTGCATGGAATTTTGAAAATATGCAGTCCAAACCACTAAAAGCACAAAAAACCAGACAAAACGTAGCAGGAGAGAAGAAAATGATCAAAAAGAACCATCTGACTAGCCGATTCCCCCAACATTCCCCTAGCCATAAACATAGTCGGGCCGCCCAAATTGTAAATCTTGTGGCCTATCAACGTCATCTTATCGATCTCTCTGTCTTATCAGTGATTTACTGTCGTGGTTTGTTGGTTTTCCGGGGCCATTACCGTAACTGTCGTGAAATATGAAACATGTCGTCAGGTATGATGCGAGGTACGCAGAGGTACGCAAACACCGAGGAGCAGCGCCAATGGTAATATTTTGAGCTTTTACAATAATTTTTCTCCTTTTTTCTAAAAATTCTTGCAATTTTCAACAAGTTTCAACTGATTTTCATTTTCTTCTTTGATTCTTAGTCATTTTCTTGCTTTTCCACGCCCTGCCGTCACTTTTCCACTACTTTGTAGCCAAACAGCCTCAAAAACCGCTCATCACTGATCTCTGCCCGTTCCTCCCCTCTTCTTATCATCTTTTCTTGTTCAACCCACGTGTGTTTGCAGTCTGCGGCCGGCCAGTCGAAATTGAAAGAGAGAAATGCCGAAACTGCCACGTATCGACTACTATTTCGATGTGATTTCGCCGTATAGTTATGTGGGATTCGAGGTAAGGGTCACGAGTTTTTTGCTGTGTTCTTCTACAAAACCGCTCATTTTCCAGGCTCTTCAACAATTGCAAAACCAATGGAAAGGTGTCAGTGTCCGGTACATTCCCTTCTTTCTTGGGGCTGTTATGAAAGAAAGTGGTGAGTTTTTCATACTGTAACTTGAAAGTCTGTAGTGTCAACATTTTCCAGGAAACCGTCCCCCAGCAATGCTCCCCTCTCGATCCATAATGATGATGAATGACCTGGACCGAATGTCTAAGTACTGGAACATTCCCCTCACCCCTCCACCACTTTTCATGGAATGGATTCGCAAATACCGTACCACCGACGCAATGCGCATTCTCCTGGTCCTCGAAGAACGTTCCCAAGACCTTATGCTCCGTGCTGCCCGTGAAATGTGGCTCCGGTTATGGTCTCGAAGCGAGAAGATCTTCGAAGAACCGGATTTTGTGGAGGTTTTGAAGGCGGTGGGAATTCAAGATGTGGAGGAGGTGATTTTGAAGAGCAAGGAGGAAAAGTACAAAAAGATTCTGGCGGAGAACACTGAAAAGTCTTTGGAGAGCAGGGTTAGTGTTTTCAAGTTTTGATAGGCTCCCCACAACATCACGCAGTTTCGGGCGTCAGGTGGCAATTAGCGCCCCGCCGAGACACCTACTTCAACGGCCTCCACCCATTTCTCTATCGCCGCCCGGTTAGCTCAGTCGGTAGAGCACCAGACACAGGTGATTCGCGAGACGTCCATTATGGATCCATAGGCGTTCGCACGTGGGAGCTATAGGTAAGCTATATGCCCCACATAATGGGCGCATAATGGATCCACGCGCGAAACGAGCTCTCCACAATGGATCCACGCGCGAACCTCAACTCCCATGATGGACCCACGCGCGAGCCGCGTCCTTCCCATATTAGCCCCATCGCGAACTGTCTGTCGCCCATAATGGATCCATCGCGAATGGTCCAGCTATAGCTCCCCTTTTTTGTATTTTCCAAACAATTTAGTGATGTAAACAAAATTTATCTAGAAAATGAAAGCAACAAATTATCGTAGTCCTTGGTAGAATTGGTGCTGCTGTAGACGGGTTGTCGATTGGCGGCCTCCAGTCGTTCCGACATTGTTGTGGTACAAATGTGTTCTGAAAATTCAAGGATTATGAAGAAGATAGGGTATGAGAGGTGTTACCTTGTGTTCTCCATCTTCCAAGAACATCGAAGACTATATATTTTGAAGTCAATCTTATCGTCGGCTTCATGGTGTACTGGTCTTGGGCTTGGCAATGAACATTTCATATCTGAAATTTATATATGAGGATCAACTAAAATATAAAAATTACCTATTGTTTTCCTTGGAGAACAGAAACTGTGGTTCCGGGCTTTCTCACAGATCCTCATCAGCTTCGGAGGGCATCATTTTTTGGTTTACGATCACATCCTGAACGCAGATATGCATTTTTTAACCGAATTAGTAACCAACCTGCTGCTTGTATCGATTGCTTCCCACGGAATACTTTTGATGATGCAACAGTGAATAGAGGGTTGCAGCAAAACGATGAAAAACCAAAAAAAGAAAAAAAATTGCCAGAGTCCAGAAAAAGTATGTGGGGCACGCGCAAACCACGCATGCCTCACGCCCGAACCATGAATGTCCCATGTGCGAAGCACGTATGCCCCACGCGCGACCCATTTCTGGTACCACACTCCCAGAGAACATATTCACCCCACGCGCGAACCACGCATGTTCCATGCGCGAAGCACGCAGCGACACGCGCGAACCACGAATGTCCCATGTGCGAACCATGCTCCGTGGTTCAATGTTGCTCGTGCCCCGTAATGGATCCACAATGGAAGCACGTGGTTCGCGCGCGGATGAAAAATGGAAGTCACAGTTTCTTCTGTCACTTTTGTCCCACGCGCGAAGCACGCCGTTCGCGTGCTCCCATTGTGGACTCATTATGCGCCCATATCGCCAGTGCCCCACGAATGGTCCACAATGGATCTGGCACGAATCACCTGTGAGACTCTTAATCTGGTTGTCGCGGGTTCGAGCCCCGCATTGGGCTTACTTTTTTTTTCTTTTTTGGCAACCCTCTAGCAAAACAAATTTCCTAAACAATCTCCTAATTCCAGGCCTATGGAGCCCCATGGATCAACGTGTACACACCGGATGGCGAGGAACACTCGTTCTTCGGCTCGGATCGTTTCTACCTGATCGCCGAGCTTCTCAACCAGCCACAACCACTTCCAGAACGACTTTTCCATGCTAAATCCAAGATTTGAATGTGTTTTTTTCTGTAAATTTGTGTAAAATGTCGATAAATAATAGATTTCTTTTAAATTGTGTATACGAGAATGCGAGCGGGGTTGGGATTGGCAATTTTTATTGTTGTTTTCTTCTTGTAAAAGGTGAGTTTTTCACAGATTCTAGGTTCGTTTTCGTTTTTTAGACAAAAAAAAATTTGGAACCCAGAAATAGTTAATTTGACCAAATTCAGTTAGATTTCACAGTTTCTAGTTACATACTAATCAACAGCCTACAATCTCTACTTTATCGTATCAGCTGACTACTTCTTGATATTTCCTACCGTAATCCAGAAAAAATGAAAAACTTTGTTACACATCAGAATTTTCCCATTTGACGTCATGAAACAGTGTACTTGAAGTGTTACAATAAGTACCAGGAGAACGTTTTCCCTTGGTAAATTATAATAATAAAAACTTCTGGTCAACTGGTCAGTTCCACTTTCTCACTTACACAGTGTTCCGATGTTTGAGATAATTGGTAAGATGGAAATGTGAGGTACTCTGAACAGAAGTGTAATGCCTAATGCGTCCCTACAAAGTTACATGGCTCTATTATTGATTTCAACCCACAAAAAACGTCAGGATTCAAGTCAGATTCAGTTTATTTCCGCTTCATTAGTCATCAGATTTAGAGAAAGAGAAACGAGATCATTCGCTGCGTCTATTTTCCTGGAATGGCGCAATTTCTCTATTCACATGGTAATTTTTGGAGAATCGGGGATTCAGAGTATCTAGAATTCAGATGAACATGAAGATGACGTCGGAATTGGGTCAGAAAAGTGTCGAAATGGGGTTGATGTGGATTCTACTACAAACGCCAAAAAAGTTGGCAGTCGGCGGGTCTCACCACGAAATCGGTTTTTCAGTGTTTTCTCGATTCTGGACCAACTTTCTTAAATTTTGTTTGATAAAATAGGATAGAACAGAGAATTTGAAACCGGACGGTGGTCAATTTCACAAGAATCATTCCGTTTTTCAGCTTCAATTTCCAGGTTTTGTGTTTTGTCACTGAAAATCGCAAAACTGGGTATTTGCCAATGAAAAACGGAACGATTCTAGTGAAATTAACTAATGTTTGATTCCAAATTCTCTGTTCTATCCGATTTTATCAAAAAAGCTTGAGAAAATCGGTACAGAATTGAGAAAACACCGTAAAACCGATATCGTGGCGAGACCCGCCGACTGCCAATTTTTTTTGGCGTTTGTAGTAGGTAGAAAATAAAAAAAAGTGACACTAAGATTTTGAATTTTTCTGAGGTTACTGTAGGGGATGTCGGAATGTTATCAACTGACAAAACACACTAGAAATTACGGGCTAATAAATTTTACAATTTTTTTCAGTTTTCAATTTTTTTTCAAACTTCAAAATCTTGGAAACTATTTTATGGAACAAATCTAATTTCTAAATAACTATTCAAGACCTTGATTTTTCCCCCATACGAATCTCATCTCTCCCTAACCCCCAATTCGCCTTAGAACAGTCTTGCTAATCCTCCCGCCAAAGAAATCCATCTTTTTCCCTCCAGACACACTCTCAAAACTCGATCCTCCTCGTTCTCTCCACCCTCTTCGGCTTCTTGCGGTGGCTAGTGTAAGCCCCCCCTTCGTTTCCAATCGCTTCTCCGATAGCCGTTTGTCTGTTGGCTGTCCGCGCGGATGCCGCGGCGCCGTCTGCATAAACCATGTCGCTTTTGTGTTTCTTTTTGGGTGAGAAAGTAGGTCGAAGCTGCTTCCCCTCCAGGAAGGAAGGGGAAGAAAGCTTCGTCAAGTTTTGGTCTGTCTGCAGGTTCGATGTTGACGTCATTCTTGATTCCAGATCCTTAGTATTTCACACTGTTTTGTGTTAAGTGACTTTTTGTTGATTAGTGATGTTCATGACCATTTGGATCATCATCAATTTGCTGTTCTGTTGTAAAGATGTTAGAGATCTTTGGAATCGTTCGCTGAAACCTTGGGACTTCCTATTACAAACACCAAAAAAGTTGGCAGTCGGCGGGTCTCGCCACGAAATCGGTTTTCCGGTGTTTTCTCGATTCTGTACCGATTTTCTAAAACTTTTTTAAGAAAATCGGATAGAACAGAGAATTTAGGACCGGGTGGTAGTCAATTTCACACGAATAATTAAGCTTTTTAGTTTCAATTTCCAGATTTTGTGTTTTTTCACTGAAAATCACCAAAATGGGTATCTGGCAATGAAAAACGGAATGATTCTCGTGAAATTGACTACCGTCCGGTTCCAAATTCTCTGTTCTATCCGATTTTACCAAAAAAGTTTGAGAAAATCGGACCAAAATCGAGAAAACACCGTAAAACCGATTTCGTGGCGAGACCCGCCGACTGCCAACTTTTTTGGTGTTTGTAGTAGAGAAGATGTCGTTGAATATAAAATCCTTTGCTGGTCATCACCTCATGCTTAGTTTTTGCTAAATACGTTTTTTAAAAACACTTTTATGTCCTCAAGTCTCAAAGATACAGAATCTGGACATTTTGAAATTTTTTTTTTTCAAAATCTTAAAAATGTTTTTTTTTGAAAATTGTTTTTTCGAAAAGCTTTAGATTTTGCTTAGGATATAATATTAAATAATTTGCGTTTTTTTAAAAATCTACCTATCACTGTGATAGTATCACACTATTTTTGGACCCTTTTTGATGTCCAGGAACCCCTCTAAATCGGTCCTCAAACTCTAGATTGTGGAGGTTTTTGAAGACTTTGAAGGAACAAAAGTATCCTTAGGAAAAGTCATAAGCAAAAACTGAGCATAAAGTGATAATCAGCAAACATTGCTCTATCTAATAACCCGCAAACAGGCTCTTTTCTCCGCCTCAAATTCTAAAAGTTCCCATCTCAACCCAACCCCAAATCCAGATTCATATTCCCTTAATCAAAATACACACATCATCCCACCCCCCATATTGTCTCATTCCGTCGTTTCGTCATCGTGTCGGCGCCATCCATAAGGAAAAAACCTGAACTTCTCTTCCCTTTTGCCGAAAACGGTCTGGCATCTAGATTGAACCTGTCCTTGGCATTAAGCTTAAGCCTATCTAATGTTAAGTTATGTGGGGGGGAGTAGTTGCATCTAGGGGTGATAAGGACTGATTAGAAAGAGACTCTTTATTTGATGGATATTTTTTCAGATTCTTATCAGGGTTGATAGGAACATTTTAGATACAACTGCGGTCCCGCGAAGTGGCACTCGGCTGGTCTCGCCACGAAATCAGTTTTCGCTGTTTTCTCGTTTTAGGACCAACTTTTTTGAGTTTTTCCTATCAAAAATGGATAGAGCAGAAGATTTGAAGCCTAGAAACAGTTAATCTGGCCTGAAATATTACATTTTTCATAGAAAAATTCAAGATGTTGTGTTTTCGTCTGTTTTTTTCGGAAATGTTACAAAACGGGTAGTTCGCAATGAAAATTCAACTGAATTCGGTCAAGTGGGCTATTTCTCGGTTTCAAATTTGATTTTCTATCAGTTTTTATAGAGAACATTTGAGAAAATCTAACCAAAAACGAGAAAACGGCAAAAAACAGATTTCGTGTCGAGACCCGCCGAGTGCCATTTCCCGTGACCGCAGTAATCTAGTTTTAACACTATTTGAATTTTCTAGAAACTACCGGGAACCTCTTCAAATAAGACCTCAAACTTTTTGAAACTTTGAGGGCCCAATTGTCCCATTAGGAAGCGCCATTAGCAAAAACGAATAACAGATTCGGGATCGAATTGGCCAGGCAAGAAACGCATTTCCTAGTGCATTCTTCTCTCACCCTTATCACTGTCGATATCCAAGTTCAAAGCCCAATACTTTCCCTTTCTCGATCTACACGTCATGCCCTTTAACCAAGAACACAGGCCACTCTCCTTTTAGAAAAAAAACTGGTCAACCGGACAGGTTTTTCTCGGTTTTCTCGAATTTCTCGATGCCCAGCCATCCGGTTTTCTTAACCGCGTGGGAGTGAAAGTGATAATAGAACGGATTATGAGGATTTGGTTTGTTTGGGTGCAAATTGTCAGAGAACCTAAGCTATTAGAAAAACTGTTTCTTGATTTTCAGTATCTCACTCTTAAATTGAGAGAAAAATCTGAAATGTCCAACATTTCCCAGTCAAGTTCTGCTCTCAATTTCAATTTTTGACCAAGTTAAAATTCTGTTTAAAAAATCGGAGAGGTTCTAAAATTGGACACTAACTGTTTTTGATGTTAGTGTATTCCAATACATCAAATTTTTTTAGAATCAAAGATTTATGTAAAACCAAAAAGTGCGAGAAAATATTTTTTAATGGTCAAAACTGAAAGTTGAGTGATTCCATTTAGCCAGAAAGCGTTTAGAGGAACGTCCAGTTGTCAATTTTCAGATTTTCATCTCATTTTATAATCCAAAAATAGCAAATAACTACAGTAACCCAAACAAAATTTGAATTTTTGAAATTTCAAATATTTTTTAATTTTAAAAACTCTTACAATTTCTCAATGATAACGCCATATTTAGTGGCCGAGTTTTAAATTTTTAGCTCGATCCATAATACAGATAAACAGTCTATTTTTGTGATTCCGGATCCCGAATCCCTAAATCAAATCCCGGAAACGTGTTCGTTGCCTATTTTCTTCCGCTTCAAGAAAATAAGCTAAATGATGCGAACGAACGACAGTTTGTCTTTTTGTCACAACTAGAGACAATTGAGTGTGCCGGGTCTCCGCGCCGATTCCATAATCGTCTTTTTGTTCTCAATGTCTCTTTGCGGCTTCTTCTCATTTCCTAGTTTATGAAAAGAGAGTCACTGATCTTCTGGTTTTGAAAACGGAAATAAATAGTGTTTTGAATTTGTTTGAAGAATTTGTTTGAAGATGTACACACAGCGGGTTAAGCTAGGATTATTGGAAGCTGAAGCGTTTCAACTTGACTGTTTTTCAAAAATTTCAAAAAAATCAACAAATTATATTACTGCGGTCACTCGAAGTGGCACTCGGCGGGGTCTTGCCACGAAATCGGTTTTTTGCTGTTTTCTCGTTTTCGGACTTTTTTTTTAATTTTTTTCAAATAAAATTGGATAGAGCAAAAATTTTCAAGTCTAGAGATAGTTAATCTGACCCGAAATTTTACATTTTTCATGAAAAATTTCAGATTTTGTGTTTTTTGCGGAAACGTTACAAAAACGGGTAGTTCGCAATGAAAATCGAACTAAATTTGGTTGAATTAGCTATTTCTAGGTTTAAAATCCTATTTCCTATCCGTTTTTATGAAGAAAATTTCAAAAAATCGGACCAGAAACGAGAAAACAGCGAAAAACTGATTTCGTGACCACAGTAGTACTACAAACGCCAAAAAAGTTGGCACTTGGCGGGTCTCGCCACGAAATCAGTTTTTCGCTGTTTTCTGGATTCTGGACCAATTTTTTTCCAAATTTTTTGATGAAATCGGAAAGATCAGAAAATTTAAAATCGGATAATAGTTAATTTTACAAAAAATGTTCAGTTTTTCATTGCAAGTTATCCATTTTTATAACTTTCCACGCTAAAACACAAAATCTGAATATTCAAGCTGAAAAACTGAAAACTTTTTGTAAAATTGACTATCATCCGATTCTAAATCTTCTGATCTACCTGAATTTATTAAAAGTTTTTAGAAAAAGTCGGTCCAGAGTCAAGAAAACACCGAAAAACCGATTTCGTGGCGAGACGCCAACTGCCAACTTTTTTGGCGTTTGTAGTAGAAAAATTGAAAATAGTGGACTAAAGGATAGCTTACATTATCTACTCAATTTTATTAGTTGATCACTTCTCTAAAACTTTTCTCTATTTTCAAAAAAACTAAAAAATCTCAAAAATCCACGACATTTTCAAAATGCTTGTTTTCCTTCTCTATAGATCCCTCTGCGTCTCTACCCTTCTTCCCCAAATCGTTTTTGTTGCCATCCCACCGCCTCCGTCATCACTTCTTTCATTCCTTGGATCCAGATCCAGTCGGCTGGTCACTTGCCATTCTCTTTCTTCCCCCTTCTTCTCCTTCCACATTTATCCTCTTCTCTCTTTTTTCCCCAATTTTCTTTCCTTTCTAGCCGAAACGCGCCCTTCAACCTGTAAGCTTGTTTGAAGTGAAGCGGAGAGATTTTCGGGATTTTTATAATTTTTGTGATGTTTCTTATGTAAGATTGAAGATGGATGTCGAAGATGTAGATTGAAATCATATTAGTCAATTTTTGAAACCGGTTTAATGATTTTTTGAATTTCGAAGGCTTTTACCGCGTCGGATTTTTAGATTTTTTTTTGTTTTGTTAAAAAAAAACAAAAAATTGATTTTTTTCAAATTAAAAAAAAAAGAAAAACTATAGAAAGCTTGTAAAACTTCAAAACTTGCTTTCAAGGAATTTATAAATTTTTAAAATTTCTATAATTTTTCACTGAAAAACCAGAAAAAAAAATTCAAAAAAAGAAACCGTTTTTTTCTCTCATGCAATTTTTTGTTTTCTCATCAATTTATCAGTCCCCTAATTTTCTAATCACCTCAATAAATCTCCATAACCTATCAGATTGTCTCCAAGAGTGTACTGGTTTCTATTGATTTTTGGGTATCAGCTGATGAAAAATATTTTTTTTTGTTTTCTACAGACTGTACTTTGTTGAGATAAACTTTTTATGTATCTGTAAAAATTTGAGAAAAAAAAATTTTTTTCTCAAAAAAAAATTTTTTTTTCAAATTTTTTTCTGTTAAATTATATATTTTTAGTTTGAAAACCGATGCTATTTCAAATTTTCAAATTTTCCGGTAATCAACCTTACAAATGGTCTCCTTATCACGGGGCGCTGCCGCCGTTTCCCAATGGGTCGAACAACAAACACACGATTTCTTCTATTGGCTCGGACTCAAAATTGCTGATTACCCGAAATGGACACTTTTTATCACGTAAGGATTATATGGGGATAAGAAGGAAAAAGAGGGAGGGAGACAGGTTTGTGGAGAAAACTGGAATAAAGGGATGAAGAGAGGAAGGAAGGGAATGGAGGGGCTGTGTTGAGAATGATGGTGGGGGATTTTTGTGGTAGTGATAAGGAAATGAGTGAGAGTTTTGAAAAACACATGTAGAAGTTTTTAGGATTAAAAATAACTTTTTTTGAAATTTTGAAATTTTGAAATTTTTTTTCAAATTCAATATTTTTTTGGGTTACTGTAGTTATTTGCTGTTTTTGGATTATAAAATAATTTAAAAATCACTGGCTAAATGGCATCACTCAACTCTCTGTTTTGACCAAGTTAAAATTAAAAATTCGAAACGTATACTACTGCGGTCACGGGAAGTGGCACTCGGCGGGTCTCGCCACGAATGCGGTTTTTTGCTGTTTTCTCGTTTCTTGTCCGATTTTTTAAAATTTTCTTCATAAAAACGGATAGGAAATAGGATTTGAAACCTATAAATAGCTAATTCAACCAAATTTAGTTCGATTCTCATTGCGAACTACCCGTGTTTGTAACTTTTCCGCAAAAAACAGACAAAAACACAAAATCTTAAATTTTTCTCTGAAAAATGTAACATTTTGGATCAGATTAACTATTTCTAGGCTTCAAATCTTTTGTTTCATCCATTTTTATCTGAAAAAACTCAAAAAAGTTGGTACAAAAACGAGAAAACAGCAAAAACCCGATTTCGTGGCGAGACCCGCCGGGTGCCACTTCGCATGACCGCAGTAATATAATATAACTTCCATTTTTTGGTTCTAAATCCATGAGGGTTGATGTAATGAAATACACTAACTACCAATACATCAAGAACAGTTGATTTGCACTTTTAGAACACCTCTCCATTTTTTTTAAACGGAATTTTAACTTGGTCAAAAACTTGAAATTGAGAGCTGTAATTTGACTGGGAAATGTTACAAGGTTTGCTTTAAATCTGGGTGGAATTTCATATTCCCGACTCAATTTTGGGGTGAAATACGGAAAAAATTGAAACTTTTTTTGGGTTACTGTAGCTTTAGAAGTCCGCAAACATCGCCGAAATTTTCCAATTTTGCAGAACAATATGGGCGTTTGGAATGTGTGCCGGAGTGATCCGATTCAAGGAGGTGAACAATGTCAGGGATCATTTCAGGTGCGTTCATTGATTGTAAAACTTTCTGATTGATTACTTCCAGTGCCACCAATTCACCGTCTCGATATGAATACCGAGTTGCTCGCGAGTTCTTCCAAGAGCTCGGAAGCCCGTTTCACGTTGTTGTGGCTATGCAGGCGGTGGATGGAGGCAGTTTGTTGAGACCGAAGTGAGTGATTTATTGGAATGAACATTGATTAGAAATGATTGATCAAGAGAATCTGAACTAAGAAAACCAATAGACAGTTATTCCTAACAATAAAATATTTAAATCGGCAGTTTGGGGACCGACTTATTACTGCGATCATGGGAAGTGGCACTCGGTGGGTCTCGCCACGAAATTCGTTTTTTGCTGTTTTCTCGTTTCTGGTCTGATTTTCTCAAATTTCCTTTGAAAAAACGGAGAGAAAATGAAATTTGGAACATGGAAATAGCCAATGTGACCAAATTCAGTTAGATTTTCATTGCGAACTACCCGGTTTTTGTAACTTTTCCGAAAAAACAGACGAAAACACAAAACCTCAAATTTTTCTATGAAAAATGTAAGCTTTCGGGTAAAATCAACTGTTTCTAGGCTTCAAATTTTCTGCTCTATCCATTTCCAACTGTAAAAACTCAAAAAAGTTGGTCCAGCACCAAGAAAACAGCGAAAAACTGATTTCGTGGCGAGACCCACCGAGGGCCACTTCCCGTGACCGCAGTATATTAGGGATGTTTTGTGATTAGGAGCTTCAAACCACTGACTCTTCTTCAATTCTCTTGATCTCTTCCAAATAGCAAAATGCTCGATTCTCCATCTCTTCCCCATTCCTCCTCTCCTCCTCCTTCCTCCTCCGTTCCTTCTCCCTCTCTCTGATCGCATGATCCTCTTCGGTTTTCTGTCTGTCTGCTCGACTCGCTCCTTCTAAACATCCTGGTGCTGGCGGTCTTGGAGTCAAGTAACAGAAGAAACAACACATTGCCGAGTAGAGCATTTCGCGTTTCTTGGTTTCGCCTATCATTGTGCAGAGAGGGACAACAATGCCTATAAGTTGAGGATGGTTGGAGGTGGGAAAAAGTTGTCAACTAAGTGAAAAGAAAGTGAAGATCTTTTGAAATGGGTTATATTTTTGCAGTTGAAAACTTTTCAAAATCTTCAAAACCCTTTGAGAAAAATACCCATAGAAAAATATCAAGCTAAAACTTACTGCAAGCCGCTGAAAAGCAAATGTCCAGAAAGAACCGCTCCCTCGCGTCAAATTGTGGTACGAAGGGCATCTCTAGAAGGCTCTGCACCACAATAACAAACTGAAATCGTTATGTTTGTTTTGTGTTGTTTGCTTCTGATTCAGCAAATTACCAATTGAAACGAGGCAATTGGAAAGGCTTGTCTAATGATAGAATCCTCATTGAGCCGTTTTCGAGTCTTCCAGTAGATGAAGCAGTAGCCTGAGAATGATCCAAGGCTGAACACTAATTTGATAGTGTTATCAATCTGAAATCAATAATCACAGTTCGAGAAAGAAAGCAAAGCTTACCAAAAACGCCGCGAAAAGGTTCCTGTTTGTTATGTAGTTCTTTCCATTTACCGTGAAGACTTGAGCAAAGAATGAAATGAATCCAAGGAGGGGAGAGATGATTATAAATACTATGATACCGGACCTGAAATGTAAAAAAAATTACTTCATTTCTCGCCACGAAATCTGTTTTTCGATGTTTTATCGTTTCTGGGCCAATTTTCCTGAGTTTTTTCAAATAAAAATGGATAGAGCAGAAAATTTGAAACCTAGAAATAGTTCATTTGACCTGAAATATCACATTTTGATAGAAAAATTCAAAATTTTGTGTTTTTGTCTGTTTTTTCGGAAAAGTTACAAAAACGGGTAGTTAGCAAGGAAAATCTGAATGTTTTTGGTCAAATTGGCTGTTTCTAAGTTCCAAATCCTATTTTCTATCTGTTTTTATAAAGAAATTTTGAGAAAATCGGACCAGAAACGAGAAAACCGCAAACAACTGATTTCGTGGCAAGACCCCACTTTGCATGATGGCTGATTTTTTGCTGTTTTCTCGTTTTTGGACGAACTTTTTTGGACTTTTGCAAATAAAAATGGATAGAGCAAAAGATTTGAAACCTAGAAATAGTTCATTTGACCTGCAATATCAAATTTTGATAGAAAAATTCAAAATTTTGTGTTTTTGTCTGTTTTTTCGGAAAAGTTACAAAAACGGGTAGTTAGCAATAAAAATCTAACTGAATTTGGTCAATTTGGCTATTGCTAGGTTCAAAATTTTATTTTCTGTGCGTTTTTATAGAGAAATTTCAGAAAAATCGGACCAGAAACGAGAAAACAGCAAAAAACTGATTTCGTGGCGAGACCCGCCGAGTGCCACTTCGCGTGACCGCAGTAGTAAAAAAAGTGGATTTTCTGGCATCGACCTAGGCTTAAACCAACATACCACTTAAATATTGGTCCTGTACTTTGTTTTTTCCACAAGTAGAGTCTCATAAGACAGAGTATAAAGTCGGCAGCTGCAATTTCCGTCGGGGTGACAAGCGCGTAGATGAATGGGATAGTGAGGACGTGAAGGTCTGGAAAAAGTCATTCAAAACAATCCTTTTTTTGTGTTCTATTTTTGAGAAAACTTACTCAATTCGGTATATGGAATCCAAGGGAGAACACATCCAAACAGCAAGATTAAAAGACACAGAGTTGATAAAAAGTTGATTAGGACAAGCATCGGGTAGTAGGTCTCTTTGAACTCGGCTCGGAATCGACGCTTCATGATTGCAATAAAACGACAGTTTATGTAGATGGAGAGGAACATAAGTACGATGAAAAGAGCAGTAATCATTCCAAAAACACGATAGTCTTCTAGTTCTTCCAAGTAAAAGGTTGGTGTGGTGTCCATGCTGAAAGATAAAAATGGGAAAAGAAACTTTTGGAATTTTTTTGAAAATCTCTAAAAAATCAGAAATTGGTTCTTGAAAACACACTATACTTTCTCATATGTAACTTGTAATTCTAATTTAATAAGTCAATCAACACTTTTTATGAGCCTTTTCATTATATGTACTACTGCGGTCACGGGAAGTGGCACTCGGTCCCGCCACAAAATCCGTTTTTTGCTGTTTTCTCGTTTCTAGCGCGATTTTCTCAAATTTTCTTTATAAAAACGAATAGAAAATAGGATTTGGAACCTAGAAATAGCCAATTTGACCAAATTTAGTTAGATTTTCATTGCGAACTATCCGTTTTTGTAACTTATCCGCAAAAAAACACAAAATCTTAAATATTTCTACGAAAAGTGTAATATTTCTGGTCAACTTAACTATTTCTAGGCTTCAAATCTTTTGCTCTATCCATTTTTATCAGAAAAAACTCAAAAAAGTTCGTCCAAAAACGAGAAAACAGCAAAAAACCAATTTCGTGGCGAGACCCACCGAGTGCCACTTCCCGTGACTGCAATCACTAATAAATTTGAATCTACATACTGTTTGATAGCCCATAATCTCTAGTTTAATTAAACAGTTGACAACTTTTCAATATCTTTAACCCTGAGTTCAGTAAAAATCAAAATGCAAGCTTGCATCTTCCAACAAAAAAACACGATTCAAAACCCAAAAATTCAAACTGAAACAAAGCCTATAATCAGTGTTAATCACCAGTTTCCCCTCGAAAAAGCGTGTTTACCTGCCGTTAAACACTCCAAAGTCCGCCCCAATTCCACCTGCCATCATGAACGTCATAGACTTCCAAAGTTCCTCAAGAAATTTCAGATACATTGATAAAGCGCTGGAAATCGAGGATTATCTTCAGTACAAGCTCAAAGGAGAGTATGGAAACCGAAGCTACTCGTATTCGGACTTTTGTGGAACTCAATGTGAGACTTCTGATGCTGTCAACATCTTTTTGACAATGTTCCGCGATCAACAGAAGAAGAAGACGGCGCATGTGAAGCTCACGTATCCGAGTATGGATGTGTTTGGACATAGGATCTATTTGGCGAATAATATCTTCCAGGTTCAAATTAATAATCGGTGAGTTACAGGGTTATATTACAAACGCCAAAAAAGTTGGCAGTCGGCGGGTCTCGCCACGAAGTCGGTTTTTCGGTGTTTTCTTGACTCTGGACCGACTTTTTTTCAAATTTTTTGATGAATTCGGATGGACCAAAAAATTTAGAATCGGAAGATAGTCAATTTTACAAAAAGTTTTCAGTTTTTCAGCTTGAATTTTTAGATTTTGTGTTTTT
Organism: Caenorhabditis panamensis; assembly: GCA_900883565.2. NCBI lineage: Eukaryota > Metazoa > Nematoda > Chromadorea > Rhabditida > Rhabditidae > Caenorhabditis > Caenorhabditis panamensis. The sequence goes on along the minus strand of LR537721.1, from coordinate 334,031 downwards.
GCGTTGAAAATAAAAAAAAATGGATAATTTGCAATGAAAAACTGAAAACTTTTTGTAAAATTGACTATCATCCGATTCTAAATTTTCTGATCTTTCCGAATTCATCAAAAAACTCAAAAAAAAAATCGGCCCAGAGTCAAGAAAACACCGAAAAACCGATTTCGTGGCGAGACCCGCCAACTGCCAACTTTTTTGGCTTTTGTAGTATCAGGTTTGTGAATGAGTGTCTTTCTTTTTGCTGTTTTTGGATTATAAATTGAGCTAAAAATCTAAAATTTGGCCACTAAATAGGATATTTCTGTGAACGCTCGCTGGCTGAATGTCTCTCAACTTTCAGTTTTGACCAAGTTTAATTTAAAAATTCGAAATGCTCTTTTAAGAGTTAAAACTCCCACTTTTTGGTTCTAAATCTATGAGGGTTGATGTAATGAAATACACTAACTACCAATACATCAAAAACAGTTAGTTTATTTTTTAACTTGGTCCAAAAATTGAAATTGAGAGCTGTAACTTGACTAGGAAATCTTCGAAGATTTGTCCGACATCCGAGTGAAATTTCAGATTTTTATCTCAATTTTGGAGTGAGGTACAAGATATAGAAAAATAATTCGAATCCAAAAATCCAATACTGAAAACTAAAAAACGGAAAACTCGGCTCCACGAGGTGTACATAGCGGCTCGTGATAAGCGATGAGAATGATAATGAGCCGAGTTCAGGAGTTTGATTTCCCTAGAGATGGCCAGAAAGCTAATTCACGAGTTTTGTTTTTCCAGCTCTCAAATCATCGAGGAATCCAAGCTAGTAGCCATCAATTTTCACGCCATTTACAACAACGAGACGATGTATGAGATAATGAAGCAGTGGGAGAAGGTAGTAGAGAGAGACAATTCAAAGAGATCATGCACACTTTTCAGAAACTCTTCGACTACTCGTTATCAACTGAAAATGACCCACTTATCAAGGTCTACGTGACTAGTGAAGGTCTGGTTTCCGAGGAAGTCCGCAGAACGGGAATCCTGGCTATGCCACTGATGGGCATCACTTTTCTTATAATCTTGTTATTCACAGTTGTCACAACACTCAAAAAAGACCCAGTCAAGTCAAAACCGTTCGAGTCATTCCTCGGTGTCATTTGTCCGTTGTTATCGCTATGCGCCTCGTTTGGACACCTTTTCTGGGTGAGTTTTGAAACGTTTCAATTTGTTCAAAAATTGTGTATCTTTTTCAGATGGGTTTCGAGTATCTTCCAATTGTCACTGTGGTTCCGTTCTTGATTCTGTCAATTGGAGTTGATGATGTGTTCATTTTTGTTCATGCCTGGCATAGAACTCCAGCAAAGTGAGTTTAAAATTGTGGATTCTGAATCCTTACTACTGCGGTCATGGAAAGTGGCACTCGATGGGTCTCGCCACGAAAACAGTTTTTCACTGTTTTCTCGTTTCTGGTCAGATTTTTTGAGTTTTTTCAAATAAAAATGGATAGAACGGAAGATTTGAAGCCTAGTTAATTTGACCAGGAATATAACATTTTTGATAGAAAAATTTGAGATTTTGTGTTTTTGTCTGTTTTTTCGGAAAAGTTACAAAAACGGGTAGTTCGCAATGAAAATCTAACTGAATTTTATAGGCTTCAAATCAGCTCTATCCATTCTTATCTGGAAAAACTCAAAAAAAGTTGGTTCAATAACGAGAAAACAGCAAAAAACTGATTTCGCGACGAGACCCGCAGTAGCACGAAATCGGGGTTCCTGATGTTTTCTTGTTTGTGGACCAATTTTCTATTAGGTTTTATTAATTTTTATTAATAAAATCTGATAGAAAAGATGATTTGATACCTAGATATACCGTATTTCCTCGAATAGAAGGGCACCCCCATCGCGATCACGTTTGTGCTCAGAATACTGGAAAAACTGAGGAAAATCCAGAATTTTTGTTGATTATTGGATAGAAGAAGGATTTGGCTATCATTTTTTCTGGTTTTCCTTTTTTGAAAAAGTTCATTTTGAGCTTTTTCAGAGCTCTAAACTTTGCTCTTTGAGTGCCCTTCTATTCGAGGAAATACGGTAGTTTATTTGAACAAAATGATTGTAGTTTTCACAGCAAAACCCCTCAATTCATTTGCAGACACTCAGTTCGTGACCGTATGGCTGAAACGCTTGCCGATGCTGGACCCTCAATCTCCATCACTTCCCTAACCAACCTGCTCTCGTTCGGAATCGGAATCTTCACTCCAACCCCCGCCATCTACACTTTCTGTGTATTCATCTCGACTGCAGTCGTCTATGACTACATCTACCAGATATTCTTCTTCTCCGCAGTTCTTGTATTGGGAGGAGAACGCGAGGAAAAGCGGATGAATGCGTATTTCTGGTGGAAATATGAACCGATTAAGGAGGAGACGAAGAATCATGAGGGCAAATTTTTGAAGATTTTCAACAAAATTATGGGAAAGATTTTGGATGTCTGGGTGGATTTTATTATGGCGACTTGGTCTAAATTCCTTATTGGAGCTGTTATGCTAACTTACTGGTTTTTTATGGCACGGGGAGTTCTTCAAATTGCTGTTGGGTTGAGTTCCGAGAAGTTGTTCCTGGATGACTCGCCGTTGTTGCCGTTGGTGAGACTGCAGACGAATGTGATTTTCAAAGAAGGAGGACAGGTGAGAGAGAGGATATCTTTGAAACTATGATAGGTATCAGAAAGCGGTCAACTGCAAAGTTGTAGCCCTTTTTATGCTCTACAGTTTTACAATTGACACATTTTTGATACCACCTTTCTTGCCCGAGTTACATTCCCTTTTCCAGGTCGCCGTCTTTGTCAACAACCCCGGAAACATGTCGGAACCAGACGCGGTGCCTGAAATCATGAGAATCCTGCGTCGGTTTGAAACAGCAAATAACAGTGTTGGAGCTGCTAGTACGCACATGTGGTTGCTACCGTACTTACCATATGTCGGAGAGCAAGAGCATGGAAGTATCGAGTTCAAGTATCGCTACTTGCCAGAGTTCTTCAAACTGATGGAGTACAGGAGATGGTCGCATTTTGTGAACTTGGGCAATCATCAGTAAGTCAAATGAAATAGTCATTTATTTCTAACTAATTTTACAGAGACTGCCTTGCTGAAAAGCCGTCTTGCCTCCAAAAGTTTGTTTTCTCTACCGGATTCCATAACGCTGTCTCCTGGTCGGATCGCCTTGGTCTCTTGGAAAATTGGCGTCAAATGGCTTCAGAATACCAACATCTGAATCTGACAATCTACGAAGACTTTAGTATGTATTCTGACCAACTTCTGACTATTGTTCCGGTCACCGAGTCGACCGTGATCTGCGCATTGTTCTGCATGATTATCATTTTGACTCTGTTCACTCCGTCTCCAGTGACCATTGTCACTTCGACGGCTGCGGTGTTGTCGATTAATTTGGGAGTTTTTGGATGCCTCGTTTATATGAATATCGATTTGGATCCGATTTCGGTGAGTTTTCAAACACTTTTTCTAAAACTTTTTAACACACACCCTTTTGCAACGCCAATTCGAGTTCCCATGTTAAGCTCAATTGTTTTCTCTCTTTTTTTCAATGCTATATCTCTAGAACCATTAGAGATATCAAAAAGTAGTCAACTGAAATCTTGTAGAGAATGTCACAAAAATCATTCTTGTAGTTGACAACTTCTCACCAAAATGTTTCGTTTTCAAGTTATGCCTTGTTTTTCAGATGACCACCTTGCTGATGGCTATTGGATTCTCCGTGGACTTTGTTGCCCACATTACTTGGCATTATTACAAAGGAGAGTTCCAGTCAAAGAGAGCCCGTATCAGACACGCTCTTGCTGGCATTGCATGGCCAATGTTCCAAGCAGGAACCTCTACAATGCTGGCGATTTCTGTGCTCACCCTGGTGCACGCCTATATGGTTCAAGTGTTTGTCAAGGTTGTGGTTTTGGTTATTTTCCTTGGAATGGCTCACGGACTCATTGTTCTTCCTGTTGTTTTTGCTGCTTTGCCGTTTTCCAAAACTTCTGGACCCCAGAAAAAGAAGGTCGCTCCTTTGGAGTTTGGTCATCATTCTGCTGGACCGATACCACAGAAAGACGGTGTTCCAAAGGATGACATCGAGTGTGAGAAGATTGAAAAAGTTGAAAAAGAAGACGTCCCAGAAAAGACTACAAGGAACGCCGAAAGAGCTTGATTTCTATTCTTCAAATTTTTAAGAGTTCCAACTTTCCCCCATTTTCTCCCGTTGATTCCAGTCATTTTTTCCCTAATTTATTCGCTAATTTTTTGATTCTTGCTCCAAATTCCTACGGGTACCTGACACTTTCAATCGATTTTTCATGTTAGTGAAATTCAAGTGCTATATGTTTTTGTGTATTCTTTTTGTGTAATGGATAAACTTTTTTTCAAGTTATTTCTGGAAAATCATTACAGGACAGAGCAAATTGTACTTTATTCAAGATTAAAACATTGAAAAACATTGAAAAAAAATAAACATCAAAACCATCAGAAAATGCGCTACTCAATCTCCTCAATCTTCAAATAACTCGTCGGCGGTGGTGATTCGGGGGCCCGATACTTTGGAGGTCCATGAAACATTCCACCCATATGATACGCCGGTGCAAATGGGCGATAAGGGGTTTTGAGCAGGTGAATCGGTACGAAAATCGGTTTGGTTTTGATAAAAGTCGAGTAAGGCGGTGGATCCGGCGAGAAGCTGAGCTCGGTGGGTGGGACACAGTAGTAAGTCGAGGGGGCGGAGCCAAGTGATTCGGGGTACTGTAGGAAGTGTTTAGGTTACTGTGTTTCTTTCTTTTTGCTATTATCGGTAAAATGGCCGTCTCGCATCTGGAAGAGCTGCTGCAAATCGCGCGGTCATGGGTCTCGCACGGACTTTCGCTGTCTGCGCCTCTCGTCATTGCACACTCTCTCGCCCCGCTACCCTTCGAGACCACGTGGCCGCGCGAAATGCAGCGGCTCTTCCAGATGCGAGACGGCCATTTCACCGATAATATTGAGCAAAACATCCGAAATTGGCCACTAAATAAGACATTCCTCTGAAAGATTACGGCCTAAATGACATCTCTCAACTTTCAGTTTTGCCCATTTAAAAAATTTTTAGTTCGAAACTTCCCCTATTACTGCGGTCACGCAAAGTGGCACTTGGCGGGTCTCGCCACGAAATCGGTTTTTTGCCGTTTTCTCGTTTTTGGACCAATTTTTTCAGTTTTTTTCTAGAAATAGATAGAGCATACAATTTGAAACCTAGAAATAGTCAATTTGACCCGAAATATTACATCTTTCATAGAAAAATGTAAGATTTTGTGTTTTTGTCTATTTTTTTCGGAAAAGTTACAAAAACGGGTAGTTTGCAAGGAAAATCAGACTGAATTCGGGCAAATTGGCTATTTCTAGGTTCCAAATTCTATTTTCTACCGGTTTTTATAGAAAAAATTTAAGAAAATCGGACCAAAAACGAGAAAACACCAAAAAACTGATTTCGTGGCGAGACCCGCTGAGGGCTACTTCGCCTGACCGTAGTAGTATATAACTTCCCCTTTTGGTTCTAAATCCATGAGGGATGATGTAATAAAATACACTAACTACCAATACATCAAAAACAGTTAGTTTTCAATTTTAGAACACCTCTCCGATTTTTTAAACGGAATTTTAACTTGGGCAAAAATTGAAGTTGAGAGTTGTAACTTGACTGGGAAATGTTGGAAAGTTTGTTTTACATCTAGTTGACATTCCAGATTTTTCTCTCAATTTAGGAGTGAGATATACAAAATCAAAGCTTACCGCAATACTCCTCCTGTTCGCAGTCGACCCACAATTCCCTAAAAACACTGGAGTCCCAATTTCAAAGCATCCGGTGTTGGTGAGAAGCAGCTCGTAGGCCACCTATAATTCTTTTTTTTTGAAATTTGATTTTTTTCACTTTACCTGAACTGGGTTTCCATTCCAACAAAGAGATGGATAGCAGTCAAAAGGAATTTGTAGAGAATGATGAACAGCAAAAGTTTCGTTTGGAGGAACAGAGCCAAGAATTAGACGGGTTATGAGACGAGTGCTGAAATTGAAATTTTGAAAATTTTATAAAGCGGTTCTCGCCACGAAATTGGTTTTTTTTTTGGATCAACTTTTTCGAGTTTCTTTTTTTCAGATAAAAATGGATAGAACAGATATTTGAAGCCTAGTAAAAGTTACTTTGACACGAAATATTACATTTTTCATATAAATTTTTCATATTTCATATATTTTCGTGTTTTTGAGTCAACTACAAAATTGTAGACCAAAAAATTTTCTATCAATTGGTACTACAAACGCCAAAAAAGTTGGCAGTGGCGGGTCTCGCCACGAAATCGGTTTTACATTGTTTTCTCGATTCTGGACCAATTTTCTTAAACTTTCTTCGATAAAATCGGACAGAACAGGAAATTTGTGACCGATTGATAGTCGATTTCACAAGAATCCATCAGTTTTTCATTGAAAATTATCCATTTTTGTAATTTTCAGTTCAAAAACACAAAATTTGGAAATTCAAGCTGAAAAACTGATGGATTCTTGTGAAATTGACTATCAATCGGTCACAAATTCCCTGTTCTAGCCGATTTTATCAAAAAAAAGTTCAAGAAAATCGGTCCAGAATCGAGAAAACAACGTAAAACCGATTTCGTGGCGAGACCCGCCGACTGCCAACTTTTTTGGCGTTTGTAGTAGTTTGTTCAATTATTTTGCTTTGAAACTTGATTTTTTAGGATTTTACCAGAAAATTTCCAAAACTCACTCGCTCCTTGTCGCATCTCCACTAGCATACAAAATATGCTGGCGTAACTCCAAACTGACGTGTTTTATGGAATTTGTCGCGTGCTCATTTCTCACTTCTCCATTCACCAAAATATGCTCCCCTGAAATTATTGATATCAGCTTCTCATCACCCTTGTCACTATCAATAAACCGGTCCCTTAGGGCGTTGTTGCGCAAGACTTGATTTTTTGCTTATCACTGCTGATTATCACTTACCAACGGTGAACGCGGCTTTATCAATTTCAAACTTGATCCGACACTCTGATCGATTGATGAAAAATGCCTGAAAATGAGATTTTTTTTTGAAAATTTGTAAAATTCTAGAAAAATTCGCAATCTGCGTGCAAGAGCATATGTCGCTTTGGTTTTTTGGTTTTATCTCGCTAACCGAAAAAGACATGAAAAATCAGGCAACTGATGATTTGTAGCCCTTAAAATTCTCTACAAAACCATGTGTGTGTACCTTTTTCTTAACATGCCTATCAATTGATACAGGCTGTGCAAACGAAGGCTGTTGATCCAGAGACACTTTACCCAGGACATCCACTGCTTTTTCGCATTCTATTGTTCCTTCGTCACCGGATGAGAAGCGTTTCACTTTTAACTGAAAATTGCTATTGAATAGTTTTAGACTTTAAGACACGTTCTCTGAAATTCCCGAAATTGGCCGGGAACAGTTGCCGAAAGTTGTTTCAATCTGGCTCATTTTTTTGTGGTAGACACCCCATAGGGTCCATAATCCAAAAGTAGTACTGATTAGCTGATAAAATTTTTTTCCGAGTTTTGGGGACCTCGTATAGGGGAAAAGTTCAAAAATTCATAACTTTTTTCAAGTTTTGTTTTTTTACAAAATCTTTTTTGTGGCATTATTATGGTGTCAATATGCGTTTATAAAAAATATTTCCGTGTTTTTTCTGAGCTTGGAACATATTTATCTTCACAAAGTCAGTCACTTTTTGAATTTTCCCTCGTCGCTGTATGTAGATCTAAACTTCTCACTGCTGTTATTTTGTTGTCCAAGTGTATGTACGTGTTGTCAAATTTTTTCAGATTTTTAAAACGACCCCTTCATAGTCGAAAAAAATGTCAAAGTTGGTCAAAAAGTCAAAATTTCAGCTTTTTTTCTTGTGAAAGTTTTCTAAAAGTTTGTAAACGGAAGGATGTTGGGATTTCTTGTTATTTTCTGGTATTTTAAATCTTCCGCTACAATTTCTGCACAAAAAATAGAGTCCAAAACGGTTTTCTGAGAGTCTGTGGCCAGTTTCATCTACTCACACCATCTCCACTTTCACCGTCATTTTTCGGTATAAAGGGGTAGTTTGTTTTACTTGTGATGTACTGCAAATTTGTACCTCTAATATCCCTCTACACAATTGCATAGAAACACAGAACGGACCTCCGAGTGTTTCCCGGAAAATTATTTTTTTCGAATTTCGTCGCTTTTTTACACTTGCTCACTTGTCACAACGTATAGGGATACGTCGTGAAAAACCTGATTTTTCCAAAAATTTAAAAAATTCTAGTTCTGTGTGGAATGTTTTACTAGAACAATTTGTGTTTCAAAAAACTTCAAACTAGAATTTTTTAAATTTTTGGAAAAATCAGGTTTTTCACGACGTATCCCTATACGTTGTGACAAGTGAGCAAGTGTAAAAAAGCGACGAAATTCGAAAAAAATAATTTTCCGGGAAACACTCGGAGGTCCGTTCTGTGTTTCTATGCAATTGTGTAGAGGGATATTAGAGGTACAAATTTGCAGTACATCACAAGTAAAACAAACTACCCCTTTATACCGAAAAATGACGGTGAAAGTGGAGATGGTGTGAGTAGATGAAACTGGCCACAGACTCTCAGAAAACCGTTTTGGACTCTATTTTTTGTGCAGAAATTGTAGCGGAAGATTTAAAATACCAGAAAATAACAAGAAATCCCAACATCCTTCCGTTTACAAACTTTTAGAAAACTTTCACAAGAAAAAAAGCTGAAATTTTGACTTTTTGACCAACTTTGACATTTTTTTCGACTATGAAGGGGTCGTTTTAAAAATCTGAAAAAATTTGACAACACGTACATACACTTGGACAACAAAATAACAGCAGTGAGAAGTTTAGATCTACATACAGCGACGAGGGAAAATTCAAAAAGTGACTGACTTTGTGAAGATAAATATGTTCCAAGCTCAGAAAAAACACGGAAATATTTTTTATAAACGCATATTGACACCATAATAATGCCACAAAAAAGATTTTGTAAAAAAACAAAACTTGAAAAAAGTTATGAATTTTTGAACTTTTCCCCTATACGAGGTCCCCAAAACTCGGAAAAAAATTTTATCAGCTAATCAGTACTACTTTTGGATTATGGACCCTATGGGGTGTCTACCACAAAAAAATGAGCCAGATTGAAACAACTTTCGGCAACTGTTCCCGGCCTCATGGCGAAAAATTGACTTTTTTCAGACAACTTGTCTTAATAATGATCCCTAATTTTTGAATGTCGCAAAAAAAATCTCCAAGGCCTTTCTCTTTTCCCACCTTTGCCTTGAAGGGCATATCGGCATTTCGGCTAATTACACCTGACATTGTCACGCTTTTTATGAAGTTTTCAAGGTTTTCCATTGAAAAAAAAAACATCAAAAAACACTATAATTTTACTTCGGTCACTCGGCGGGTTCCGCCACGAAATAGGTTTTTTGCTATTTTTTTTTCATTTTTGGACCGGTTTTTTGAGTTTTTTAGATAAAATGGATAGAGCAGAAGATTTGAAGCCTAGAAAAAATTAATCTGGCTCGAAATATTGAATTTTTCATATGAAAATTTAAGATTTTGTATTTCCAGCGGAAAAGTTACAAAAACGGGTAGTTCGCAATGAAAATTTAACTAAATTTGGTCAAATTGGCTATTTCTATGTTCCAAATTTTATTTTCTTTCCGTTTTTCAAGAGGAAATTTGAAAAAATAGACAAGAAACGAGAAAACAGCAAAAAACTGATTTCGTGGCGAGACCCGCCGAGTGATTTTTAAATTTTTTTATTTTTTTCCAATGAACAATGATTTTTGGAGTATATAGAAAAAAGCTTACTTTGACTACAAATCGATACGCAATCGCTCCAAATTTCCCTGTAAACGTTCCTGGCATGTGATGAGGAATCGCCAGGAAAATTGGAAGTCGATGTTGACCTTCTGGGATTACTTCAACGCCCTGAAACATTGTTTTTAGAGAAACGTCAAACTGTTCTGATACTTTATTCGTGGGCAATTGTATCGCCGAAAATGGGATATGCAACTTTTCATCGATCAAAGTGTGCAGGGAGTCTTGGCCGGAGAATGAGGCTCGGCATCTTCCCTGCAAGATTCATTCATTTTGCTGTTCCTCGATTGAAAAATTAGCTAAAATACACTAACTACCAATACAGCTGATTTGCACTTTTAGAACACCTCTCCATTTTTTAAAACGGAATTTTAAGTTTGTCAAAAAACTGAAGTTGAGAACTGTAACTTGACTGGGAAATGTTGGAAGGTTTATTTTACATCTAGTTGACATTTCAGATTTTTCTCTCAATTTTGGAGTGATATACTACAAACACCAAAAAAGTTGGCAGTTGGTGGGTCTCGCCATGAAATAGGTTTTTTGGTGTTTTCTTGACTCTGGACCGACTTTCTTCAAAAAATTTGACTTTTTTCAAAAATATTCGGAAAGAGGAAAAAATTTAGAATCGGATGATGTTCAATTTTACAAAAAATGTTCAGTTTTTCATTGCAATTTTTCAATTTTTATAATTTTTAACGCAGAAACACAAAATCCGAAAATTCAAGCTGAAAAACTGACTTTTTTTTAGTAAAATTGACTATCATACGATTCTAAATTTTCTGAACTTTCCGAATTTATTAAGAAATTTAAAAGAAAATCGGTCCAGAGTCAAGAAAACACCGAAAAACCGATTTCGTGGCGAGACCCGCCAACTGCCAACTTTTTTGGCGTTTGTAGTGTAGAAAATCAAAAAAAAGAAAACGTTCTTTCCAACCGAAACTCCTACCTCAAAAACCGCTTTTATTTCTAAAATCTGCACGGCATCCGGGATCCGCATAGACAATTCAACCAGTTCTTTCTGAAAAAAGTTTCGTTTATTTAACCGGATTATTTCTCGCTTTTTCTCTTTTTTGAAATACTAACTGGGATTAGGATTTTCTTTTTCTCTGCGGGGGATTTGATTTGATGCGTGCGAACTTCCCAAATTTCTCCCTATTGTTTGGAATTTTTTTCATTTTTAGATGTTTCTAGATCTTCTTTGTTTACTTTTCCTCTAATGAAAGTGAAAAGTGTATGGAGAAAGGGTAATTGACTTTTTTGTCGGTTTTTTTTTTGAAAAACTTGACGCATTTTACTATCTTACACTTCCTGCCCGCAACGGACGATCGGGGACGAGAAGACGGATTGCGCGTTTTTGTTTCATCTGAAAATTAGAATTATTCAAGAAAAATAATATGTTTTCTTTTCAGGAACAAAAAAAAGAATGTCTAGAATTTTTTTTTTCAAAGATGTGAAAAAATGTTTGAAAAGCTGTTAAAAAGCAACGGTTTTTTTTTACAAAATACGGAATCAGAGGGTTTTAAAAACATTGAAAAGGGATAAACAGGGATAAATGCTGTTAAAATTACACAAAATTTAAAAAAAACAAAACATACTACAAACGCCAAAAAAGTTGGCAGTCGGCGGGTCTCGCCACGAAATCGGTTTTTCGGTGTTTTCTTGACTCTGGACCGATTTTCTTCCAAATTTTTTAATAAATTCGGAAAGTTCAGAAAATTTAGAATCGGATGATAGTCAATTTCACAAAAAAATTTCAGTTTTTCAGCTTGAATTTTCAGATTTTGTGTTTTTGCGTTAAAAATTATAAAAATGGATAATTTGCAATGAAAACTGAAAACTTTTTGTAAAGTTGACTATTATCCGATTCTAAATTTTCTGATCTTTTCGAATTCATCAAAAATTTTAAAAAAAAAATTGGTCCAAAGTCAAGAAAACGCCGAAAAACCGATTTCGTGGCGAGACCCGCCAACTGCCAACTTTTTTGGTGTTTGTAGTATTTTTTAAGATTTTTTCAAAAAAATGCGTGTCATTTGATCCAATTTGATCACCATAGTGATACAAGTGTTTGTGTATGCAAGACAGTGTGTCATCATCATCCCCCACCCATTCCTCTGCGTCTCCACCTAAGCCCCGCCCCTTTTTCCGATGCATTTGTCAGTGTGTCTATGTCTCTGTCAAATGCCACGTCATCTAGTGATAGATGATGATGAGAATTTGGAGAAATAGGGGAAAAACGTGTGGGAGGAAGGATGGGAACTGGTTTGGGAGGGGTGGTCAGGGAAAGAGACACTGACCAATTTGAATGGAAATTGGAGGAATTCTTGAAGAAGAAGAAATGGATGGTTTTCTGGTTTGTTTGAAGTGTTTTCAAGTTCACTGGAGTCAATGGGAGTCAGAGAGAAAAATGGAAATTGTTTCTTTTTTCTGATTTTCTGTACTACTGCGATCACTCGAAATGGCACTCGGCGGGTCTCGCCACGAAATCGGTTTTTTTGCTGTTTTCTCGTTTGTGGTCCGATTTTCTCAAACTTTCTTGAGAAAAACGGATAGAAAATAGAATTTGAAACCTAGAAACAGCTAATTTGACCAAGTTCAAGTAAATTTTCATCGCGAACTACCCGTTTATGTAACTTTTCCGTAAAAACAGACAAAAACACAAAATCTTGAATTTTTCTATGAAAAATGTAATTTTTGGATCAGATTAACTATTTCTAGCCTTCAAATCTTCTGCTCGATCTATTTTTATCTGAAAAGCTCAAAAAAATTGGTCAGAAACGAGAAAACAGCAAAAAACCAATTTCGTGTAAAAAAACAAAAGCAAAGAACAGAATAGGAAATTCAAATCCTTCCCAAAAACCAATGAAAAAAGTGCGAGAAAGATGTGAAAAAGCGATAAGGAACTAGGAACTTGTCGAGTACAACGCGAAGACACCTGGGAAAATGGGAAGAAAAAGAGGAATTAGGTCAGTGGAAGGCGGATGGGAGCATAGACTAATGGAAACGAAGTAGAGGGAAAATGACCGAAATGGGAGGATTTGGAGGAGGAATGGGGAGTGGTTGGGGTGGAGAAAAGGAGAGAAATGAATGGAAAAGGACACAAAAGTGATGTGCCTAAAATTAATCGTTGGGGGATGCGAAGTGGAACTCGGCGGGTCTCGCCACGAAATCGGTTTTTTGCTGTTTTCTCGTTTCTGGCCTAATTTTCTCAAATTTACTGAATAAAATCAGATAGGAAATAGGATTTGGAACCTAGAATTTGCTGATTTGACTGAATTCAGTTAGATTTTCATGGCGAACTACCCGTTTTTGTAACTTTTCCGCAAAAAACAGAAAATCTGAAATTTTTCTGTCAAAAATTCAATACTCCGGGTAAAACTAACTACTTGTAGACTTAAAATCTTCTGCTCAATCCATTTTTATTTGAAAAAACTCAAAAAAGTTGGTCCAAAATGAGATAACAGCAAAAAATGAATTTCGTGACGAGACCCGCCGACAAAGTTAGCTGTGCGCCTTTAACTAGGGAAGTACTTTTTTCCAAGCCTATTTGTACTTTTTATTATATGAATCGATAGATCTTGACGCGCTGATCAACGTTTCAGTACTTCATTTTTGCTAACGGACTTTCCTAAGGGTACTTTTGGGCGCTCAAAGTCTCAAAAAGTCCCGAAAACGGGACTTTGAGGATCGATTTAAATAGGTTCCTGGCCTTCCCCAGAGGGCTCAAATAGTGCAAAAGCTAGATCTGAACGTATACTATCAATCCTAAACAAAATCTGGAATTTTCCGAAAAAATTTGTTTTTTCTAAAAAAATGTCCACCAAAAAAATTTTTTTTCGGAAAATTCTAGATTTTACTTAGGATTGATAGGATACGTTTAGATCTACCTTTTGAACTATTTGGGTCCTCTGAGGAAGACCGGGAACCTATTTAAATCGATCCGCAAAGTCCCGTTTTCGGGACTTTTTGAGACTTTGAGCGCCCAAAAGTACCCTTAGGAAGGTCCGTTAGCAAAAATGAAGTACTGAAACGTTGATCAGCGCGTCAAGATCTATCGGTTCATATAATAAAAAGTACAAATAGGCTTGGAAAATGTTGTGGAGTCACACATCTCCACATAATATTGTTCCCCTAGCACTACTTTTCCCCTAATTCAACCTCTTATAGGTCATATTCCATATCATTCTATTCCCCATCACCCACTCTATATGGTCCAATCAATTGTTCCCATATCCATTCATCCGCTCTATTGTAATAACCCTCCAAACGCTGGTGCGCGCTCCCGCTCGGTTTCTCTGCGTCTCCACGCATCCACCCCTCTCTCTCCTCGCCGACCGCGCCCCCTCATTCGTCCACCCACGCGCGCCGCGTGTGTGTACTCCCACGTCGTAACTACTTTTACTCCGCTTATATTTAGCCATTCTTGTCTTTCTCGTTCGCGTGTATCTCTTGTTACCTCCTCTCCGTGCTTATCTCTCTTAACCCCTCCATTACGGTTTAATTACCCAAGTTTGAGGTAAAAACTCAGACTTGGTTAATTTCCCGGGGTGTTGACATGGAAGATTGCCTCGCAAGGGGCTCCCATGGCAGCATCTCCGGTCTTTGTCTATTCCCCACCACCCCGTACTTCGCTATAACTAGTATTCGCTTCCGCAACTACCCACAACCCGTGCCCCAATCTCTGACCCCCTGTACAATCCCAAATGGTCTGATCGCGGAGCCCGCAAGTCATGTGAATAGCAAGGTAACGTTGTTAAAAGGTAATTGTGACCGATTATTTATTTTCCCCCCCTGTGTTGATCCCTGTCCCGTCGCCCAAAGTCCGCGCGCCCTGCAGGAAATGTCCGGGGGCCGCGGCAAATCACTACAAATTATTCTTGTAGTTTGGCCAGACTTTCCTGTCAAAATACCCCCACAACTGCTAGAAAGGATGCACAATATGGAGGATATAAAACCTAATTTCGCTGTGAATGATGACCAAAGAATACGTATCAACAACAACCTGTATAACTCCACCGAAAACCGCCAGTGCCCAGTCGATTGTCATCCTCCACTCGTTCGCCAGATTCCACTCGTCGTAGACGCTGATGTCGGACAAGTCGAAAGGGAGTCAATTGTTTCGTGTAATGGTACGCACTCAGAGCTTGCAGGTAGCGTCGTCATCAGATGCCCGACAGAAGTTGTGGAAGCACCAGTAGGATACTGGAACCCCAGTTCACTCCCGAAGACTGAACTCCTTGGTCAAGAAGCGCTGTCCAGTGATTGGTCACCACTGACAGCTCGACTCGTGCAACTGGTTGGTCCTAGGATCTGCGACTGGCCCATCTCGATGCTCCCTGCCACGGACGTCTCCATGAACATCACGCTCATCGTGCTCACCACTCGCCGGCAAGAACTTCCCGCAACCCAGATCCTCATCATCCACAAGGAACCAGGTAACTGTGTGAGTTCAAGCGCGACTCTCTTCGGCGCCAAGCGCCTCTCACCAGACGACAACGTCGCGTCACAAAAGCTTATGGCCTCCCGCCAAGCTTCCATCATCAATTTTCCTCATAAATCACTCGTTTTCACGTTTGATCTTTTTTTTGTGTTTTCCAACTATACCAGCAGAAGGAGGGGTCTAGTCACGACCCGTCGAAAAAAATTGACACACTCCGAAACACCCGGA
>LR537721.1:262559-315603 GCA_900883565.2 Caenorhabditis panamensis | reverse complement strand
ACGGATGTAACGAGAGTATAGGTATCCTAAGAACATGCCTAGACACGGCTACCACGCTAAACAGGAACCTTGCAATAGCATGGTTAGACCTGTGCAACGCCTTCGGTAGTGTACCCCACAGACTCATCAAGAAGTCCCTCGAATCCTTCGGATACCCAGAGATGGTTGTCAGCATTGTTATGGACATGTATACAGATGCAGCGATCAGGGTCAAAACCTCCAACGCCAAGACCAACCTCATCAAGATCGAGGCGGGGGTCAAGCAAGGGGACCCGATTAGTCCTACGCTGTTCAACCTGGCCCTCGAAGGCATCATACGGCGTCATCTAGCAAGAAAAGTCGGTCACAAGTGTGTCGGGACGACTGTGAGAAGTCTCGCTTTTGCTGATGACTTGGCCATCTTAACCGACTCGCGACCTGAACTACAGTCTGTCCTCACGCAACTCGACGAGGACTGCCGAAGCGTGGCGCTCATATTCAAACCCCGCAAGTGCGCCTCACTTACGATTGAAAATGGCAAGGTTGACAGGTATGGTGGTGTTAAAATCCAAGCATCCAGAATCAAGACACTTGCTCTCGAGGATACGTATCGATATCTTGGTGTTCACACAGGAGCACAAGGTAGAGTATCTGAGATTACCAGATTGAAGGAGATTGCAGGGGAGCTGCAGAAGATATACGAAACAGACCTGATACCCCATCAAAAGCTGGACGTTGTCAAATCATTCATTCTTCCTAAACTCACCCACATCTATCGGAATGCGACACCAAAGCTGTCCGAGATGCGCGAATTTGAAAATATCGTGCTAAAGGCAGTGAAAGTGTTCCATCACATTCCAATCAGAGGGTCGCCACGTGAGTATCTCATGATTCCTATCAAGAAGGGAGGACTCGGAGTGATGTCCCCGAGATACACGTGTGTCCTGGCCTTTCTCACCTCCACACTATCCAAGATATGGTCCGATGACAAGTACATCTCGGATCTATACAAGAACTCGCTCGGAAGGATAGCAGCGAAACACCTAGGCCTCAAACGAACTGCGACTGTTAACGAACAATGTGACTATCTCAACAGCGACAGAGCTCTCATCAAGTCGGGATACAACATCTTCGTTCGCATGAACGAATGCATAAAGACACTCGCCCGCCACAAAGGTGCTCCGCTACAAGCGATGGAGTTTTGTGTAGTCGACGACGAGATTGGCATATCGATACAGACCACAGAAGAATCTGAATCCAAGATACTCTCGAAAGCCGACGTCAAGAAGCTCCTGCCGAAAATGACTGACATGGTCCGAGCAGCGATGCTCAACACATTCTTGAAAGTCAAGAATGTAAAGAGCAGAGTAGTGCAAGTCTTACAGCAACACCCCCCATCCAACAGGTTCGTCCGAGACGGTAAGGACACAAGCTTCGCCAGCCAACGCTTCGTGCACAGAGCTCGGCTCAACCTACTGGCTTGTAATGCCAACCAATTCGATCAGGCTCTGCCAAAGGGATGCAGAAGGTGCCCAGATCAGTTTGAATCCCAGATTCACATACTGCAGTCATGCCCGTATCAGCTTGGCCGAGGTGTCACAGAAAGACACGATTTAGTCCTGAATAGGATAATTGAAGAGGTGAAAAGAGGCAAGAAAAAAGACTACAAGATCACCGTTGACATGGAGACCGGAGCGACCCGGGAACGACCGGATCTGGTAATGGAGCAGAGGAATGGACGTGAAGTACTCCTAGCCGATGTCACGATCCCCTACGAGAATGGCCTCGAGGCAATGACCAAAGCCTGGGATCGTAAGTTGGAGAAGTACGACCACTTCAAGCAAACCTTTGAGAAGCAAGGCAAAAAGGTAACAATCCTGCCCATCGTCATCGGGAGTCTGGGAACTTACTGGACCGACACCACCAAATCCCTCCGTGAACTTGGATTAGGTGATGGCCAGACAAGAGGTCTAATCCCCGAGTTATGCAAGATAACTCTCGAAATGAGCAAGAATATATACTGGAAGCACATATTGGGCGACAACTACAAGACAGCCCCAAGACTCTACTGCAGAAAGGAATATGAGAATGATGAACGAGTACGGACGTCTGACCTCGTTGATGGCAAAGTCTCCGCTCGTTTTGACAAGGAGTATGGAGAATCATGGAGACAGAAGCCTAGGAAAGAAGGCAACGATGATCTCGAAGACAAGAGCCGATACGAGAAGCAACGACAGAGAAGAGAAGGATATTGGTCTGCTAAGTATCCAGACTACCCTCAACGCCACAACAAACCTGGAACTCGACTGACCACCGAACCAGGCACGACACGCGAGGAGAAGAACAGAAGAAACATGAAGCCGGTGAAGCATAAGAAGCAAGACTAAGCGCCCGGCGCCCTTGGGACGGTCCTCGGACCGCAGGGTGGTAGGGAGGTGTCGGGCAGCCCTCTCCCAACCCGTCGCTTTAGTCCAGGCAAAGTGACCCGGAAGGCGTGACCAGCTAAAATTCTGGTCGCCCTGAAAGGTCACTCGTGCGACGGGTTGGATGCCGCGCCGTCTCTGAAGCCGAAAGGTGGAGGGGATGGTGCGAAGGCCGTGAGGCTCGGGGCGGGTAACTCCTATGCCGTATGCCAGTGGCTGCCTAGCCCGACGGCTGCGGTGCTCGGTCCAGGTGCTTCGGTGCCTGAGACTGGGGGGAGGAATCCTGCAACGCCTAAAGGACGAGGGCGCGAGGAGGCTAAGTCGAGCTATGGGTCCGCTGCTGCAGCCACAATCAAGAGTGGTGGTGCAGGCGGAACCAACCTATGGCTCGATGTTCCCGACTCGCGACCCATCAGCACTAACCAACCAGTGTCTGATGGCCCTACTCCAGGTCTAGCTTGCTAGCCTGGAGTCCCTCATCAACCCCTTCGACGCAGCAGCGGCCCACTCGCGAGAGTGGTTCACCGCAGCTGCACCAGGCTCGCCCCGAGTTCAAACCCAACGAAAGTTGTCGTTAGCTATGAATTTTGGAAAGTCTCCTTCATGGAAGACAGCAAAACTAAAAATTATTGAGAATGGTCCATCCGTCGTTGAGATACGGTCGATCAAATGATCAGATGACACGGGACCACGAGGATCTACACCAAATACAGTATCGAATTTATGTTTGTATCCCTTTATTCAAACAGCCATAACTTGGCTCAAAGTAGTCCGTTTGAGCTCATCTTTTGATATGTTTTAGTTACATACTCTGGGAACAAACTCCAGTTTTTCTAGGAAGTTACCTCAAAAATCAGATGAGTGACGTTGTCTGAAAGTCGGCACAACTGAAAGTCAAAAATTCAAGTTTTTTGTCTAATTTTTTCGAAATGTTCTGAAAGTGCCAAATTGTGCTCTAGGGTACTTATAAACATTTCCCGAAATTTCAAACAACAAAAAAAATTTTGCGATTTTTTATGAATTTTTGAAGAAAAGTGGTATGAAAATTTGGGTCGGTGCCACAGGGTGCTGAGTGCATGGATCGGCCTACAATTCCTTGAGAGAATGCAACAACAGCATGTCAACTCATTACCATAATTGAAAAACTTGACTTCAAAGTCTGAAATTTCACTTGGTCATACTTCTCATAGCATCGCTCCAAAAAGCGAAAAAATTCAAAAATTCATAAAAAATCGCAAAAATTTTTTTTTGTTGTTTGAAACTTCGGGCAATGTTTATAAGTACCCTAGAGCACATTTTGGCACTTTCAGAACACTTCGAAAAAATTAGACAAAAAACTTGAATTTTTGACTTTCAGTTGTGCCGACTTTCAGACAACGTCACTCATCTGATTTTTGAGGTAACATCCTAGAAAAACTGGAGTTTGTTTCCAGAATATTCAACTAGAACATATCAAAAGATGAGCACAAACGGACTACTTTGAGCCAAGTTATGGCTGTTTGAATAAAGGGATACAAACATAAATTCGATACTGTAAGAAGATGGACTGCTGAAATTACATAGAGGGAAGGAATGAGCGCGAAAAAATGTGAATGTGTGCAGTGTTCTCACTCGCTCATTGCGGGGATCTTACGACACACTCATTCAGAAGAAAGAGGAGTGACGGCGCAACGCCGGATTGAGTGTGGGAATAAACGGGAGAGATTTTGTAAAGCGGGTGCGTGTCTTTTCTTTTTGCACTTAAAGATAACTGTTCCAAAAACTTCATTTTTCACCCGCATGGGAGCAGATATCCCGGGTCTCAATCCAGGAGGGGAGGGACGGCGGTACGCCGACCCGTACCTTCCCAACTTCCCAATTTTGAGATGCGGCCGAGTTTTAACAGAAGAAAGTTGTGAAAGTTGCGTTAGCCACAAATTTTGGAAAGTCTCTTTCAGGGGAGACAGCAAAACTTGAAAATATTCGAAAAAGTCCGACCGTCGTTGAGATACGGTCAATCTAAAAGGACTCGACCCGTCTTTTCGCAATCGGAAGTTGAATTTTCTCTCCACTTAAAACCGTTTTTGCTTTCCAAGTTGGGAAAAGAACGGAAGGAATCAGTAACACCAGTAGTGAGGTCCCAACAAAAAACTTTTTCATTAGCCCGGCCTAATCCAGACGGGGAGGGACGGCGGAACGCCGGCCCGAACCGTCTGGTTGGGCTTGAAATGAAGATTTTTGTTTTTTGGATTTTGAAAGTGGGTGACATACTCAAGGGTATTTCGCATAGGGGGATTTTTTTTTTGAATTTCAAATTATCATTCGATGCGTCTTGACACGTATAATAGATTCCGAAAAATTAAGTTTCAGCATGTTCAGCTATGATTTTTTTTTTGAGAAAAACTTGAAAAACCAAAACGTAAATGTCATTTGGACCACTTCCGGGTGTTCTGGAGACTTGAAAACAAAATAAAACACGCAAATGTGGGTATAAAACCTATTAGGAATGTTTTCCACGCTCCAGAAAAATTTTGAAATTTTTGAGATTTTTTCAAAGTTGGGACCTTTGGAGAGGTGTCCTAGGGGGTCTGGGGACCACTTGGGACAAAAAAATATTTTTTGTAAACTGCATCCTATAGACCATAATTATACAATAAAAGTTTGTTTCTACCGCATACTTTTGCCATCTGACCCAGTACACTTTGAAAATTACAAGGAAGGCCTCTTAAGTTTGCGAAAACAACAATTCGTAAAGTTCTTAATTTTTAAATCTTACAATTAAAGCACAAAACTTAATAAAAAATATAATCGTTTGATTATATTTACAGAGTCATAATTTCTAATTTTCGCCTATTTCTGTGCGCGCGGCCACGCATTACTGTAAAACACGCAAAACGGTCACGTCGCCGCTCGGGATTTTTCACCTCATCGATGACGTACCCCGTCCAGGTCTGAATGTCTTTTTCGCACACTGAAATACCCAAGCGATCTAGTACATTTGGGAAAAAACAAATTCATGTAATTATGAAACGAACCTCGTAATTTTTTTTCATACTCTGGAGAAGATTCGTCCGCGAGCGTGTTGTTCTGATCATATGGGGAAGGGATTTCACCTGTTGCCAAGACAATATTGATTTGCAATCTTTCCACATTTGCAAAAAACTCCAGCATTCCCGTTACGCTGGCTCCTTTTTTGTTGGAATAGTGCATCTCATCAGATGTCAGTAATTCAGCAAATAGCTTGAGTTTTTCCACAAGGCGGGTCAACTACAATGATTTCTTTAAAACGCTTCAAAAACAACCAAGATAGTTTAACCAAGATAGTTACCAAGATAGTTAAACATGTATCGCTTAGATGTTTCAGGCGCATGCTACAAAACTCACCCTGGATCTTTTGAAAAAAAAACTGGGTTTTTACGGTTTCCTCTTCCCACTTTAATTTCTGAAGGAAGGGGCTAGGTTATAGAAACTACTACCTATCCTAGCTTCTTGGTAATCTAGCCATCTATTCGGAAAACATCAAAACTGAGAAACCATCTCTTTTTTGAAACTCCCCTAGTCTCCGAAAAAAAATTATTTCCAGCTTTACTGTTGTTATGTGGTATTTGTTTCTCAACCCCAGCTACAAAAAAGTATTGAAATTTTTTCTATTGCCACACCAGTAGGAAAATTAGGTTAAATGCACGCTTGAACCGTGAGAACCGTTATAATGTGGGTTCACATTAATGAGCGTACCTGTACAAATTGAAAATGATCGAGAACGATGGAAATGTTATCAATTGGCTCTATTAGAAAGGTGGTTCTACTGTTATTTGTCGAACATCGCCCAATGAAAGAAACCTGCAAAGTTTTTTTTTTCTGCATTTTTTTTAAAAATTACATCATGCAACAAAGTCAATCCTTTAGTATTCAATCCGAAATCCGTGTCAATCCACACTGGTGATGATGAAATATCGAAACACGTTTCAGCTGAAATACAGTCTGACTTATGGCGAATTCTTTGAGTCTTTGCAGATTTTGTGAGATCTATTTGCTTGAGAAAAGTTATGATTTTCTACTACGATCAAAATTAAGAAGATGTTACAAGTTAATTTGGGCAACTGCATTTTTTCAACACTTCTTTCGCCCAGGATTGAAATTTGGTCCCATTCTGACAATTCCGGGGTCCATAAAAAAGTTGGCTCAAGTCGAAGAACCTTACTTGATTTTCACCAACACTGTTTGGAGTACCGTATTTCTTCTATTAGAATGGCACGCCCTTCCATTGTTCAAGCTACCTTTCCTATTGTCCTTGTTTAAAGGGACCAATATAAGAAAAGAAATAAAGCAGCTCAAAAAAAGTTCGTTCGACAAGAAAATTTGCATGCCATTTCCTAATCAAACAATTGCAATCCTACCATCAAAGTGTCCGGTAGCTCTGGGCTGCATCTTGTTTTTTTTTCAGTGGCTAGAGATTCCAAATTTTTACGCAGCATTTGTGCAACTTTAACACATTATCTTATTAAAAGTTGCTAACTTTTCCAAAACCGTTTTTTTGGATGTTTTTTTTGAATATTTGTTTAGATGAGGCCAAAATTTTCTTACAAATGCGAAATCCGTCATAGCTGTTTGGGGTACGGAATGAAGAGGTATTAAGAAAGTCAATTGAGCTTGTAGAAACAGATAATGTTGAAGTAGATATAACCAGTCTTGAGGGAAAAAATAAGTTATTCGTTGGCAGTGGAAAGTTGATGACAATCTGGAAACTAGTTTGACAATGTTTGGAAAGCAGAATATTAGTTCACTCGTGGCATTATCAATTGCATCTTGATAATTGGAATAGTAGCTGGGCTGTCCGCTTCTTTTGTGATACTTTTACCGGTTTCCTGAAAAATTACTTTGTTTCGATTGCCAACGTCAACATGGTTTGTGGAAAAGAGGGACTGCTGCGTGACACACACACACGATGGAATGTTAAAGGGGGGGAGCGCAAAAAAAGTGGGTACAACTTTGTTGCAAA
Organism: Caenorhabditis panamensis; assembly: GCA_900883565.2. Taxonomy (NCBI): domain Eukaryota; kingdom Metazoa; phylum Nematoda; class Chromadorea; order Rhabditida; family Rhabditidae; genus Caenorhabditis; species Caenorhabditis panamensis. The sequence goes on along the minus strand of LR537721.1, from coordinate 308,223 downwards.
TGGTAGAAAAAGTGCCCTGGGCACATGATTTATCATTCCTTTTTTTCTAAATTTTTTTCTGAAAAAGTGACAGAATATGAATAAGGGAGAGGATTTATGTCGTAAAAACCGGTTCAAATGCTCTCAAATTACCCGAAAATCGGATTTCCGCAGGGTGCCGTACTGGCGCTCTGAATATTTTTTTTAAATCGTTTGGGGGCTCTACTAAATCGACCACAGCGAATCTTTCTATGCAAAAATTTCAAATTCAAAAATTTGGGTGGAGTATTAAAGTTTTATTTTCCATTTCCGCTTTTCCCGCTACAGTAACGTCCTGTAACCTGTAACGTCGTACGCTTGCGCACACCGTGTTCTCCAAAATGTTCCAACTGGAGGTGTCAATTTCAATAAAAATCAAACATACAATAGTTAGTTTTAGTATGTTCACAACATATAAGCACCATCTCAATGTTCTCTCATCAAACAATAATGAAAACGGACCGGCTTGCGAATAAGCAAACGTGCCAGGAACTGAAACTTTCAAAATTATAAATCAATAAGAATCACTAAACCAGGTAAAGAGTCTGTTAACGGATGGCGAAAAAATCCAAACTCCATGTGAACAATATGTTGATCATTCGGCAAAAATTGGATATTCCTGTAAAGTTAAAAAATTGGATAAGGCAGTCAGCAAAAAAAAACCCGGCAGAGATTTGAGAAATAAGAATTTTGTAAATTCATGAATTGAAACGTTTACCTCTCACTTTGAAACAAATTAGTCAGTTCGTCTTTTTTTGTGTTCAAATCAGACACACACTGTATTTTTGCATCGTATATCCGGAAAACAGAAAAAAATCCAATCATCTGAGGCCAGCATCTCTCTAATCGGGTTCTCATTGCGTCATCTGTAGAAGTAGAAAACATATGGTGTAAAAACTTAAATTCTCCTAGTACTTTTCTTTTGACAGTTATCTTATCCAATAGGCACCTGTTACACGCGGCTCGCTGGATTTTGGTGTGTAAAGGTGTACGCGCTACCATTGGAATTTTTTCCGGCGGGTCTCGCGATGAAAAAGAACTGCAAATGCTTTTGAATGCAAGTGCGATCGACCGAACGTCGATCTACCGTAGTCTTGTAGTCCTCTCGAAGGATTTCGAGAATTATTTGAGGGAAACTTTGAATTTTGCTCGTTTTTAGCGGTTTTTGCTAAGAAGTATGTGCAAATTTGGCAAAAAATGAAAAAAGCATGCTTCAAAGCATCGGAAAAGAGTGAAAGCAGCTCAATTTGCAGGGTATTTGTGGCGATAAAGCACTTTTTCAAAAAACCCGACATTTTGCTCACTTTTCAGATGTTTATCTTTATTTAGCAATCAAGTAGTACGAAATTTCCTGCTTGCTACTGTTTTCCACCATTTCAAGTTCATTATCGAGCGTAAAACAATTATTTTGCAAGTATTGAACTCAACAGAAAATTTCCGGGTTATGGTAGCACTCGCTTGCGCGTGTATTCCGCCGCGGCAGCTCGCGTACACTTCTACACACTGTGCTAAGAAAGAATGTGTTCCAAATGCTCGGTCGGGTTTTGAACGGGGCCAAGCGCGTTCCAACGACTTTATGAAAATAGATTTATCTCAAAATATGAGATATATAAGTGCAAATATAGTAGGCGACAAAAGCACTTCCTTAGTTAACCTTTCGATGTGCACATAGTTCTATCTCAAAAACATGTGGCAGCCTAGTCTACCGACAGCCTAGTCCACCAACGGAAAACTCAACGAATCACGGCTAATCAAGATGCATATTCTCACGCAACGACCATCGTGAGGAGAACGTTGCATACCTTTTGTTCCATTTTTAAGCCTAATAAGTTCACTATCCAAATACTTTTTTGTCCACGCAGCAATGGGATTTGTTGTATGATATCGTAGCCATGTGTTTCTGAAGTTTTTTCTAGAACAACGTGTAGAGAATTAATTTTAATTTCACCTATCGGACAACGCATTGGCTTTTGGGTAAATATCTATCAAAAGTTGGATAAGAGTGACTTGCATGGCACCGCTCTCAATATCCCAATTTGGGGGGTAGTCTAGAATAGAACCAATGAGATTGCTCAACAAATAACACATACCACTTTCTAAATTCCGATCATCACACAGATGAAGATCAATTTTTTTTACATGAAGGTGATAAGATGTCTGCTCGAAGTTGAGAACCGAAAAATTTGAAGAGGTCGTAAAAGCATTCGTTTTTTTCTGCTGGCTCAATTTGCGAATCGGTTGCTCAGTTGAATCGAACGATGTTTCTCTTGTTTTCTTCTGATCATTTTTTATAATTTCTGCTAAATATGAAACAAAAACAATTGCAGAGCGCAGTTGGGGGAGTGTTGCAACCCATAGTATGTCATCTAGTATTGTTTGAATTCTGGCATGAACAACGGATCCATCTGAAAACAACCTGTTACAAAATCTAAATTTCTGATTGTATTCGTTCTCTGCGAATTATTCTCTGACTACCCCTCAGAGCTGATGGACCTTTGATTATCAATTTAGTACTAGTTTGAACATACCAGGCCTGGAGACGCACGTCATTACCTACATGCAAAATTCCCGAATGACAGGGATAAAATCCATTAACTGTATCACCCCTTTTTATGTACGTTTTTACTGTGAGGCGCGAACAGGAATAGAAAAAAGGAAATATATCGACACAGTATTGTGTTTTCATATTACTTCATGTTCTATAGTTGAAAACCGAGGGCTCATGGGGTTGTAAGAAAAGTGAGATGACTTATACTCATTTAGACCTGGAACAGACTACCGTATTTCTTCTAATAGAAAGGCATTTATTAGGACGCATTTTCTCTGGAACCAAAACAACTTTTCGGGTAAAAATGAAACATCGAAAAAAAAAAGAATTTGCTGCCGGCTACAGTATACCGCGCGCTGAAAAATTGCATGGTTATTGCTACGAGATATCGTAATGTCAAAAATTACACTTTCAGAAAGTTTAATGAGCTTAAAGTATTCTCAAACATGTTTTTTGTAGCCTAAAACACCTACAGAAAGTTTCAGAAAGCAATCTCAAACTTCACATTTTTTAGATTATTCGACCCGAAAAATTGGTTCGTTGATCCCAAATCTTGTAGGGACACGGTACAAACTTTTTGGTAATTTTTTTTTGAAAGACCTCATCTGGGTACATTTTTGCGCCAAATATCATACAGATTGAAAAAAAACTTTTGGCGCTAGTGCCAGTCTCTTCACAAAAAATTGGGGAATTTCAGAAAGGAATCCCTTCTCCTAGCGGCCCATTTTCAGTAGAAGAAGGACGGTTACCAAAACAAGGCAGCAAACTAATCTGACGATACCATGATGATTGTCAAATCTCAGAAATTTTTTTGATGGCATCGGTTTGAAAGCACAACGCTTACATACCCGTTGAATTTTTTTTGATTGCGATTCGAATTTTGCCTCCGCTAGTAATCAAACGTAATGGTGCATTGATTTTAGAACGTTGTTCATTTTTTGACGATTTTGCAGATGCTTCTACTCTGAGAAGATGCCATGACAGCTAAAAACTGTTGAAATTGGTTTTCAGAAGCTAATCACAACCTGCTTAAAAAAAAGCGACCGATTTGATGCCGAACAAAGAATTCTTGATTGTCGCAAATCTGTTACTTTTGTCCAACATGGGCTTCTGCTTTCTAGAGACAGACGTTGTAACTATAACTATTTTTTCGAGAATTATCTTTCAAAAAATTAGCTTCACCATGAATGAACCACCGAAAACTTCAGAGTTGAAGTTAATTTCTACTGTATTGATGTATAAAGATAGATTTTCGACAATTTTATTGATGAACCCATATGACGCATTGTCTGTGAAGCTTCTGAATTTCATATTCAGATACGATAAGTCATATTTTTTACCCAATTTTGTTGGTTTTTGGCAAGTATTCGTCTTCATTAACTAATTCCACGTCTACGGTAATCTCATCGATAAACTGGAAAATTATTTATTAATTATCAACTAACAGCTGCAACTGAATTTTTATCACAAATATATTCTTCATTGTTTTGCTAAAACTATCCGTTTTTGTTTCTTCAAAATACTTGCAAAATGTTGTCAGATATCTGTTTCATAAATTCCGAACTCTTTCTAACTAACCTCAGTACAAATTTTCTGATCTATGGACCACCAAAAATTGAGGACATTTTAGACCTATTTTGGAAATGTTACCGGGTAGTAATCAAAAAGTGAACAACTACATTGTTGTAGACCTAGGAAGGGTTGAGCATTTTGTGCGGCGCGCAGGGAAGAGTAGTTATCAGCAAACTCACGATTTGTATGGGACAAGTTTTCAACTTTGTCCAAGGAACGTTGACCGTCACACCTAAGCAAAAGGCTTTTTTTATTTTCAGCCATTCTGGTAGTTCCTGAAATTAAGAATTGCTTAGCTCTTTATGGGTCACTTGTTTAGTGGTGCGTTTTTTAGGAGTTCAACAGGTAGCTAGAACGCTAGATATTGTGCGCATGAGGCTTTGTAAGCCCGCATGCACAAAACTTGCTTCAATGTTCCTCCTCACGGAAATTAAATGAAGTAAGTAAAAGTGAATGCAAGCTACCGTAGTCTCAAAACAACAGGCATTATGATTGAAGTGTATTGTGTTTGGAGGGCTTTTTCTATAAGGAGCTAGTTTTCCTCTCAAAATGCAATTGAATCACTAATGTTTTTCCTGTGATCTAAGAAACGTGCTACGTTTTTAGCCCACTGCCTAAAATTTGTAAGTTCACAGGTAAAACAAGACTGATGTATCACGTTCCAGAGCTTAGTCAAGCACTAGTGAATTCATAATGAATGCATAATGCCTCCATGCTCCTGATGCGGATACAGTTTGCTTCCATGATGAACCCGGACGAGCCACGTGGAAGCACTGTGAACTCACTAGTGCGTGTCTGAGTTTCGGTCTGTCATTTCTGGTAAATCAAAAAACCAAAAAACAGAGAAAAACGTGAACTGAATAGGCGCGAAAAGCCCGACACTCGCTGTCTCGGTAGAGCGCATATGGCTCCAGTGCCCCCTTACAGTATAATGAATCAGTCACCGTACAACTGTGTTACTGATCATGTGGTCCGCGAATGGAATTAACTCACCAGAATCTCGCTCAAAACGCCTTCATCAATCTCAATAAATTGCAATTTGCTGTTCCCTCTTAGAACATCCAGCGAAATTTGTTCCGGTTTCAAATTTTTCGTGAACCTGGAAACTTGAGTATTGTCTATATGGTTCATAAACATCTATATACGTTTTTGAATATGTTCTTTATCTACACACGTTTAAAACTCGTATCCAATCTGGTTTTCTTCTTTTTCAACTCTTGTAGAGTTATAAAAGAGGGTTATGTATTCAAACTGTGACTTTAATCGATCCTCAATACTTTTGATTTCCTTATTTGGAATATTTTCTTTTTTTTTCATACACAACTGTACCGTTTAATAGAATTTCGAAAAACAATGAAGACTTACTTGGACAAGTGTTTCACAAGCTGGTTTTTCAGTATTGAAGTCATGTATAGTAAGTTTCTATCTATACAACAATAGTTTCTTCTGAAAGCTGGGCTATATAAAAATTAAAAACAACATAAAACGCAGAAAAGGACAGTATGACAGTATGAGATTGATTATTCACAACAGAGCGCATCTGCTCAGCTCCTCGGTGAACGATTTTTCGAAGAAATTGTTTGACTCCCTCAAAAAATCAAATCATCTAATCAGTTTTTAAAACCAAATCATTTAGTCAGTTTTTGAGATCAAATCATCTAATCAGTGTTTTTTTTTGTTTTAGCAACTGGAGAATTGCCAAATGGAAGACGGCTTTCTCGATCAATATTCTGCAAGCAACGACGCTGGAATAGGAACTGTTTACAGTTGTCGGTACTCAAAACAGAAGAAACTTGTACAAAATACTGATTTTCTATCTTCTTCTGCATGCATCAGGTAAGCCTTTTTCTAACATTTGGAAATGAAGGTGTAATTTTTTTTCGACTATCTCAGTGAAAATGCGGCCATTTGGTGTACAAACTCCAATGAGTTGTGAAACTCGAAATGTGTTAACTGTACTTACTCATCACCGGAAAACATTTTGTGTCTCGAAACAAAAAATGTTTGCAAAACACGCAAAGAAAATTGACGGAACACCATCACGGTTGATGTTCGATTTGGTTCCCCATCACGTTTTTTCTGACGCATCTCACTTTATTCAAACGGACTTTTCAAAAAAAAAGTTTGAAATTTTTTATGAAGTTTGAATCTGGCAGGACTCGTTTAGAAGAGCCGGTTTGGTGTAGAATTACGGTCGCTAGGTTGTAAAAATTTACCCCAATCCAGCAAGGTCCCTTTTGAAAATCCTAACTTCAAAAAGCCATTATGCATTTTTAACTGGAAAGGTGATAGTGTTTTTTATTGATATGTTTTTCAGTAATGGCAAAATTCAGCTCTACGGAATTTTTTCCGGTTTTAATGGAGGGGACGCTACAGCTAAGTTTGTGATGAATAGGATGGTTTATGAAATTTTTCAAGACGATCCTGTCACAGCATCTGCATCTAGCAAACAGGTTAGGGTCGATTTTGAGTGTAAAAAATAGTTTTTTTTTCATGTGTTGGAAAAACTGTCCAAGAAATTCTTGAATGTTGCGGAAAGGTATTTAGTGATGAATACAGATTTATTGAATGAGAGATTACTAAAATTAGACGACAGTTCAGACAACGGCAATTTTTCTGTTTCAGAGATAAATCAAAAAGTGAGTATTATCCTTCCAGTTTGAAATGCGTAATGCAATTTTCAAAGTTTGAATTGCGCGGGCGGGTCTCGCTAGGTGTGGAACGATTTACGGCACCCGGCTACCGTAACTTTTCTCACGAACCGGCTCTTCCACTCGAGACCACCCGCCAAATTCAAACTTGAAAAACGCGCATTACGCATTTCAAACTGGAAGGATAATAACAATGGTTTCAAAAACTGATTTTTCTTTAAGATACGACAAGGCACTACCGCTTTAATTGTTTTGAAGATCAACAAAGATTTATATGTGGTTAATTGTGGATGTTCACTGTACTGTTGTAGATTTTATTTCACTATCTGAACTCATTTCAGTGCGCTTGCAATAACTAATGAGAATGCTGTTCCATTGAACTTTAATCTCCATAATAAAGACAACGAACTGGAAAAAACCCGTATAAAATCTCTTGGAATAGATCCAAGTGTAAGTAAGTCAAAAATGCCTGACACTCAATCAGATCATCAGTTGAAAATAATCTTGATCTGCACCACAGGGCTAAAAGTTTCTTGGCATCAGAAAATAATTCATTGAGAACAAAATTCGATTTCCCATTACGATTTTTGGGGCAAAAGTAAAAATTGTTATATGAAACCTTCCACATTCAGATGATGTCTCTCATCCAAATTTTCATAAATAAGGAAAAAATGATTTTTACTGGAACAAATATTCTTTAAAAACATAAGAAGTCAATCAATTATGAACCATTTAGTTTGTTTTGAATCCAACTCGAGCAATTGGTGATTTGCAAAGGACACATCTATATGAAGAGTTTGAAGATTTCAAAAGCGCTACGGGTCCTCCTGTAATATCGACACCAGATGTGCAGCATTTTTGCGTAATTTCTGAAAGCATTGCAACTAAACAATTGAATTTTTAGATAGATGATTCATGGCAGCATATTGTTCTTCTTTCTGACGGAGTATTACAAAACTTGAAAGAAGTAGAAGTTGATGATATTCCGACGTATGTATATTGCTGACCATTTGAAAGCAAAGTTTTGACTTTCGGGATGGCTCAGACCGGCCTGGGTTACTGTAGAATTAAAAATTTGCTTTGCGTAATGTGTGTTTTTAGCAACAAAAAACGCAACAGTTATGAAAATAGAGTAGGAAAAGCGGACCAGGAGAAGGGAAAACTACGTGGCGGCCCCTGACCGCAAATCTTTTGTTCCTTAATAATTTAAAAAACGGGGATAGTTTTCCGGGATCGGTGGCCAAAGTTTTTACACGGGATTTTCGCAAAACCGTGAAAAACTAGAGAACGCGGTGAAGATGAGGCGGGTGTACTTTCTAGAAGAGATCAGTAAAAATGCAAATGCGGTTTCAAATTTATTTTTTCCATAGCCATTTCTTCGCGCTTATGATCTGTTGATACCACGGTTCTTTCCAACCAGAATGTTTCGACTTTCAGGGAAGTTTTTGTGAGACTATCAGAAGATCATACATTGACCAGTACTGCTCAAGCCCTTGCTGATAGTTTTGCGAGAAAACATTTGGATGCATTCCTCACGGTAGGATTTCTTATCTTTGAATTTTTCAAAACGGTTACAGATGCAGAATGATACAAACTGCTGTATAAGCAATAAACGTGAGGAAATGACAGTTATTTATGTGAAGTTATCAAGAAAGAATCACATTCTTTATGAAACCTTTGATTCTGCAATCTCAACGTTAGAAACGACGCCTACCCCTGTTTGTGGTCATATCTCCATCCCTTATGTCGACGCAAACGTTTCAAAAGGAAATAACTACAAAAAAATGAAGAAACTTACTCTCATCTGAGAATTTTCAATAAAATACTAAGAATTTCATTTTTTCAATTTTTTATGCAGCAACCAATTTTCTCTCAGCAAGTATTCAGCGGCAAACGTTTGAAAAAAAAGAAACAACAAAATTATTCACTTTTTTCTGAATAGTATACTATTCAAGAGACAAATTCAAGCAACATGCTATAATAAATTCACTTTTTTCTTGAACCAATTGACTTAGCTTCCTTCTGTTCTAGGAGAGTTTTCTAAGTATTTTTGAGGCTTTTGTTGCTTTTTTCGTGATATTTTGAGGTTTTTGATTTGTTTTTCAAAATGTACCATCTAGATTCTGAATCTGAGCTGAAACCCCGAGCAAATTTGTCAGTTGGAATCTGTTTTTTTTTTATTGTCTCCATTACCACTAAGTTTTCAACTCCCGCTGCTTCAAAATTGTCATACTTTCTCGAAAATAAAAAATTGAATCCAGTTACCCTAGCCTGAGGAAGAAATGGCAAAAAAACTTCTGGTTTATGGTAAAAAAAATTCAAAAAATCAACAGTTTTCTGCGTGTGTGTCAAATCATGAGTAGTAGAAGTTCAATTCAAATCTTGGCTGAATCAAAAAAAATCCTCAGATATTAGGTGAATATGTAAGTTTTTCCAAAAGTTCGACTTGAAAACAGCTACATTTCTCCCGAGCTCATTTTTTTCTGTAGTAGTGAATTTTCCTATGCATTTTCAATCACATTTTTTCATGTAATTTCAGTGAAAGATCGTTTTTCCTTCTGTTTGGTTAGCAGTGCCCTTCTTTTTTTCTCAGAAATTTGAAACCTTTGTGCACAGATGGATTCAACCTCTAATGCAATGAATAGACAAACCATTTCCACATTCATTGAACCAAGTTTACAGGTTTTAATTTCGAAAACTTTCTAATCTTAAAAATGTTTTAAGGAAGGGAAAAGTCACTGGCCAACGTGGGCTATTGTTTTGGTTGTTGTTTGTGTCCTTCTTTCGCTTTTGGCATTTTTGCTAGGCGACTTCATCACAAAGAAAACAGCATCTGCTCGGTAGATGTCAATTTTGAACAAATGTCATATAAAGTTTTTTTTTCCAGAAACAAAGGAACATCTTCAATTGATGGTAAAGATCGTGAGAGAAAGTGGGGAGCAGGTTTTTCTGGAGGATTATGGGCTGCTGCCTAAATAAAAACTACGTCACTAAACGAAACGTATTTTTATATTTATTCTGTGTTTCTAACTTTTTGTAATTTTTTTTGAGATGTTTGACCCACAAGAACTTAACCACATAGGCAGTCTCAAACCAAGACTGAATGTCGGCGTACCCGGGCAGACAGGCTTGTAAATAAATAAAATTCCGATTTTTAAATTAATATTATTCATTCCAAAACTATCAAAAAAGACACTTCTGTTAGAAGTAGAGAGTGTTTTAATAAAATAAATACAATATCGTTTCATGAATTCATTGAAAGCAAATCAATGATCAGTTGACAAAATAACTACTAGGAAAAATTGTTTTGATTATTTCTCCATTTGCTATAAACTCTTTTTCAAGCCAATTGAACAATGATGGAATAGGAGGAAAGTTTGCAGCCATAAAGTCATAGTCACGGAGATTGTTGAAAAATGGAAGAGATAGAGCATGGTACGGGTTTATCCGCTGTTTTGGATTTATTTTCATCAGCTCGTCTAGCAACTGTATTGTGCCAAGACACAGCTTCCGTTTAATTAACTGAATGTTTTCTGGATTATTTTTAATTATTTTTTTTGAGAGGGAGTGGTTTTTTTTACAAATCTTGAATACTGCTTGTGTGGAATCAAGCTTACTTTCTTATAAAGAAGATTTCTTATAAGAAGACTTATAAAGAAGTTTTCCACTTTTTTTTCACAATTTTGAAGTATTTTTTCAAACACAATCAGTGAAGGAACTACTAAATAAAACATTTTGAAGGGGTGTTGACATACGTTTTGAACCCCTGTTCCTTGGACAGTTTCCAGAGGAATATGAACATATTGGTAGTTCCAGTTAGACAATTCATCTTTTGTTGGTGTTCCGAATGCCTAAAAGTTATTGTTTCTGCTTTTCTAAAAATTTCGATCACAGTTTGAAAAAATTTGAGAGAGACGTCTGTACCTTGTGCATAAAAGCACAATCGGAACCAGATCCGTTGTTTTTTGACTTCAATTCATTCAATTCACTACATTATTTGAGTATAAACACGGATTAAATGAAATGAGGACTCAAAGTTTGATCAAACGCAGTTCAAAAATGTATGAAAGTTTTGATGAAATTTTACGTAACTGTAGGCTAACGTCTGTTTAGGCGTAACACAAATCTACCAAGCTGTTGTAGAAATGACGTGGATCTTACTCTGATTTGGAGTACCAGAACATCAATCGCCGATTCAGCTTGAAAAATTGGTGTTTTGTTCAATAATTCAGAAATAACTGTACCACAAGACCATGTATCTTAAAAAAACAAGTGTTATTCATTTTGGCAAACAAGAGTTATAACCAATTGATGTATCGTAGGAAGTTGAACCAAAAAGCAACTCGGGAGCACGATAATATCGAGAGCAAACGTAAGAGATATTTGATTCATTTTTAATGAATTTTTTTGCTGAACCAAAGTCGCAAATTTTTAATATCCCGCGAACTTCATCAACAAGTACATTCTTTGGGTTGATGTCTCTATGAATTATATTGTTCAAATGCAAAAAACCTATCCCTCGCAGTATTTGAAATGAGTACAGTTTGATGACGCTTAGAGACATTTTGTGATCAGTGTGGGCAAAGTTCCTGTTTATTACGCTCAAATCTTTGGGCAGAAACTCCATTATAAGGTTTAGCATGTTTTTACCCTGAAATAAATTAGAAAATTACTTTCACAAGACTGGAAAAACAAAAGAACTTCATCTTTTATCAGAAGGCCCTTCTACTGTTCCAGCCACCTTCCAATCAATCTTGTGCTAGATGGGGTCTTTAGACTAGAAGCTCCTTCCTAATGAAAGAAATACGCTAAATTAGGTAGAAATGGATGACTCAGACTAGCTTTGTCAAAGTAACGTTTTGTTTGCAGTTTTTCCGTTCAAAGAAGAACACAACGTAACCTGGTGACTATAGTAGTAGTACAAAAGTCGAGTAACGTTTGGGTGATCAATCTCAAGCATTATTGAAAGTTCCCGATTCTGAAAGTCGTGATGTTTTTATGTCACTAGGATAATCACTAGGATAATATCCTTCCAGTTTTAAAATTGTGGTTGGATAAAAGACTATACAATCAACGCTCTGGGTCTTGCAGCGCGCCTCCAAACTTTCACATGGTTGCAGACATGCGCCTTCAAAGCCAGGGTTACTAAAGTTTTATCAATTTTTCGATGGTTTTCTTACTTTTTTTGGTGAAATGTCAGTGAATATCTGACTTGCAGTGTTATCTATAGATATGAATCGCTTAAACATTTCTTTTTTCAACTATTTTCTGGAGAAATCACCATAACAAACAAAAAAGCAGCTAACTTACAGTAGACCCTGACTTTGACGGCGCATATTCTGATTTCTAACAAGTGACTTTTTAATTCCTAGCGGAGTGGAAATGCCAGAATAGCCAATTTCATAAACACTTCTTTACTCACTTTAAAACGGCAATCGACGTTCAATTTTTTTATTGCAATTAGTTCGTTACTGTCGTTCAAAACGGCTTTGTACACAGTTCCAAAGGCGCCACTTCCTATCAACTGAAGTTATTCTGATTATGATGTTGATTTTTTCCACAGCGCACCTGCATGTTTGAGAATTGAATATCGCACTCTCGGTCTCCCCGACTACCTGTTCCCATTTTCACAGTCACAGTATGAAAACTTATTTTTTCTTCAATATTTGCCATAGATCGGCGCATGATCTGTAATTTTAAGTTCGGTTTGGTTTTTTTCAAAGCGCCTCCACTGCCTGCACAATTTCTTGCTTATGACTGTAGAGAATCCTGCACACTACACGCGGCGATTTTTCAGAAACGGCCACAGCACGACCAATTTTGCAACATGAAAATTATGCTTGGCGCTCTCAGGAGCCGAAACTCTGTTTTCTAAGGCCTGTTTTACATATTCATTTCTAAAAACCGAAGGCCGATCACGTAAAATTTTTAATGAATTTTTTTTGAGATGAAAAAGAATAGATTGCGTCAGAAAGAAGGGGGCTCAAAAAACTTTATCTCTAGCCCGGCTCAATGCAAAAGGAGAGAGCTGGCGGTACGCCAAATTTTTTTTCAAGGGTATCAGGAGAAAAATTTTTCTTGGAATTTTTTGAATTCTTATCAGGATTGATAGAAAAAGTTAAGCTCTATTTTTGAGCTATTTGGATCTCCTGTAGGCAGCCGGGATTTCCTTGAAATAGGTCCTCAAACAGTGGATTTTGGGCTTTTTCGGGACTTTGAGGGCCTGAAGGTGCTCTTAGGAAGCTCATTTAGCAAAAATGAAGTACTGAAACGTTGATCAGCGTGCTGAGATCTGTCTATTGGCATCATAAAAAGTGCAAAGAGGTTCCAGTTCTATCTCATTTTGTCAAGCATATTGACAATTAATAAAACTTGACAATCACCGGAAAACCGATTTTGTAGCCAGTCATACCGAATATCAATTTTTAGTAGTAAATGCTTTGAAAACAAAAGAGTTAAAAAATATTTTGCAAAGTGGAAAACGGTTGTGTTCGTAAATTTTGCAATAACAGAAAATTTTCAGAAGCGGAAAACTATTCAGTTTTTGAAGAGTAAAGCGGTCCGTGGGGAAAAAGAAGTGGTATGCTACTGGTGTAATGCATGTTGGTGATTGTTGTACATTTTTACTGGAAGTTTTAGAAATGTACGTTCTTGAAAATAAACATTTTAATATCAGATCATTTCAAAATATTGAAAATAGAAACACAAGTACATTACATCGTTATTAACATACATATTTTGTAAACAAGCCTGTCTGCCCGGCTTCGCCGGCATCCAGTCTTGGTTTGAGCCGGTCTATGTGATTTGTGTCTGGTTCCTGCTACGCCGTCACAGGTAGACCGCCCACGGCGTCCTTTCATCTTTTTAGACTTGAATATTCAGTTTGCCGCCAGGTTCGGGTCACGTAGATCAAAACCGTGGAGGACGGACGGCCACACAGAAATATATATATACAAAAACAGACAAAGAGACACCACGTGAATTTTATATAATAAGAATGATAACACTTCTAATACTAGTAGATGTACACTCTTATTCTTGACACAGTTTTTATCTCATCATTCTTATTAAATAAAATTCTAGTGGAGTTTTTTGTCTGTCTGTTTGTGTCTCTGTGTGTCCGGCGTAGCCGGCACCAGTCAAATCAAAAACCACCTAGGCAAGCTCAAACCAAGACTGGATGCCGGCGAAGCCGGGCAGACAGGCTAGTCCCCCCGGCCCGCGGACTAGAAAACTCATCGGGCCGCCGATTTATTTCAAAAATTTCCATTTTGCACCAACGAGTGCGTTTGAAAGACTTTTGAACCTACGATATCAAAAACCAAAACTCAATGCATCTGAGTTCTGAGCTATTGAAAAAAAAATTGAAGAGTAAAGGTATTGAATTAATTCTGATAATGAAAAATGGCTAGTGAAAGATTTATTGCGCAAAACACATTGCTTTCTGATAAAACCATGTCACACAAAATGTTGTTAGCTTTCTTGTTTTTTCCTTGAATGAACATACTACGATTGTGGGAATACTTTGGTTCTCCGCAACAATTCAATTTATGTTCTTCTTACCAGTGTGTTGATTTACAGCGCCAGTAACACATTTAAGATACCGTATTTATTTTGATTTGAAAACATGCTCTTCTATTTTTGAACACCCCGGCGGTCCCTTAAATGGGGGTTGTTTTTCATTTTTAAAAGGATAGCTATAGAGAAAAATTATTAATGAAAAGGCGATATTCTATTAAATGCTGTATTTCTAACTTTTAAAGTAGGTGCCAACTGCTAAAAATAAAAAGGGTATTCGTGAGAAAAGAAAAATACAATGAATTATAGATTTTTTATTTTGGATTGATGTACATAGGCATACACATAAAGCAGATAAGGTTTTGAAACACTGAAATCCGGAATACAATATTTGTTGTTATCTTTCCGGTATACTGAATCTGGAAACAAAAATTTTAATTTCTTTTTAATTTTGATTTAAAAAAAACCCTGAAACGTCAAGAATCTGGAAAAAATTCTCCAATCCCTGGGCAATTTGTTTGTCTTTGATTGTTGTGCAGTTCAGCTTTGTTTCTCATATCATTTTAATAATACTACTTACTTCAAACACAAAAAAAAGTTTGCAGTTGGCGGGTCTCGCCATAAAATCGGTTTTCCAGTGTTTTCTCGATTCTGGACCGATTTTCTTAAATTGTTAAAATAAAATCGGATAGAACAAAAAAGTTGGACTTGATCGATAGTTAATTTCATCAAAATTATTCCGTTTCTCATTGCCAAATACCCATTTTTGTGAATTTCAGTGAAAAATCACCAAATCTGGAAATTGAAGCTGAAAAACTAGATGATTCTTGTGGAATTGACTATCATTCGGTTCCAAAATCATTGTTTTATCCAATTCCATTTTTGAAAATTAAGAAAGTTGGTTCAGAATCGAGAAACTAATGGAAAACCGATTTCCTGGCAAGACTCGCCGACTGCCAACTTTTTTGGTGTTTGTATTATAGTATTTTGGAACTGATTTGCACAGAATATGCTAACGATTCCAAGATTAGATCAAGATTTTAGATTTTAAGCTCTTCTAATGTTTGCGCAAGTGTTTCTGTCGTGGATGAATTTAAATTTATGTCGATTGTTAAGAAATTACTTACTTCCACAAAAAAGAGCTGAATAAGTGAAACATAACACCGTATCTCGACTATCGAACACCTTTTCGGCAAGCAACCAATTCTGTATTGCTCTTTCAAACATGCAAAAGAGTTTGAGAAGTGAAAGAATCGAACCCGACTTGGTCACGGCGCAAAAGTAAGCCTAGAGTTTTACCACTACACCACGCGATTGCACTGAGCACGCTGAAACTGTGTGTTGCCACTGTTTCTCGCTTGCAACGTCCCCATCGCCGGCCGGTGCTCAACGTTGGTTCCATCTCAGTTAACGAAGTGTCTGCAAATGTACGCAAAACATAGAAGTGTCCACACGCAAACGTACGCAAATGTGCACAGTCAACCCTCACAGTGCCGATGCGTTCTTGCTATTAAATCTAAATCAATACTGGACCAACCTTTGAAAATTTGTGTCATCGTTGTTCTAAATATTTCTAATTATGCAGTTTTTCTAGGTCAATGGATCATAATCAAAAATCTTCTTCAGAAATACCTTTCAGCAGTTTTCCCGGACAGTTCACTGGTTAGTTGATTCTCTTCATAAATCTTCTTTTGCCTTGGATTGAAAATGATTTCACCACTAATCTAAATTAGAACAATATAAAACCGCATTTTGCAAAGTGTTGTGCAGAGATATTTTAAAACCAGGAATACCTCATAACACTGCTAGCTCACTGATGTCAACGCTTCAATCTCTACAAATGCAAACAATTGGGAACACGTCATTTTCAATAAATGACATATCGCGCGATTTGCCAAATCAGTTGATCCTTGAACAAGTATTTTAAAAACAAATGACCACATCTGTTAAAAAAATTTAGATCCAATTGCGAGCAATGCAATCCGTTTATAACAGTTTTGGGCAAAACTTAGATACTAAAGGTACATCATCAACTGAAAAACACTTTCATGGAAGTTTGTCTTTACCTTTGAGTGGTTCCTCACACAAAGAAGGAGGTACTGTGCCAAATGATTGCCCATCTCATTTAGAATTTTTAAGAATCGTGTGAAAGAATCCTCCCGTCCAACGTAGTACTGACTAACTTCGACCAAATACATCAGGTAAAACTGACTTCAAATCAATATTTTTATACTTTTGAACATAACTATTAGTTTTTTTTTTGTGAACAACACTTATATGTGTATATACCACCAGAATATTTGCAACATTAGACATAACTTCGGCTCTGTGCGCGCAGGAAATTCGAAATTACAGAGTCATCTCTTTAAAGTCGCTGCCGACAAACATACCGATAGACATAGTTTGTCCATTAGTAAAATTAAAGATTGCTGGGTACAACGACGGTCAAATTTTTGTAGATTCTACCCATTTTTGAAATTTAACCAATTGGAAACAATATAGTTTGTTTTCCATTATCTTATGACTCAACGTCATGCCACCATTCGACTAAAGTTTTGTAAAAATTAATGAAACCAGTAAATTCATAATCAAGTTTACGCAAATGTTATGTGTTTAAGGGCCCGTCTGAAGCTACAAACTTTCTCAGCAATGCTCATCAGTTGAATCAGTTTGCAAAGGAGCCCTCAGTTCACAGCTTTCCTGCAGTGCCAGTTCCTGCTCCGACAGTTTTTTCAGCTGTAGTAGAAACATCTAACATCTCATCGTTTCCTATAGTGAGCTCTATCTTACCGAGGACTTTTCTACCATCTGGAACAGTCGAATCAATATCCGAAAGTTTGATTGAGACATCTGATAGGAAAAAGAATGACAACAACCAATTCAAAACTCCTCAAATATATGAAGGTGTTGAAAAACAAGAAAATACCTCTTCCGACTCTTACAAACTGGATTATGATGAAGCTCATGATGATGTCGACAACATTTTTGGTTTATCTTTAGCAGAAAACTACTCTACGCCTGTCTCTTTGTTCCGAGCTGCATTACCCGGGAATGAAGGGCTAAGTCCAATTAATGTGAGTTTATCAGAAGATTTTACTTTAGAAACTAAACAGTTTCGTTCTACTAAAGCAACGTTTTTCTCCGCCGGCTCTGCGAGGTGAGGGACTGACGCCCCCATCCTCTTCAGGGCCTTCATCATAAATCTCATCACGCTTGTGATGGCCTACGGTGATCGTAGCTAGTTGACTGTGCTCCTGAATTTAGTTTTTTATGACTGCTGCAAAATTAGAATTTGAAAAAGATAATAGTGTTTTTCAGTTCACTCCCCCCGATTCTCCAAATGAAGAACTCACAATAGATATGATATTCGGTTTGCCATCGAAATCTAACGGGGAACACCCTGAACAGGAAAACACAGAAGGTATGTTTAGTTCATTACAGAATGTTTCATGTTCTCTGAAACTAAAAAAATATGGACAAGTAATAAAAAAATATTTCTAGGAGAGTTGAAGGAAGTGGATGCATTGGACAATCACACTTTGGAAAAAGCAAAACCAGTTTCAAACAAAGTAATAATGATTGTCAGATTGATTTTCATTAACGTTTTGAGGTTCCCGTATACAAGCAGAAAGCGATTCTTCTATCGATCGAAGCACAAACAGCTGCACGTAGAGAAGATCCAAACTATGATGCATTTGAATTTGAAGAAGATGAAGACATAACTAACGTGGTTTCTTCCGTATCAAAAAAAGAAACAGATGTATGTGACTAAACAGTACGACGACTGTCCGGGTCGCCGGTCGGTCCACGGCAGTTCTCACCACAAAACCTATTCGTTATACATTTTGGGGCTATTCACAAATTTTTCTAACTTAATATCTGACGTAAAAAAATATTTTGTATAACTTCTTCTACAAATATGCAAAGTCTAGTTTTTGCAAGACTAATGCGATGGAAACTTGAGCGTTCCCTGTCGTCTGACATTTAGTACAAAATAAGCAAACATTTAAAACAGTAGGTACACAGCCGTATGATTCTTTAACGAATGGTTTTACAACGAGATCCACCGGGGACCCTTAAGCTGTGCCCTTTTCATTTTAAGCTGAATTTTCCAAAATAGTAGTGTCATTAAAACCAGCTAATTCAGCTTTCTTCAAAACCGGAGACAAAATGGAAAAATGTTTACGTACCCGGAAGAGGATTTTTGTCAAATAACGATGAAAAAGAACAAATCAGTTTCTCAACAAAAAAGAAACCGGTTCAAAACAACAGCGAATCTTCAGGTGAATAACCACTAAAGAATACCTATATTTAAACCAGCTTCATTTCAGAGAAAATGTTTTTCACTCATGCAGATTTATTACGAGAAAGAAAAGACGAACGGCTATCTTGTTTTTTCTTCAAACCTTCGCAGAAGAACGATACTGCGTGTTCCAAAGACGCACGGAATATGCGGTGAGTTTGCGTCTAGCCTCCAGAATCCATTTTACGGCCTATGGTTTAAAAACATACCCAACTTTTTTCTGGGTCTAGAAGGTCGTTTTACAATTAAGTAGGAATGCATCCCAAGTGATACGCCTGATTCTTGACGGGAGTAGGGGCAAACGATGGACCCTTAGTAGGGTAGTAAACCCACAAAAGGAAAAGTCTGCATGATTTTTCTTTTCCGAGATATGACCAAAAAACTGTTTTTTTTGAAAAATTTTGAAAATTTTTTTTCAAAAAATTGTATCTTGGTCAAAAATTGACTTTGTCAAATAAATCAAGCATCATTTTGTGCAGAATTTCTTTGTCTTTTTGATAAAAATAACCGTTTCTGTTGAAAAAATTTGTGAGCCGAGTTATGAATCTCCAAACAGAAGGGTGTCAAGACTCAAAATTTCGTTCTCGAAATTTGACCACAGGTTTTTGTTGTAACTAGTACCAAAAAATGCAGCGCACTTTCTTATGCATTTTTCTCGTTGACATACCCCGGGGCAAATGAATATGAACTGGTCAAAAAATTCAATTTAGATTTCGAAAATCTGACTTTTTCTACCAATTTTCTTCCAGAAGCCCGGAGAATTTTTCATTCTGGCTCAAACTTCACAAAAACATTGTCCAATACTTAATTTATCTGTTCCTAGTATTTCCGGACCAAGTCCAGTACAAACTTTTTGAGCTACGAGCCGCTGAACTTGGTCCAACTTCATGACCACTTTTGGTCATGTTCCGGTGGAGGAAGCTAAGAGTGATCTACTGAAGTTTTGTAGGTCTAATATCCCTCTAGATAATGCCATTTTACTTTGGAAATCATCTTTGAAAACTATTCAAAATTTTCCATTTTTGTCATTTCGGTCACTTTTTTCACCAATCCACGTATAGGGATACGTGCTGAAAAATCGGACTTTTGAGCTGAAAAACACCACGTATAGGGATACGTGGATTGGTGAAAAAAGTGACCAAATTGACAAAACTGGGAAATTTTGAATAGTTTTCAAAGATGATTTCCAAAGTAAAATGGCATTATCTAGAGGGATATTAGACCTACAAAACTTCAGTAGATCACTCTTAGCTTCCTCCACCGGAACATGACCAAAAGTGGTCATGAAGTTGGACCAAGTTCAGCGGCTCGTAGCTCAAAAAGTTTGTACTGGACTTGGTCCGGAAATACTAGGAACAGATAAATTAAGTATTGGACAATGTTTTTGTGAAGTTTGAGCCAGAATGAAAAATTCTCCGAGCTTCTGGAAGAAAGTTGGTAGAAAAAGTCAGATTTTCGAAATCTAAATTGAATTTTTTGACCAGTTCATATTCATTTGCCCCGGGGTATGTCAACGAGAAAAATGCATAAAAAAGTGCGCTGCATTTTTTGGTACTAGTTACAACAAAAACCTGTGGTCAAATTTCGAGAACGAAATTTTGAGTCTTGACACCCTTCTGTTTGGAGATTCATAACTCGGCTCACAAATTTTTTCAACAGAAACGGTTATTTTTATCAAAAAGACAAAGAAATTCTGCACAAAATGATGCTTGATTTATTTGACAAAGTCAATTTTTGACCGAGATACAATTTTTTGAAAAAAAATTTTCAAAATTTTTCAAAAAAACAGTTTTTTGGTCATATCTCGGAAAAGAAAAATCATGCAGACTTTTCCTTTTGTGGGTTTACTACCCTACTAAGGGTCCATCGTTTGCCCCTACTCCCGTCAAGAATCAGGCGTATCACTTGGGATACATTCCTACTAAGTTATATCCTTTCTGCGCGTTAACTTTTAATTACTCCTTGATCAAAACTTATTTTGCTGATAATTGATGATTATTCAGATCTGAGGAACCATTGCTACCAAAACTCGTTATTAGAGTGCGGCAGATCCAGGAAAATTTTGACCGTCATAAGAATAAGAAGCGAAGCAAAAAACGCTTGCATAGTGGCGACGATGATTCCGATTGGGACGACAGTCCTGCAAAGAAAAGGAAACCACCAGAGAAAACGTGAGAAAATTGTTATTTTTATTTTTTCTTCAAAACTAAATTAGATAACAAACAGAATACGTCGAAGTCCTTTGTGGCCGATCGTCACAAAAAACTGCTGAATGCTACTTCAGAACCTCTTCGAAGCGGTTTTTGTTGATTTTTCAAAGTTACTAACAAGGGAAGGTTGTGAGGGGGCGGGAAGTTTTGCGAAAAGAAGATAATCTCTCTTCTGTCGATTCTCAATTTTTTACCAGGCGGAAATTTTCTTAGAAGAAACTCGCGCAAGACTTGAGCCAGAAACATTTCTAAATACAAATTACATAATATGACCTCATATGTCAAACAATATAAGCTACCCCGGATTTTTCCTGCTTATTTTTCTGTTATATTTTTTCAGATACTCAATTCAAGACGGATCTCATAATGTTTTTCGACCAGTAACTTCATTAAGAAAAAAAAATTACTTCGACAATGGCGACGGGTTTTGCGAGTCAGTTCAAAAAAGACTCGCTCTGTTTGGTTCTGCTGATGGTGTTTTACCTGTAAGTTAGCCACGCGTTTCTTAACTTTTGGAAGTTAATTTAGAAAGGGACCTATGTTG
The DNA here is from genome assembly GCA_900883565.2 of Caenorhabditis panamensis. Lineage (NCBI taxonomy): Eukaryota > Metazoa > Nematoda > Chromadorea > Rhabditida > Rhabditidae > Caenorhabditis > Caenorhabditis panamensis. The sequence continues at coordinate 286,859 of LR537721.1, read as the reverse complement.
TCTGCAAAACAGACGTGCTCAAAGAAAATTGTGCGCTGTGGCGAGTGGACAATCAGAATTTGTTGCAAAAGTTTCCACCATTCAGGGAGTTTCAGTCTATGAAGCAAGTGTATAAAAGTAGCAGCACGGTAGGGACGTTGATAATCGTTGTTAAAATAATTAATTAGATATCATTCAGTACTCTGGCTGGTGTGAACAAATTTCCTCTTTGTATTCCCGAGTATCTGTCAAAGTATTGAAACAAAATCGTTCCGAGACTACAATTGAACCTGAAATGCCTCTGCACGACTTATTTCCAGCCATGTCAACGGAAATGTTCAAAAACCCGAGAACAGTCCACATCAAAGGTATTTTACCAATTTCCCAAAACAAATCGTTTGATTCACACAATTAAATTGATGCATTCCCTTTTTTTGCAAAATACGATATTCATTTATTTCTAGTAAAAAATGTTTTAAGAAAATATTGCTGAAACGGGAGCCGATGCCAGTTGTGACAGCATGAGACAGATTTCACTCAATACTTTAATCGAAGCGTTTTTAATTCAAGCTGTTAATAACAGCTACGTCAAATCATTGCTGGAGAAAAAAGGTCGTCACAAAAACAGGAGTCACAACAACATGTAAACTATATTTTCAGACTGGACTTATATAAAGTCTTTGGAAGAAATCAATAAAGCCAACAAAGAAGCTGAAAAACACATCAGAAAAAGGATTTACGTGGGAGAAAAACACAATCAGTGGATAGAAGAATATACAAGACTATCTATTGCACGAAACTCGTTTAACAGTCTCACCAAATGCCAGGTAAGAAGAAAACAGTTTTCACGAGAACACGTAGATAATAGGCGTCCACATAATAGCTGGGGTTTGACAATTATTGCGAATACTACTCGGCGTGTTTCCTTTTTTGTGAAGTTGTAATACACATTGCAGATATGCAAAGTGAAGAAGTCGAGAAGAATAATACAGTTCTATCACAAAAAAATGTACAACGATGAAAATTTTACATTTTATCCCGAGGAAAATCTTGACGATCAGGAACAATCGCCTTTGCCTTATCATCCAGCCGTTGATGCTATTTCATGTGGAACGTGTGCAAATGCGATAGAAAATTTACACAAAATGCGTCATATTACTCTGCATTTGTACTGGCAATGTGAAAAAAAAGTAAGAGCAGGATACAAACGTAAAGCATTACCAAATTTAGCTCGAGGAAATTGGAACAGAAGATTTTGATTGGGAACCAGAAAAGAATATTGAAGCTGCAAAATATGACAAAAAATGGGTTATGGATTTGATTCAAAAATACTGTAACATGTGGGAAAACATTCGTCACAGCTTCCAACATCTCTGAATAAACGTTTACTATGAAATTTGCATTTTTGCTGTCAAACAGTCACCCAAACTGGCATCAGACAAATACACGTCGCCGCGCCACATAAAGGAGTTTTATCCTAACCCTTTCGGCAAGGATAGGAATGAATTTTTTTAGGAGACGACGGGGTTTTTTCTACTATGTTTCACGTCATTTACGAAAAATTCAACGCTCTACATTTTGTATTCTACAAAAGCAAGCCAATCAAATTGAAAATTGGAACATTTTTGCAAAACAATTTAGGTCACTTTGAAATTTAGTAGTTTTTGTAGAATATGCTGAAATGTTGGATAACATCAATCGACTTTGCCGAGAAGAAGAAGAGAGAAGGAGGTCGCAAAGAGACGAAGACAAGCAGAGATAGTGAGAGACTCTGTGAATAACACACACATGCAGAAAATGCACGAGACCGCACATTGTGTAAACGCAGATGCATTTACAAAAATTTCTCCGACAATATTTGGTTATATTTCATTTCAATTTTCTTTATTTGGAATTCATATCTTTCTAACAACTCTTATTCGCATTATGCTATAGAAAAAAAAACCACCCAGTGCCGTCGGTGAACTCATTTATTTCCAGATAATTTTCATGAATGCTCATCAAGTAATAACAGGAGCACTAAACAGCGGGGAGCATGTATATGCATTAGGGAATATTGAAGGCCTCACGTTTACGGTATATCTCGGGCAGTAAGTACATTACCGATTGTTTAATTTAGGCATGTGCTGTTGGATCGGATGTTGTAATTTTAGACTCTGACTTTAATCGTGTACAGATCATACCTGAAGTCAGAGGAGACGTTTTAGTTACTAGCTTGAGTTGTTGCAAAGAGACAGGAAAGGTCAGTTATTGAAGTTAAATTTTAAGAGAATATCGTTTAGATTGCTGTCACATATGGTAATTTGGTCAGACTATTGGAAGCGACCAGTTCCGGCGTTGAAAAAAAACAGCTGAAAAGCTCGGTAATAGTGTTTTAAATGTGTTTCTCTGACTATTACAATTGCAGGTATTCCAATTCACATGGGTAGAAACGTATTGTTTCAAAACAAAAGAACTCATAAGCTCTGTTTTATGGACAATGGAAGGTATAAAAGCTGTTTGAAAACTAAACCCTAAGACCTTCTATAGGAATGCGAATTTTATTTGTTCTTGGAAACAAACTTGTACTGCACCAGCACAGAAATTTGAACTTTGAGAATGGTCCTGCTTCGAGTTTTCCTGTTATTTTTTGCATTGCTGAAGAAGTACGGGAGTATTATTTTACTTATAAAAGCATAATTATTAAGGATGTTTTGGAGAGTTATGCTTGGGAAGTATTGTGGAGCACAGAACTATCTTTTGTACCGAAGTTTGTTCGATATTCTCCCGATGGTTTTTATCTTGCAGTATCGGGGGACAAAGACTGTTTCATCAGGTTGTTTTATCAGAACCGCTCAGGTATAGTTGTTGATGAACAACTTTTACTTGATAATTTCATTTCTAGAACTTAAAGAAGTTGAGTTCTCTTCACTAACACTAAGCCATCCTGCACCTGTTTGTGGTTTTGAATGGAGAAAAACAGGAAGGTATGATTTTTTTTTTTGAAAAATTTAGGTTGCGCCGCCATGCATCGAACAGTTTTAAACATCATGTTTCTATACGTTGCCATTCAGTCTTGAATTGAGGCGGCGTAGGCGGTTTTTGACTGGTGCCGGCTAGGCCGTCACAAGCAGTTCGTTCACAGGTTTATGAGAAAAAAGCAAATATTTTGTGCACATAACATGCACATTATGAAAGAACAAATAAATAAACCAACACTCTGCTCAAAAGCTTACTTTCTGATAAATCGGCAAAGCGTTCACTTAGCAAGAGTTATAATCATCCCGCACGTTTGGTATTACAGGTATATGCCGAGAAAATGCATAAGTTCAACACTTATCTCTTGGTGCGAAGATAATACTTCGAGAGTCTGGAAAGAATCTCCACCTCCAGAAGCTTCCATTATCGACCTAACAGGAGAAGGAGGCGGTGAACTACTGTGGGAAAAACAAAGTACAAAGAAAACTTTTGGAAAGCAAGTGAAAGTGAAAAAAGCTAAAGATAAAATTTTGAAAAAATTGAAAAGTTTGATGTGAGTTTGGAAATTGAAAAAAAGAGAACAAATGATTACAGACCAGAAAAAATGGAAGAAGTTGAGGTCATTGCAATTGGTCTTCGTGCTCAAATAGGAAGAACTCCATCGTTTCTAGAACTTCAGCATATACAGACACACGACTGTTATGAAATTCAATTTCATCTAGCTGCTACGATAAACGTTGAAACTGATTGTTTGTTGGTACCATCTTTCAATGCATCAAACAATTCCAAACCATTTTCTGTTCACTGGCTGAATAACAAAGAACTCGTATTCACCGTTGGCGCTGAGAAGCTTCTGGCAGAAGCCGTTCTACTAGACATTGATGGTAACCACTCGAGACAACTGTTCATCATTTGAAAGTATGTTTCAGATACTCCCGTCAAAAATTTTCATGAGGATGTTCCTATGGAGAAAAGAAAGGAGCGTGACAGAGGCGGCCAACTGACTGTAAATACCGCAAAAAATGAGAACACAACTTCCAACACCGGATCTGTGAGTCAAAAGACGTAAAGATTTTTGAGCCACGGTTAGAGATAAGACACATAAGTGTCCCATCCGGCTCTGTTCCAAAAAAAAGGATTTAGAAAAAAAAGAGGGATTTGGGAAAAAGGAGAAAAATACAGTCTCCTTCCAAGAATTGATACAAATTGAACAGGGAACCTGACTGTTGACTGTTCTTTGCATGTTTCCAGCTCCTGCGAAACATTATTTTACAATCAATGAACCTTTTAGTTGGATTTGAAAAGGCAGTAGGTCAGAGACTATTTACGAAAGGAATTTTTTCGTTTTCCGGTCTTTAAAGCCAAGTTTCCAGAATTAAAAAGTTGAATATGTGCGCTACCAATTAGAAAACCTACTATGTTCCCTCCAACTCCTGGCCATAAGTTAGTAATTTTAAATTACTTTTTCTAAATCCCTCTTTTTTTTTCTAAATCCCTCTTTTTTTCTGAATTCCTTTTTTTCCTATCTCCCTCTTTTTTGGAACAGAGCCTCCCATCCATAAGATTATGTACCAATTTTATTGCGACCAGTGTCGGGATTTTTTTCTACAAAAGTTTTTCTTTAGGATTGCCCAACTCCAAAAGATATTCTTGATGTTAAGTTGGAAATCCTACTTCGACAATGGACAAAATCAAACGATGTGCTTTTCGCGATTCACCCGGTTGATGGTTCCCTTCTCACTTGGACAATTGAATGGCTTGACGATGGCTTCCGTCAACCACTTGTTTCGTACAGTTCCCGTTTGCCAGGAGCGTTGCCATCAAATGATGCAAAGTCTCTTCATTCGAAATTGAATACATTCAATCCACACGAACCGATATATTTGGATGTTCTGCGAAGTGATCTAGAAAACAAAGAGAACAATTTAACAGTTGACAAAATCATCGAACGACAAGTATCGAACAGAATTCATATTCTTACATCTCACGACAACGGCACCCTTAATTTGTGGCATATGTCAGTTGACGATCGTAGTTCTTTTTCTCATGTGGTGAGCATGACACATATTTCACGCATGTGTGGACATCGTTTTCAAATGAAACAGGTTTTTCACGTTGCAAAACCTTCATCAATATTGTTTCAGATAATTGCACATCCTGTGCTTCCATTAATACTAACAACTTCAAAGTTCAATTCATCCAACATGATTGTTGATCCACGGCTAGAGTCTCTATCAGAAGTGATTATGTGGAAAATATCTCCTGTTGGTCCGCTGTGTAAAGAAGGTGGAATAAGAGAATTGGCCCGTGTTGCCAGCACTTCGATTGCCGGGTTCTCTTCGATCAGCTGGATTCCAGTCATACTGCCAAATTCTACCCTCGGAACGGTCTGTAACTCGCCGTCGTCGTGTTTTGTGTCATTTGATGGTCATCAACTTGTTATTTATCAAGCAGTTCTTGACGCGAAAGGACTTTTAGCAGAGTTAGCAAATATGAAAACTGCATTGCAAGATCAGAAGAATTCATTTGGAAAGTACGCCCAGAGTTGTTTTCTTCGTTCAAAAACTGTAATGTCTCAGACTATCCGACCCTTCATCCTTGAACACATGCTTGCGTGCGATGATGGATTTAAACATTGTTTCAATGCAGTCTACAGCAAAACCTGGATGTATCTTGGAAATTGGAAAAATTGAAGATACAAATTTAGTATGATCATTGTTGTGTTAAATAATATTCTTTTGATTTTTACAGAAAGACTTGAATTTGCTCTTCCTGCACGTCTTCCAATCAAAAATCCTTGCAGTTAACGAAACCGGTTCGGAGAACATTGTTAGTAGTGTTGCTGATACAGGCACAACAACAACGTTTAATGATAACTTTTTCATAGTGATTGTTGAGAAACAAGATGAAGAAGACATGTAAGTTTTTTTGAAATAAAATGCAGGTAAAGTTTCTACTCACTTGCGTAATTTTTAAAATGTTTTTTGCTTACTATACAGTTTTTGAGATTACTTCACGTTTTTAAAAGTTGAGGAAAAGTTATAATTTTTCCCTAAGAAAAGTTACTCTGAAAACTTTTTACAGACTTCTCATGTATTCTTTGGCTATTTCTTCCCAATCTCCAAAAGCACTTCCAAACTTTGGTGAAGCGAAATATGTTTTTATTAAACGTGCATTGCTTCAGATGAAAAACTTTCTCTAGTTCGGAAAGGAGAGTTACCTTCATCGTCCTCTTCGGCGGCTAAGTTGAATTTTGGAGCCGAACTCGTGTGTCGGCAACCACTCAAGCTTCCAACAGGAACAAGAATCAAGAACGTTTCTCCAGCCGCCGGTCATTTGTCGTCGTCCTCTTTGTATCCAGCTTGCAAAACACCCTACGTACTTGTTTCCTCGGATTCCGATGATTCTATTCGGTTTTGGTGTTGTGAGAAGAAAAAAACAGGAAAAAATACTTTTGCGTGGCGAGAGTGGCAAATGATAAATGAAAATCATCCAAGTGAACTTGGTATTGAAGGTAACTTTAAAAAAAATCTGTTTACATTTTCATCTGAAAATTTATTCTCAGGAGAAGTAATTAAAGTCACTGCTGCACATAGTGGAAGAATAGCATGCGCTTATATGAAAAGCATCGAGGGTCCAGACAACCCAACTAACTCTGTTCAAATATCAGTTTTCGAGTGCGAATCGTCAGGAGGCGTCGAATGGTTCCGTGAAGACTCATTTCATATCCATGAAAACCGGAAAACAATGTACGAATGGGCGTTTTGGATTAGAGTTCCAACTAGAATACCACAAGGGAAAAAAAAGCGCAATTCTTTTTTTGGAGGGGGGGGGGGCTAATGATTTCGAAAATATTCGGTCCGGCGGTCAGAGAAAAAATTTTTCAGTATGAATCCTGACCTGAATTGAAACCGTTTCTCACACTGAAACAAACGCCAATTGGGGTGTATATGCGTTTTCGACATATTCGCTCTATCTTTTTCATAAAACGTTCAGTTACATTTTGAGTAATTCAGGGATCGATTGGATTCAGGAGATTGTGAAACGAAAGGAACAACCGTTTCCAAATCAAGCCACAATTGTAAGTTATTTTTCAAGTTAATAAATCGAAAATTCAAGAAGAAAATTCAAAATCTAGGAAATTTCTTTCTAAAATTTCATGTTTGATCGACAAAGTGAAAAAAATTGTGGAAAATAATAACTGTACAATTTCATCTTAGATATATACGCAACAGGTTCACTATAGCTTATTGTTCAGATAAAGTCCGGGATTCAATTCGATTAGACTGGGTCTCCACTGAAGATGGCGGCCACATGCTTACAGTTGGGGTCGGAACAAAAATATACATTTACGCCCAAGTTGAACAAATTACATTTTAAATATATATATGTTTGTTTTAGGTTAGCCAGGATCCGGCTCAACAAAACGTGGCGCTGATGAGAGAAAGTGAATCGAGTCTCAGAAGACCGTCACTTCGCAAGTCTTCCTCTTTTCTGCCGAGTGCGCAATCTCAAAGTAGATTTACTCGTTGGGAGTGTTGTCGGGTGTTGGCTCTAGAAACGGCTGATGGATTGCCTCCAATTCCAACTAGCTTGAGCTGGGCACGAGACGGGATTCTAATTGTTGGAATGCAAAGCGAAATTAGAGTTTATAATCAGTGGAACTTCGCCCCTTACAACAATCAAGAAAAAGTACACTCAGCGTAAGCTTTTTTATATTGATTTTGCCACTCGAAGTCTTCCAGAGCTCATGCAAGTCATCCAATTGTTAACTTAACTATTTCCACATCTCATTCTATGCTGGACCAAATAACAAAAAAAAAAGAAGCTTTGGTCACAAATCGGAGCCGTGTTTTTCTCGATTTTGTCAATAATATGCACAAGTTAGTTTTTCCAAGAAAAAACAACTAAAACCCATAATCAAAAGTTTGCTTCACAAACTCCAAAGTTCACGTTTGAAGATAATTAAAGTGATACTGATATGTAGTTAGTTTACCGCATTTCTTGCATGATAAAGGTGCTTCTAATTGAAAGACACATATTATGACTGAAATATATATCATTACTTGAAAATTGTATTGTAGGACAAACTCTAAAGAAAATGAGTCACTTGTAATTCTGGACATTTTGAAAAGCGAAGGAATTTTTGAAGCGGCTCGAATGTGCTCACCAATACTTCCTCAGTATCATCCAAAACAGTTAATAGTTTTACTGAATGCGGGGAAAAAAAGACGTGTCAAGGCCATTCTCAATCACGTGCTGAATTGTCTCAAAGTAAGTTTTTTGAATTAAAGCCAGTCAATCCCTCAATAGCAAAGAACACATGGTGCTCTCAATCCACTAAGCCGCGCTGCATCAATAAAACGAATGTCAGCTGTGACTGCTGAAAAGATTGCATTATCATCGGGTGAAAATGTTTCAAGCATAGATGATGAGAATATGGAGTATGATGAAATTGACGATATTCCATTGATCCCGTTATATGCATTGATAGCTGTGGACGATGACAATTCAAATGACATAGAAAAGCCGGATAGCGCAAATGCCAAGGTAAATTAGCTCATCCAATAGTACATTAAGTAATGCAAACATCAACTATAGCAGAGCGGAGAAGAATATCACGATTTGTTCGACAACGGAAGCAAGGCTGAAGATGATATTGATGAGCTACTAAAAGACACAGATTCTACACATAGTGGAAGATCAAGACATTTATCCGCTGGAAGTGATGTTGTTCTAGGAAACAGTTTCCTTCCGTGCTCGTTCACTTCAAGGGACTATCGAAAACTGGCTGACGTGCTCACACACACTCATTTGCCTGGGCTCTCGAGCGTTGATCAGATGCATTTGTTAGCAATCGCTGATACATTGAGTCATTTTTCTAATAATTTGCAAAACAAAATTGAACAGGCTAATGCAGGTAATTTTTATTAGGTTGCTCGAAATTATTCTGTATGTGCAGCGCTGCAACCTGTCTTCTCATCCGTTCTTGGTGATAACACAGCTGGAGGATATGCAGCGGCATCAGCAGGAGTTGAAACAGTCGACGAATGTGGCTTAAGATATCTAATGGCAATGAAACAGCATGAGTATCTCTTAGTGTGTTTGCCTATCAAACAAAGAATGGAGCTTAAAGTAAGTTTTCATACAGGTCATTCAGTTTTTTTAGTTGTAAAAAAGGTTGATCTTACCTCAAAGTTATGTCGAAATGTTGTACTCTGAAGTTACATGTTTGCAAAAGTAGCGGGGAAAAGTGTGATATTCTGATCAATTTCTGTACAACACGCCTAGATCATAGTGGAAGTCGATTAAACCTTTTTTTTGTTATTTTTGTATAAAATTTGCAGAAAAACGGCTTACCTGCTTCAAGTATTATATGGGCTCAACACTCCGAAACAGAAACAGAACTTTTGAATGCGGTTCCAGGTTTGCAGAAAGCAAATCCTACCTGGGACGAACTCAGAGGCCTTGGGATAGCCTGGTGGCTCAAAAATACTTCCAGCTTGCGAATTTGTATTGAAAAGGTTAATTGCTAATAAGAATCATATAACTTTTCTCATTTTTTTTCAGTTAGCTAAAGCTGCATTCCAACAGAACCAAGACCCAATGGATGCCTCTTTATTCTATTTGGCTTTACGAAAAAAAAACGTGCTTACCCATTTGTTCAAAACCATTCGGAACACCACCATGTCTGATTTTTTCATGAATGATTTTACAACGGACCACTGGAAGAAAGTTGCCGCTAAAAATGCATTCGTGCTCATGTCAAAGCAACGTTTCCAACATGCAGCCGCATTTTTCTTATTGAGTGGAAGCTTGAAAGATGCCGTTCAGACTATTCTGACAAAATGTAATGACTTACAACTAGCTCTTGTAGTAGTTCGGCTTTTTGAAAATGATTGCGAAACTCAGCAAAGAACAATCAATCATATATTGTGCAGGTATGTTGGATTTTGAACAAACATACTCACAGACTTTCTCAGAGAAGTAATTGGGATTTCATTCGAAGAATTTGAAACTCAGCGTGGAAGAACTGATGATGATACAACACTCAGTAGGCATGCTTCCAAAGAACCTTTCGTAAGATCCATGGCTTTCTGGATGATGAAAGATTATACACGAGCAGCTCACACTTTAGTTCAAGAAGCTCAGTCTGACCGTCATCAATCGTGTCTCTCCGATATCTTCAATTTCTACTCTTTCTTGCGAAAGCACCCTCTCGTTGTTAGGCAACGTTTGAGTAATGCTGGTGGACAAGTAGGAACAACTGAGAAATTTTTGGCACTTGGAAAACAGCTGGAACGATTACTGACTCCACCGGAAAGACGTCTTTTCTTCCGAACGTCAGCTGAACACATGTCTCGCGGATGTCCAATGCTGTCTCTAGATGTTTTGAATATGTTACCAAAACACTTGAGCTCTGTACAGGATTATGATGAAGCGCTGAAAATTTTATTAAATGAAAACAATGTCGTTTTGAAAAAGTCTGACCAACAAGAAACACAAGTCGATTGGAGTTTGCCTGTTGTTAATGAAGATGTGGCTGACCTGAACTTGGAATGGAGTGATGATGAATCAGTTGAGGACACAATACAAGACAATCCAACACCTCAAGAAAACCATTCCCATAACGAGGAAAACTTGCCTACAGTAGCTAGAACCAGTATTCAAACAAACAGTTCTTATTTCAGCATTTGTCTGATCTCTCAAAGCAACTTATTGGTGCTCCTGATATATTTGCCCAGCACATGAAGTTTGTAGCATCACTTCGCATTCTTACTGAAGAGCTTTCAACATTGGCTAGTGGTTTTGAAGTAGATGGAGGGCAGCTTAGAGATCAGGTATCACTCCGATTTTTTTTTCTAAATTCAAATTAGCATATTGCAGCTCCTAATTTGGCTAGACAGGGAAGTGGAAGTGCTGGAAAACAGTTGCGACTACCACCAAGAAGAAACAAACTATCAAAGTTTTGATAGCACCCCGTCCACACTGGCGGAAGAAACAAAATCGAGAAAGCCAACCTTACTAGCAAACAATCAGAAATTACTTCGTTCCTTCACTTCATTCTGTACTTTGCATTCTGGACACAATCACAAGTTGGCATCGGTTCTTATGGAACTTCTTCTGATTTTATTGGATTTACAAACAGATGGCGATAGGGAACTTTTGAAAAGTACTAGGGATAAGTTGTTCACCTGATAATTTTTTTTTCAAGAACTGGAAAACTCCGATACAGCAACTTTTCCCCTCTTCGACGCAGCCGTCTCAACACCAAAAATGTTTGTTTCATCTCCACTAATGTATATCGAAAATCAATGTTCTGATTTGCTCACAGCTATTAATGAGATGGAAGTTGTTCCCAATATTGGGAAGAACTTACAAAAGGTGAACCTGCGAATGCGCTATTCTCACTTTCTTCTTGGTTTTAGTGTTACATGTTGTACAACTTAAGCCAAGGGTTTTCACGGTGTTTATATCAATCTCTTTTCAACAACGGAACTTTTCATATATCCGCAACACAAAGGTTTTTATTTTGGAGAACAGACTTTTAATCAACAACTTAGGTCTCTGATTGATGCCGGCTTTCATGTAGTTACCCCACCTGTCAAATGGCCGGGGGTAGAAAAGTTGGTGGCTTTAATTGGTCGTGAAAAAGAAGACGACGTTCCTCATCTTCGATTGCTCATAGTTGAATGTTTTATTGCTATCAATATGTCTCTTTTCTGTTTTGCTCTTTCCGCTTATGACTCACGGTGGTTATACCGACTTAGTGCTCATGAAATTGATCCAAAAAAATTTGGATCGATTTTTGGTGGTGGTGGAGAAGTCAAAACAACTACTAAGCCGTTGCGACCACCAAGTAAGTATTGTACATATGATCAAACAGTTGGTTTCTTACCAGGACCTTCTATGAATAGTCCAAAAGAAGAAACTAATGTGGAGGGAGACCATCTTCGAAGCCGCCTGAACTTGCGAATTCTTGGATGTGAAACTTCAGGATACTCTTCAAATGTTCGATTGACTGAAGAAAAAAAAGTCAATCCATCATTCTGGGTTCCACCGCAGAAAAATGTAGTTCAATTGTTTGCTGAAAAGGTAAATAAACCTTCTTTTTTAAGCTACTTTTTTTTCAGCCTTTTGTTCTGAACGAAGAAAACGATATAAATTACGAATCGGACGTAGAACAGAAAGATGATGATTTTCTAAAAGAGGATGAACATGATGAACGGTGACTAAACGCTTCGAAATTTCTGAAAATTTTTTAAATAATCATGTATTGCAAATTTTCAGAGGAATCACATGTGAAAACGCAACTCCTTCGAGTTTTTCTTGGCAGTTACTCCGTTTGGTGTTGATTAATCAACAGATTTATCGCATAGAGCAGTTTTTGGTGATGACTGGATTCGATCCTATCGGTGAATATCATAATAGAAAACTTTTTTTCTAGCCTCACTATAAGAGCCAAAATTCATTCAAAAAAGTTTTCTAAATCTTCAAATCGAAATTTTATAGATGTGGCTAATGTGGCACCGCGGGTTGATACAGTTATGCGGCAATTGAAATCATGGATTGTTCAGCAAACACAATTACTGAAAAATTTTCCTGGCGGGATTCCAAACGATATCTTACCTGATATGACAATTGACATGAGTGACCAACATCTCGCTACTTCAATCAAGTAAGGTTCTTCTACTTCTTTTTTAAAAAACATTTAATAATTATTGACAGAAAATATGCGGTAATTGTGAAAAAAAACAACACTCCTTTTGAGTCCGAAGATAAAAAAGTACAAGCTATTCAAAGGCTATGGTCATTTTTGGTGCGAGAAGATCACTTGCAAGAAATATTTATCAAGTTCATATTCTTACAAAGCAACATGATGGTATCGCTTTTTGAAAGAAAAAATAAATGCATTCATTTTTAATTCAGGATACAACATACAACAGAGACAGTGTTCAAACTGGACTAGAGGCTTGGGAAAATTTACCAGACGCTTTTCGAATTATGCAAAAGGATAATGAACCAATTGTTGCATTTGCCTGTAATCAGGAGAACAATGGTCTCATTGTTGTTTCCAATGGAAGAGAGCTGCAAGAAATGGATATCTCAGAAATTTTCAAAAACCAGCACGATCGAACGTCGTGGATGTGGAATCGCGCTGAACTCGATGTAAGCTTCAGAACCAAAGATTTTTTATCTGAGTTCCATTTGAAGATGTACAACATGAATTGCAAACGAGACGCAATCCGCGACAATGATGACTACCAAATTTTCACTGAACTGACGAAAATTGAGAACTCGAAAAATACGAATATGGTGAGTCTCCTGAGAAGAACTATGTATTTTGTGGTTAATGTTTACCAAACATTGCTATGACTTTTTGAAAAATATATCAAGCCGATTGATAGTCAATCTGACCAGAATTCAATTTTTGTTACCAAATTATTCTTTGTTGTAATTTTTTCCTCAAACATATCATAATTTGAGCTGAAAAACTGACGAATTCTGGCTGAATCGAATCAACCGGTTCTGACCGCTCTTTTCTAATTCCTTTAGCAAAATTTTGAGTAAATTCAAAGAAAAAAGCAAAAAAATTCAAATATATTTCAATTACTGTTTTTTCAAAATAGTTTATTGTTATCTCTGTAAAAAAATGTAAGTTATTCAAAACATCAACTTGTGGGAAAATACCGTAGTTTGTGAAACAAAAAAAAATTGAATTTGCCTCATATGTACACTGCGCGTCATAATGATACGACACCCCCCTAAAATGGCGATTCTGGAGCGGGGGTTGATTTTCTGGAGAAACGGTTGATTTTATCGGATTCCTCACCTAAAAAAACCTACACAGGCAAATTTGTACATGGTTACCACAAAAATTAGGACCGGTACACCAAAAAGTCTGTTTTTCAGCCGCGTCATAATGATACGACACCCCCCAAAAAAAGTGTAGATTACGATGGAAAAGAAGTGGAAGGGGCAGTTTTTTGAGCTGGATTCAAATATTTCATGCTCAGAAAACGTTTCATCAGTATTTTCCAATGGTTTGAAAGAATTTCTCAGGAAATTAAGGTCAAAATTTGAAAAATAGCACCACTTTTCACCAATTTTTAAAAATTGCTGAATTTCGAGTGAAAAAGCCTCACTGATGAAGTAAAACATCGTATTACTCATGGAAAATGTTCAAAAAGCAGTAAAAAACACAAATTTAGTATTGAAAGTCTGTTTTGGAACATTTCGATCATCTACCCCTCTCCGGATGTTTGGATTTTGGGGTTTGTGAGAACAAAAAGTGAACTGGAGATGATTTTAGGTTTTGAATTGAGGTGAACAGTGTTGAAACACGTACGAACTGGTTGAATGAAGCTGTTCAGAGAGTGTAGACTACCAAAAAGGATCCTACTGCCCAGAAATTTGATCACAAAATCGGTTTGGTGTCATCTGGTCATCAGATGGACAGGGGTGGATGATCGAAATGTTCCAAAACAGACTTTCGATACAAAATTTGGGTTTTCATCTGCTTTTTGAACATTTTCCATGAGTAATACGATGTTTTACTTCATCAGTGAGGCTTTTTCACTCGAAATTCAGCAATTTTTAAAAATTGGTGAAAAGTGGTACTATTTTTCAAATTTTGACCTTAATTTCCTGAGAAATTCTTTCAAACCATTGGAAAATATTGATGAAACGTTTTCTGAGCATGAAATAATTGAATCCAGCTCAAAAAACTGCCCCTTCCACTTCTTTTCCATCGAAATCTACACTTTTTTTGGGGGGTGTCGTATCATTATGACGCGGCTGAAAAACAGACTTTTTGGTGTACCGGTCCTAATTTTTGTGGTAACCATGTACAAATTTGCCTGTGTAGGTTTTTTTAGGTGAGGAATCCGATAAAATCAACCGTTTCTCCAGAAAATCAACCCCCGCTCCAGAATCGCCATTTTAGGGGGGTGTCGTATCATTATGACGCGCAGTGTACTAAAAATAATTATTTAACAGTTAACACCTTGGATAATCGATCGAAGCCGTAGAGGACTGAGAAAGGTTGAATGAAAAGATGTTGTGGCGTTTTAGATGTTTGTGAAAGTTTCTGTTGTTGCGTTTTGCTGAAAAAAATCCCTTATAAAACCGCATTTTCAGATTTTGAAACGACAAGTTCCGGGAATCCGCCGGATCGATTCTCACCCAAACGCTCCTTACTGTGAGTTGCAGTTTTCTTTCTCAACAGAAGTATGTAGGGTCACCGGGATATATTTGGCCGAAACTTTGCAAAGTGATAGCCAAAAAGCCAATTATCCGTAATCCAAAATAATTTCACGGGAATTTTGTCTGGTGACCTATGTAGATAAGCAAAAAACTTTTTCAGACGTTACTGGTTCCTCTGACGGTGCAATTAGAGTATGGAAATGGGGGTCAAAAGATGCGGTTCACACAGCCCGAGTTGCTGGTCAACACGCCAAGGTTACAAAAATTGCATTTTCATGCAATGGAAACAAATTTGCGGCAGTTGACGGAGATGGTATGCTGTGTTTATGGCAAGCAAGTCACGGATCAGATCAGAAAAAACCGTTTTTTGTTAGTTTTCAAAAAATTTGATCAAAGTAAGGCATATGTTCAGAGCCAGCGGTGCCATAACAAAACTGCCAACGATGTTCGATTTTTGGGACATTCTTCTTCAGTTCTGTTAACAGCTGGATTATCTTCGCTTGACTACAACCTAGGTTTATGGGACACTTTACTACCTATAAACCGAGCTCTTGTTCATTCATGGGTTGCTCATCCAGAGGGTGCAATGTGTGCAATTTATTCTCCAAGCCAACAGGTATGTTTTTCCAGATTGCCGTTTTTTTTTTTGCATATGTATGTCAAACTCTCGAACTCGTTGAACCACACCGGTTGAGCTAGTGGTGGCCGCGGTAATCGAGCTATTGCGAAATCGAAAACGGCACCACGTTTGCCGAAGCTCACACGCCGAGTTGTAAAATTTTGACAACAGTTTTGGAATCAGCGTATTCGAATCTCTTAGAATAGACTATTTTTGGGTCATCAGCCGACAATTTTGATTTTTTGTGCAGAAATCAAAATTTTTCTACTGTATAGCTCCATTACCGCCGCTGACACACCAGTTTAGCGGCGGTAATGGAGCTATACAGTAGAAAAATTTTGATTTCTGCACAAAAAATCAAAATTGTCGGCTGATGACCCAAAAATAGTCTATTCTAAGAGATTCGAATACGCTGATTCCAAAACTGTTGTCAAAATTTTACAACTCGGCGTGTGAGCTTCGGCAAACGTGGTGCCGTTTTCGATTTCGCAATAGCTCGATTACCGCGGCCACCACTAGCTCAACCGGTGTGCTGAACTGGTGTGGCCGTTCACTGCGGACTAGCTTTTTGCGCCGTGTCCGAGGTTTGGGTTTTGCCGGTCAACCCGCCACCGGCTTTCGTGATGAGACTATTGCGATGAGACTATCGCGATAGTCCATATGGAAGAACACATATGAAAACATAACTCCCACCAAACAAGTTTTGCCATAAGGTCCGTTTGACCGAGAACTGAAACTTCAAAGTGTCAGGCTTCAAGTCCGTATTTGCGTTACTGAGCTCGTAGATGGCTCTAATCTTCACGCTTTCAATAAATGTTGGACATTCATTGTAACAAAAACTAAGCTCAAAAAACATTACAAAAACCATTATATGCATAAGACTGTGTGTAACGAGAGTTGTCAAATTAGGCCTGAACTTTGAAGCTTCAGTTTTAGGTAAACTGAACTTAATGGCAAATGTTATTGTGTGGGATGGCGACCTAGTCCCACCGACATGTTAGAAAAAAATTTACCAAACTCAATAGTTTTCTCTCAGACAATCTATTCTGGTGGTCGTCATGGAGATATTTGCTTATGGGATGTGCGACAAAGACAACTGAGACATACAATCAGAGCTTTTGATCAAACACACATTGTCAAAACTCTCGTATCTGATTCTTCGCAAGATCTCATCGTTGCGGGTTCTAGTGAAGGCGACATAAAAGTATGAACAAACGATTTTTATTTTTTTAGTTTTTTTCTGCAGATTTGGTCTGCCGACTCTGTTCCTCAACTGATGTACAATCTCACAGGAGAGCATTCTGGAAAAGGAGGTTTTTCTTTCCGTCAAGGTCGGTCAGAGATTTTTTCGTTAGTTCAAAAAAAGGAAAAATGTTGTTTTTCTCAACAAAAAAAATCATAGCTGCATAGTCCTTTTTGAAGTTTGTGTTTAAAAAAACAAAATTTCAAAAAACTAGTTCTAAAACGCGGTGAATGATGTCGCATAAGAGATACGTTCTCAATTTTGAAGGCATCAAAAAACTTTTTTTATTCTATAATATAATTCGAAAAAAAAAATTCTCATCAGGTTTTTTATTCACATTCGCGTTTTTTCAATATGTTTCTGGTCTTCTGAAACACCTGGCAGCTCCGACAAACACTTCACACTTTTTCAAACTTTGAGTTTCCAAATTTTTCTCGAAAAAAGTTCGAAGCTGACAAATTCGAAACGCGAATTTTCAAAATGCGTAAAATGAAATATCCTTACTAATATTCAACGACAAATAATGCGTGTCTGTCTGTCTGCCTGGGTGTTTGTAAGTTCTTTATTTTTTTTAACAAGAAGAATATGTGAACAGAAGGATTCGAACCTGTAGAAGGGTTAGTAGAATTAACTTTATTTTTCCAGTTGGGCAATCTGTTCAAGGAGTTCAGCAATTGTTTGTTGATCAAAATATGCGATTATTTTCTTGCGGAGCAGATTCATCTCTGAAGTTTCGGACATTGCCGTCAGTTTTCAATATGACGAACCTACTTTGATAATTGTTTACTTATTTATTTATTTAATTACCAATGAGATGTAATCTAGCTTTATTTTTTGTGTTGAATAAAGTAAAAAAGCCATTTGAGCCGGCCCAATCCAAAACTGAGGTGAGTATGAACGGCATACCCACACACCCGCAGGGAGGGAAATAACGAAGGCACAGAGATGTGACTGTGTTAAAATGTTTTCACTCGGATATCGCGTGTTGGTGATTCTTTGACACCCTTTCTTACTTGTATCACCTCATTCAAAAGAAAGAAAAGGGACAGATTGAATGTGAGGAAAGAACGAGACAGCTTTTGTAGAGCGGGTGCGTGTCTTTTTCTTTTGCAGTCAAGGATACATGGTTAAAAAACTTCATTTTTCATCCACTAAGGAGCAGATATCCCGGCCCAATCCAGAAGGGGAGGGGCGGCGGTATGCCGACCCGAACCTTCTGGTTTTTTCATAAAAAGCAACTAACTTGAGAATGCTAGAAAAACTTTGGAGCAGTGGAGATTGATTAGATATTTTTCATGCTCCCTGCCAAAAATGAACTTCAAAGGTAAACAGGAAACATGCTAAAAGAGAAAACTAAGTATAGAAAATAAGAGAAAAAACGTTTTATTTGCTAGTGTTCTTTTTTCTGTTCTTAAACCCACAATGATGCGGTTAAATCATTATTGTAAGTATTTTCTCTATAAATAACACAGGAAGTGTTTCTTGTCATTGCTGAAGTTTTCAGTGAGCGCTGACAGGACAATGTTCTACTCCTTTCACGAGGAACAATTGAAGGTTCATCTTCGAGACGGCGCATTGATACTGACAAATGACGTGAGGATGATACTTTCGAGACAACATTTCTATCAAAAACAAATGAAGTGAGATAGAATGCGTTGAGAGTGAGCTATAAAAATACTTTTCAGTTTTCATAACGTGGCAGCGCGTTTTTCAGTATATTTCGCATACCCGTGTCAGATAGAATCCTTCAACAAGTTGAACGATTGTGGAAATCACGATCCCTTCAAAAAATGGTCGCATTGTTCGGAGTACACCATCACATGCAGAAAAAACAAGTGCCAGTAATGTTAGCAGTAAGAACTTGCGAGTTGTCTGCATTTTTCTCTGAATTTCTTCAAATGATGACAGTTTGAATCTGAAGTTCATTAAAAAGAAAGTTGAAGTACCGATTACAGGTGTGGCACCGTAACTTTCGGAACTAGCTTCACGCCGGCTACTCTTAAGAAGCGCTTTCTATAATTTCCAAACTTTTTGTAAAGAGGCTTGGCACTAACGCCCAAAGTATCTCCGATTGGGATGATATTTGGCACAAACATGTTCACAGATAGGTTTTTTCAAAACATGTGTACCATCTCTCTACCAGATTTGGGATCAAAGAAACAGCTTTTTGGGTCAGAAAATCAAAAAAATTTAAAGTTTGAGATTTCAATCTTAAACTTCGTACATGCAAAAACCAACTTTCTTATTTTTGGCCAGAACACATTTTTTACAAAAGATTCTGGTAGAAAATTCTAATTTTATGTATATCACTCACTCTTCCGGTTTCTTCATCAAAGCGCTGAAAAGCAATATGCAACAGTGGATCGGAATTCCGTTGATTTGAACGACAGAAAAAAACCAGGATGTCTAACACCAAGATAAGCGCCAAGGGCACGAGCGTTGATACAAACGCTTCACTAATATTGTATAACAGAGAGAACTTCTGAAAACGATTTTTGGGCGCAAATTGTTTCACACAATACAATACCCTCAAAACGTTTTAGCTAAAAACACCTGAAATGAATATTTTTTACTTTATGTTATTGTTTTATACACTTTACAACAGTTCAGTTGCTGTGGGCGTTACTATAAAAACTAACTATTCGTTGAAAAATCCAACAAATTACGATTTGCATCAGTCCATCACTGAATTTCTTCATCAGCATTGATCCCGAAATGGAAACAAGTGATGGTATGGTACTTGCCAGTTTTCAAGAAATACTCTCCAACACGTTTCTAGAACAAACCTCAAACTCAAAAACACACTGAGAGTTATGTTGATGTACGGCGATGAACAAATACAAATTAACGATCAAAGAAATTGCGAAATATGGTAAACTGATTTGCCAAGGATTTCGCCATAATGTTGAATATAGAAGCGGTTGGAACACTGCCAGATAACGAAGACCAGACATGAACAACCAACAAAACATACTATATGTGAATAAGCAGCGAGAGGTAAATATAGTTACCTGTAAAATGTTGGTCCTAGCCATGCAGTTTTCTAGGCAGGAGCAAACTAAAATGGGATGCCTGCGGGCCAAACAATAATGCATTTGACATACATTTTCTCAAACTACAAACTACTGAACTCACTTTACACAGTACATTCACCGTAATTTCGCTCAAAAAATGTGAAAAAACGGGAATCCACATTGCAACTGACGACATAATCAAGTTGGTAGCATCGCAAAAAGCCATCGACATCAAATGCACACCAGTGCCATTCATGAACTATTTTTTTTAACCACAATTTTTAATTCCGCAATTACCTGATCTTTGTTTGAAACATACAACTTAACCATTCTCAGAATTACGTAGACGTTCAGAAGCAAGCCGAAACATATAATTACCATGAAAACACAGTTGATTATAACATTTGAGATTATACCATTCACAGGCCAGATAACCACAAACTTTATCATCTGCTTATTTATTGATGTATGAGTTATGTTTTATTGGAGCAAAGAGATTATCAGACAAAGATTAGCTTAAGATATTCTTTTGAATAACTGGCTTCATGAAAAAATAATTTCTCCTCGATAATCAAGATTAGAATTTGAAGATATCAAACCAGCATTCAGTCATGCAACAAATTTATCCTATAATACAGTCATTACTTCAAGTGTTCCAAACATTCTCCTGGTTTGTTTTCTATTTGAGCGTTCCAGTGAAAACTTTTCAAGCATTTTCATTGAGTTCACAGAAAACAATTGTCGTTTGTTTCTGAAATATGATACAATGATAACTTTATCTACGGCACTGCGGAATGACTTGTCGTTCACGGTGATTTTTTTTAAACTGGAGCTTGTCTTCAATAAAGTAAATGAGGTTGCTCTCATTTTACTAAACTGTTAGGTGTGGACGCGTAGACCCGTGGAAACGACGTGGAATGAGTATAACCGAGTGACCTTCGTGAACTGTCGTGAACTTTGTGTTTAACCTTTGATTGTTCGTACTGATGAGGAGTTGCTATAAAAGGCCTCCGGACTCAGTGGATGGTGTGTATTCCTTCCGGAATAAAGATGTAAATAGCCTCGCCTTCGTCGTCGTCAAGGAACATAACATGAATGTATGTATTGATACTCAATGCACTATGATTTAGAAAACGTCGTCAAAACTTTATAATTTCTTGAAGTTACGCTTTTAAGTTTTTTGAAGTTAAGCTCTGTGAAAGTCAGGTTGAATGCCACATAGATAACATAATGTCTGATTATATAGAGAGAGAGACGGTTGGAAGAGCACCGGGAAAGCCATAAACTAGAAAATTATTGATTCTAAATATTCTAATTATGAAAACGAGTTCTAAAAGGAGGGAAAGAATGGGGAAACCTGAAAAAGGATTAGAGGGACCTAATAAAAACTAGGGTAACAATTCTATGGATACTTGTGTAAATCCACAACACATTCAGACTGTCCTATTAACGCCAAAACACATTGAAGAGTAAAAAAGAACATGACCTCAGGTTTGAGGCATCAATTCAATTTTTTCTCAATTTTTCATAATTCTTCGGGATAACAAATGCTCTTTTATTTTGAGTCAGTGCCACACAGCGCAAATAGTCAAATTTTGCAAGTTTCCTGGAGTTCGACTTTTCGAAACCGAGGTTACCAGGATCTGTGACCCAAGTCTATGCACTACACTAGTCGCCTAAAATGAGCCATGTAAAATATTGAATCGCTTTTTCATCTCTAAATTCCAAAACCAAAAATAGTTGGAATCGACAAAGAATGCCGTACACATTTAAACCAACTAGGAGGTATACTAAAGAATTCAAATTATCATTTGATAGGGCAGATTTTTGCACATGTTATAAAGCATTTTCCATTTGTGAGAGTCGTAGTAGTTGCTTGCACTTGAAGTTAGTCTGGCAGTAGCTTATTAGGGAGTTCGTTGTTGCCTTCCTTGCTCGTGCCCACTCCCCTTTTTTCTCTAAGCAATCTCTCTGCTACCAACGCTCTTGCTAGTCTTCAATTTCCCATTTCTTCTTTTTCTTTGCTGTTTAGGCAACGCTCGTTTCATATATCTAGTCTTTTCGATGCAAACTTTCAAAATTTATTTTCTATGATTGATGTAAGCAGTAGTTCAAAATAGTTTAATAGTTAACATTATCATGGAACGTTTAAAATATATGATTCATGAACTGCTATGTTTTTTTCCGCAGATGTGTTCTTAAAATGGCAATTTTTAGTCTCACATCATGAAACTTTACAGTGTCAACGAGATGAAATTGTTTTTGTTTTTGATATTAGCTTTGATTGAAGGGACCGCAGCTCAAGAAGAAATTTCACAAGTACTCATTGTTTTCTTTTTCCCTCAAAATGTCAATCAGTTTCAGTGCAATTATGTCGGACTGGTGAAATGTTTCATCAATATTCTAGATGAATGGGCGTGGACTTTATACGAGCTCAAAGAAAATGTGGTCACAATAACACCTGAACAATGTGATCATTTAAAAGAGCTTGACAAATGCATTAAGGTACGGAAACTATTTCTTGTAACCTATCTTACAGTTCTTATGTTTCAAATACTACAAAGACCAAAATATGGCAATTGATGATGTGAAAACTAATTGAGATACAAGTGTCCAAAACTCACCAAGCTTTTTTGCGCATTTTATCCAATAGTTTCTGTGTAATTTTAATTTCACAGAACTGGCGAAACATTTATGGGTTTCAAAATGTTTAATCTTCGAGTTTTATTAAAACATCCTCGTCCAGAACAGAGAACCAAAAACCGATTAAGTGCAAGATTCGTCTACTGCCGACTTTTTGGGCGTTTGTAGTAGCAATCAAGTAAACCAAAGCTCTTGTAAAAATGTCTACATTTTTATATCTGTACTTTTTCAGGATGATTTGCCAGTAGCTCATCAATGTTCGCATAACGAAATCGTTCAAGTCTCCAATACAGTTTCGGATTTGTTGACGCACAGGAAAGATTCTGGATCGTTTCTCCGAGTTAGTTCCTATTTCGTTTGTGTTAATTGTTGTTTTTTTTCAGAGCTACTACTTATTGACATATGCATGCTCATCGGAAGGTCAAGAAATACTCACGAAACATCGCGATTGTTTAAAATCGGTATTTACCCATTCCTTTTCAATTTCCCATTTCTGTGTTTTTAACAGGAAAAAATAGGTGAGATGACCCTATCCGCCGGAACTTATCTAAGCGAAAAGTTTCTTGAACACAACGAGGAAGATGTTTGTGAGAAGGTTAACGAAAAACTTCAAGAATATATAGTTGCACTCGGAGGTTTGTGCAGTAAACACGAAGCTGCACAACTTATGTGTCAGTCACTAAAAAACATGTTCACTGTAAGAAAACAAGGAGGGTTTATTTAAATTCAAATTGTTCAGGGCCTTCATGCCGATAAACTTGAATCTTGTAAACTAGACTGCAAAATCCCGGACGAGGCAGTTACAATAGAAAATGAGCAAGAAGTTGTAAGTTTTATTTTCAGATGTTTTTCCAAAAAGTATTAATGAAAACGTTTGTTTGGCTGTGACGTTTTTTTTTTTTGAAAAAAGCTCTAATACAAAAATACAAAAATGTCTTTCACGTTTTATATCACTGTAACTTTTCAAAGTTTTGAAGTGTTCAAACATTGATTTGATTTTTGAATCTGATAGATATTGAAAATGATTGTTTCAGCAACTTAAAACTGATGTTCTCAACGAAAACAGCAGCCTCGAATCACACCAATCCGAATCAGATGCGCTACAACCAGCTAACACATCGGAAAAAAATGTATTCACTATGACAGCAGTAGCTCTATTTTTTTTCAGCTTGTTGCGTGGCTCGTTTATGTAAAAAAATTCACAAAAAGGGAAAGGGTGAACATTATAGATTACGAATTTTTAAAGCCCTGAAAACTAGAGATAGTTCAAATCATCTAATGTGTTTTCCAATTGTTCCCTCTTGTGTTTTAGGCGTTCTAGTTAGTTACAAAATCCAGAATTTCCATGCCATTTCACTTTAATAGAAAATTATTTGTGTTGTATTAAATGATAATAAATTCTCAAAATGAAAAAGATATATTATTAAAGCGAACTAATAAAATAATACGTTATTGTTGTAGTCAGGCCTGTGCGGGGCACGTCATTGCCTTATCCCGTGAACATGGGTGGCATGGCTCATCATTACACAGTTGAATAAGGAACGCCAGGCATCAGGTTTCTTTTTACCCGAGCTCAAAAAATTGGCGTGATGACCGAGTTAGTTTGAAAACCGTAAAAAACTACCGGAGTTTGGGGG
>LR537721.1:201305-262536 GCA_900883565.2 Caenorhabditis panamensis | reverse complement strand
GGATGGTTGGCAAAATTTCCCACTTCCAATACTAAATCAACAATATAAAAGCTAGACTTTGCCGGCGTGAGCGGCCATTCGTTAATTATTTCTAGAGTTCATGTGGCTACGTGAACTGGTTCTAGTAATGAAGAGAACGTATGGGCACATAGACGAACAGAGACTGCACTTATTTTGAAAAACATTTTATAAAACGTTTGAGGATTTCATATAATAAAAATGATGACGATAAAAATACAACTCAAAAACATTTTCAGCAGACTCTACATGCGAGACGACAGGTAGGTAACATGTAATTAGAATTCGAGAAGCATTCTCCTATATGAGCCCAGTAATTGCATAAAACGTGTCCATTGTCACAACCTGTAACTGGCGGAATCTCTGATGCAAGCTGTTTGGCTCAAATCGGAAAAATAATGGTAATCTGTCTTTAAACCCTTTCTCAAAGCCAGATCCCCATTTTTTTGCACAGACAATGAAAAATGTTGATACCTGGTCGAGGCGTTGGCGCATACACTGAATCGACTTTTTCATTGCAAGAACCACATGAGCTTTGACAATTCGGGCGCATGTAGAAAGGATTCACGCGACATTCTCCTAACATCGCCCAGAATCCACATTCTTTGTGATTATCTTTGCATCGGGCAAGAGTTGACGTCGGAAAATTTGTTGTAACACTGATATCAGTTTTTGCTGATTCAGTTGTGGTTGTAGTAATCTAGATGTATGAGTATAGTACTTAGAAAAATTACAACAACCTTAGGAAAAGTGAACGTTTTCGTTTGCTGTGTTCTGCGAAATCCAGTGGAAGGAGGTGTAAAAGGCCGGTGCTGTTTTTTTTTCTGCATTCAATAATTTGTAATCCGTAAAAATTCCAAGTTATTTCAGATATGTATGCATGGAAGTTATCTCATTCATTGCAACAACAAAATTAACTTTTTTTTTATTACGTAGATGCTGTAAAAAACGGCGAAAACTCACTGTTGACACGGGAAAAGACGTTTTTGGAGAAGTAAAGGGTTTTGTAATCGTAGTTGGTGCTGTTGTTGTTAGCCTAGAGGTAGATGTTGGCAATATACAGTTAACACCCGTAGACAAGCATTGGTCTGCGTTCGCCACTGAAAACCGTTTGACAACATCAATATTGTGTTTCAACCTACATGAGCAGTGACAAGTTCCACAAGTTTTAGCACAGTTCACTCTCATCCAAAACGGGTTGTTATCACATTCGCCGGATGTCGCCCAAAAACAGCAGATCTGAGAGTCTCTAATCAGAAAATGCTCATTAATATTGTTTAAAGTACCAATAAACAACTGCGGTACTAATTGACGGAGGTGTCTCGTCAATATTTCTAATGTTCAAAAAAACGTTTAAAATCTGCACAAAACTTTTTTTTTTGAACTGGAAACTTATTTCGTAGATGAAACGCATTTGTTAATCAGTGCTTTTGACCATAATGACTTACACTATTTTTATCTTCACAAGGTAACATAGTGGTCGAAGGAAGTAGTGTCGTTAACGTAGTCCCAATGAATGGAAATTGCTTGTTCAATCGGACGCGCTTGAACCTGTTGTGAATTCTATCCGGCATAATTTTGGTATCTGTTTTCAGTTTAATCGTATTCCCAGTACTGTTTGTTGCACAGTCGATACATGTCACATTCTAATGAAAAGATTCCTTACAAAATATTGCATATCAAATGTACCTCCACGATCAATGCCACATCAAACTCAGTAGATATATCTAGCGATTTTTCTCGAATTTTTTTGTCGTTCTCATTTTTTCTGAAAAATGATCAGTGTAATAGTCAAAAAATGAATAAAATAGAAACAACAAAAATTGTTTTAGACAGACCTGGATTTCGCCACCAAGACACCTTTATCCATTATGCCACCATATTGTAACTCAAACGCATCGATACAAAGAGGAGGAACTGCAATTTTTGCAAACTCAAACATAAAATTTCTGGTAAATTCTCAAAACTCTCTCGAAGTTTTGAAGTTCATCACTCGACGAGGCAATACTGTTTTTTGTTACATCTTACCTCTGTAACATGCTACATGCCCTGTTTCATTGTTGAACGTTTTTGTTCCACAAGCATAATTGTACGATGCCTGAATTGGAGAGATCACTGCAAAGTTCTGAAAAAATCACCTTCTTGCACTCTGTACAGATTTTCCCGCTTTGTTCGCCTAAAAACATTATTCGTGATCCATCAGAAAGTTCAACAGTCGAACCTACAAACATTTGAATGTTACAATAGAGTTAGTTGAATCAATGTTTTGAAACAGAAAAGTTTGAATAAACATTCTTGAGGGAACCAAAAAAACTAAACAAGGTTTGGCGCCGGCAATTGCAAAGCCTTGTAGCAATTTGATCCCGCTACTGGAAACTGCAAAAAATGGTTCAACT
Organism: Caenorhabditis panamensis; assembly: GCA_900883565.2. Taxonomy (NCBI): domain Eukaryota; kingdom Metazoa; phylum Nematoda; class Chromadorea; order Rhabditida; family Rhabditidae; genus Caenorhabditis; species Caenorhabditis panamensis. The sequence continues at coordinate 260,122 of LR537721.1, read as the reverse complement.
CACATATGTATGCATTGTTAGATATGAAACTGTAAATATCTGGCAATTGGAATCCGAACACTGATTTTGTTTGTCTTGTTCCGATGAAGTAGAAAAGTAGTAATTGCAAAAACACAGTTCTCTTGAAAACAAACATCTGGGAGTCTGAATGTATATTATCGAATGACCAAATCAAATCAACAAAAACGATTATAAAATGAATATTGAAGTGAATGCTTGAAATTGTTTTAATTTCACTTCAGTGCCTTTATAACGTTTTGGAATAAAATTCCGAAATTCATTGAAGTGATCCTTCAGTTTTCATCAAAATTGTCTCTACTGTTGCTTTAACCATGAAAAGGCACTCGTACAGACAGAAAGAAACTCGATATGGTAATATTCATCGAAAATTTCCGTTTGTAGGATTTCGCGAGTCGGGCCTTTTTTTCTGGTATCAAGAACAAATGTTACCGCGTCCAATGAGTTTTTTTTTTACTTTGATTTTCCAACCAGATTCATGATGCTACAGAAAAATTTATTTACTGTTCTACAAAATGATTCAGTGTATTATTATTAACCATACATAATTAACCATATTATTCATATAGTGTCCAAAATTTGAAAAAAAAAGAGATTTTCAAAATGCAAAACTGAGCATTGGAGCCGGCAATGAACAGTATGAAGCAGCCTCTGTCAAAAAGAGTAGTTGAGAAAGAAAGACAAAATGGTCCTTGGGGGGATAGTCGAAGTTTCCAACATACATTTGTAAACTATGTGTTATAATATGATTTTACAAAATTCAATAAATCTGAAAACTGATGTTCGAATTTTACTTATTCTTAAATTATTTCATAAGGTAAAACCAAATGGTTTTATCCTCTCAAAATTATGCGAATGCATTGGCCAAATGGCCAACCAGCTTGCTTCACTGATTCGATTATGCCTCTAGCGGTCAGCAATCACGGTCCCGGGGGCATAGTGGTAAAGCTCGTATGCAAATCACGTCTTGGCAATTCATTCAATAGAGTCATTTGATGTGTTCTGAATTTTCACCCAATACATCAAATAGTAAAAAAAACATCATTTTTATCAAAACTTGACCGTTTTCAGCTTGGAATAAAAATTTTCTTGAGATTCTGAGTGTCACAAGAAAGTTGTTCAAGTCTTTGTTTACTACACTAAAAAATGATATTAAAGTTGTATTTTTTTTACAACTGAATATAAAATCTGTTCATATGTTCTGAATTAATTCTTGTCACACAAATTTGCTATTCATTCTGATTGCTAACAACTCGTTAAACACATGCACAATTATGTGTTTAACGAGTTGCTCCATATCCATTCTTAAACAGTTTTGGACTACTTGCTGGCGAACAATTTTCGAAAGAAACTATCGATGTTAAAAATACTTGCGTTTGGTTATGATTTTGTATAGTTTCATGCTGAGCTTGCCAACAAGTTCAAAAACAGAGACAGAGTACGGTGAGAACAATGTGTGGGATTTAAACACCAATGTTCCGATTATTCCAGTTAATTCACCCATTCTAAATCCGCTTTTTCTGGAGCAAAAAAACATCATGTGGTGTTGGTCCACAATCTGAACTTATTGATTATCAGCTTTTCATTTTGATACTTCTCACTAATCGAAAAAGCGTTAGGCAGTGTACAATCTGTGCAGTAAAATAGAGCAGTTGTCCTCTTCATTGAGTGGACACACCGTCAGCTGCTTATTCACACTATCGAACACTACTTTCTTTCGAAGTTTTACCTGCAATCAAATAATTCTTGTTGTAGAACATCTGTTTATAAAATATGTATTTTTGTTTTTTGCGTGCTATATGTTCTACGTCGTTTCCAACTCATTAAATTAAGTTAGGCAATCTTAAAAATCAAATAATCCAACAATTTCATGATGTTATCCGTAAATGTGTCATCAAGTCATGTGAACTTCTAAAAACCTTAATTGCAATCTATAACCAAACAGATCGCATTATTATAAAGCTTTTTTACAACAGCCAAGAAAAAGTTCCTGGTCCCCCCCCCCCCAAACTAAATGGAACTTTCAAAAAACTTTCGTATAAATCTTCATGTTTGTCTTTTTTTAAAACTTTGCATCACGAATCCAATTTCCTCGAAGTTTTGATCAGTCTAGTACAAGTGCATATTATTACAGACACCAAGTTCTTCAATGATCCTGCTTTTATTAAATATATGCTTCATTATTAGCGTCAGTGGCCACTTCTCTGAGGCCCCAGCAAATGTGTCTGCAAAACTAGGAGCAAGTATTGTTTTCCGATGTTCAGCCGAAAGCAGTGTTGAACCAATAATATACAGCCAATGGAAATCTAATACAGGGTCTTTATTAGGATATCATCAAGGAGGAGTTCTTCCTGGTCATCAAGGCAGGTACAGTTATGTTAAGGTGAGGAGATAAGAAGTTCACGTTTGATCATGTTCTTTCAGCAAAATTCGGAGCAGTTGAACTTGAAAATTGAAAATGTGGGACTTGACGATGATGGAGAGTATGAATGTCAGATGTTACATCCCGGAAGAGGTCCCATTCGAGCAAAATCATTCCTGAAAATTATAGGTGATTTCTTTTTTGAATTTCAGAAAGAGTGAATTTTCCAATTTCTCAGTGCCGCCTCAAAATATTCACTTTGCTTCTTATCAACCAAATGCTGTTATTCCGGCAATAGAAAACACACAACTCAACATAACATGTGTTGTTCCAAATGTGAAGCCAGAGCCGCTAGTATTATGGTTGGGAAAATCAACAGGAGTACTGCTAATAATATTTAAACTTATAGGTATATTGATGGAAAAAAAATTGATGAAACATCACAACAGTCTATTCTTAATCTTAATAAGACTTTCAACATCTTAAAAACTCTATTAATTAGACCTAACAGAAAAGATCATGGAAAATCATTGACTTGTGAAGTTATTCATGAAGAGTCTGCTTTAAAAATGGTAGCTAATGCAACACTCAGTGTTCTTTGTGAGTTGGAAAACCGATAAAAAATGCTTATGAAAAAGTTTCAGTTCCTCCAAGTGATCCCACCGTTCGCATACTAAACCAACCAAACATTTTGCGCTCTGGGGATAATGTAACAATATCGTGCGTAGTCATTCCAGGAAACCCGGTACCAGATTTATTTTGGTATTACAACACAAGAAAATTACCTAGCTCTTCAACTCTGATCACAGAAACAGAAGTGAGTTGCAATTTTCAATACAACTCACAGTAAAATAAGCTTGAATATAATAATACCCTGATTTTTGATTCAAATTTTTTTGATTCAGCCGTTTAATTTTTTTTTTTGATTCAGCCGTTTAATTTTTTCCTCAAATTGCAGGAGTTGAAAAATGACTACACATTCACTGTAACTGCTAAGGACCATATGAAAGAATACGAATGTCGTGTAAACAATAGTCACTCTATTCAAAAGAAAAAATCACTGCGTTTGGAGGTTGAATGTATGTTCATTTCATTTTTTCAGTAAAAAGTTAGGCTTTTTTGCTTTGAAAAAATCAAAAGTCTTATTTATTTTTTGCTGGTATTTTTTCGCGTTTTTCTCTCATTTGAAAAAAAAAATTTCAGTTCCTCCAGCAGACGTCGAGTTATTTGGTGAAACCACTATCCGGTTCGGAAGCAGTGCAAATTTTCAATGCAACTCTTTGTGAGTTTTGTTCTTATCTCATGGGAAAAAGCAGACAATTTTCGATAACTAATTTGTTTTATAATGTTGAATAGGTAATACTTGAGTTTATAGACCGTCCAATCCCGCCTCACAACACATTTGGAAAATAAATGATCATGAAGTTACACCAACGACACAAAAAGAAAGGACTACTGTGAGTTTTCGAAACTTTGATTATTAGTTTTATTATCTATCTTCTGTTAAATTGCATTTCTCACTATGGAAACTTTTAAGACGCACAAGCCTGTCTTTTTTTTAAATAACAGAATGACGATATATGACCAACACGTTTTGGCTCTAGTCAAAAGAATGATTCAGAAAATAATAATGGATTCAGAAAATAGATAAAGGATTTAGAAAATAGATAAAGGATTTAGAGAATGAAAAGGGATTTAAGATCCCAAGAAGTTTTACCCAGAAATGAGGATTAAGGAAAGGAAAAACAGAAATTAAGACAAAAAAAGAGATTAGGAAAGTGAATAACATGTAACAAGTGGTTTAAATTGTGCTTTCGACGGAAATCGAAACTTTTATCAGTTCCGTGTTTTTCCTTAATTTGAGTGATGATATGAGACCTTTGTGAAACTCTAGTGAAAACCAGAAAATATGTTTCTTCTCGATTTTTCTCGATTATCGGGCCTCAGTTCTTTCACATTTGGACTTTTTGACAATGATTTTCAAAAAACCCGTACTAAAGCGAAAAATTAAGCGGAACGCTTGGAAAAAAGTCTTGTAACTTTGCGTAACCTATTCAAGTTTATTTTTATTTCATGTAGACTGATGGAATCATCACGAGCTCAAACGTAACAATTCATTCAAACGAGGTCTCTTATGGACTGAGCCAAATCACAGTGGAATGTCTTGCAGTTAACAGCAGAGGAACGACGTTGCGACAACATGTTGTTAAAATTTTGTGTAAACTCACGATAAAAATAACTCAAATCTCAAAATTTTAGCGCCACCAAAACATCTCCAAATTTACGGATTGGAAAAAAAACATTTTAATGAAGGAGATGTTCTTAATGTAACATGCGAATCTCAAGGCGGAAATCCATTAGCAGAACTAGTGTGGTATCATGGAAATGAAAAAGTGAGTTTTATAATAATAAGTCCTCACCTTAGATTATCTAATACTTCAAGAACACGCTGAGAGGAAAAAAAAGAGTTAAATGGGTGCAGGTATGATTGCCTGCCATAATGTTTTATTAGTTTTGCCACTTCATACTGAAAACGTCAAAAAAATTGGCAAAATTGGAAAAAAAAATCTAGACAGGCTTTCTCAAATGTTTTTGAATAAAGCGGATGGAAAAAGGATTCAGAGTAATGAAATAGCTAATTTGAACAGATTCATTTTGCTTCTTTAAGAAAGCTTCCCGATTTTGTGCTTTCAGTGGGAAAATAGCGAAAGGGTAATTTGCAATAATAAAACTACACAGTTTTGGTAAAACTGGTAAAATTTTCATGCTCTGAAACCTCTTTTCTATTCGTTATCATTTCAAAAATTCAAGAAAATCATTTCAAAACCGAGAAAACACGAAAAACCGATTCCGTGGCGAGACCCATGAATTACCAACTTTTTTGACGTTCGTAGTATGAAAATGCTTTGTTTTGTTTTGAGACTATTTAGCTAATCTCAAAAACAAGAATTGGAAAGGAAAGATTTAAAGGGAAAACATTTTAGAAAAAATAAGTTTGTATTAAAAATAATTATGACAATAACTCTTCAAATTAAAAAAAACGATGTTTTCTACTAGACTCCCTTTGTTTTTGAAGTTCTTTTTTGAGGGCCGAAGCTTAATGTTGTTAGTACAGTGTCCCTGAAGCATTCAAAAAAATTAAGGTTTATTTGCAGATGAATGAAGCGCAGAGCAAGGTAGCCGGTACATCTTCGGTTTCTTCGTTGTCTATACGGTTAGATAGGACAAAGAATGGACAGAAATTAAAATGTGAAGCTTCAAATGCCGCTCTTGATGAACCACTCATTGAGTCAAAGAATATCACTGTCTACTGTGAGAGTTTTTTATCTGTGTTTTTCATCACAAAAATGATTAAAGATCCTCCACGTCGAGTTTTCGTAAAAGCTGCCAATGATGAGAATGCAGTTTTAAGAGGAGAAACTGTTCGTCTTGTTTGCCGCGCTCTTTCGTCGAATCCTCCCGCTGAGATAACTTGGAGTTTTCCAGGAAAAAAATACGCGGATATTCAGCGTGGGGATATGAGTCTGAATGAAACGTAAGCTTGGAACCTGTTATGAAACTTTCAGGATGTTTTGAAACCATAGATTTAAATTTGAAATTCCTTGTACCGCAAAGGAAAAAATTGAATCAGTCAAAGTACTGTCGGGCGTCAACTGGAAGCATATGCGCTCCACTGGACAAAGGCCCACTGGACAAATGTAAAATTCAACACAGCCGTTTTTCGCGGGGGACTAGGCATTTTGGCCGAGTTTTTCCTAAGCCATTTTCGAAAAATGATGACAAATTTCAAATATTTTCTCGGGGCCTATGAAAAAACTCGGCCAAAATGCCTAGTCCCCCGCGAAAAACGGCTGTTTTGAATTTTACATTTGTCCAGTGGGCCTTTGTCCAGTGGAGCGCATATGCTTCCAGTTAACGCCCGACAGTACTAGAATGTACTCTTCTCAATGAACGAAAAATGTCTTTACTAGTTTTAAGTATCTTGGAAGAATGGGAAAAATATACTTTTTCAAACAAAAATCTAATAATACCCTTTATTTTTAGAACAAAAGAACACGATTTTAACGTTGAAAACGTTATTTCCTTTGATGTATCCGAAGAAGATGATGGGTCTGTTATCTATTGCATTGCAAGCAGTCCTCACTGGAAACAGGTAGTAAACACAACTTATACTCTGAATGTTTTACGTGAGTAAAATAGAATGAAATTTGAGAAAAAAGAAAACTCAGTTTAGATCCACCAATTTTGTTAGTGAATGGCACTGTCAATGTGATTCTTCCGGAAGGGGAATCATTCAAAGAAAATCTTACAATCAAGAGTAATCCAGCTGTTTCCTCTTGGCAATGGAGAAAAAATGGGATCTTGTTTGATCATACGATTGGCAGATTGTTTGCGAGAGGATCAGTGCTTACTGGAAAACAGCTTCTTAGTACAGACACAGGAGTTTATGTACTGACAGCTACAAATAGTGTTGGCAGCACTAACATTACTATCAACCTGGTCGTCAAGTACAGTGCACGGGTGGGTAAACGTTTGTATGTATGTTTAGAATGTGGTGACTCGGTTTGAACACAGACTGAAACTCAAAAAAAAGTTTCTCGATCCAGTAGAAGCTGAATTTTTGAAAAAAAAAACTGTTTGGAACAAGACGTGCGCTTAAACATCTAAATAGAGGGAATTGCACAGTGTTTGAAAATACCTTTCCCAAATTTCAGATAACAAGCTTATCAACACCTGTAATTGCGGCTGTTGGCGACACAGTCATATTGGTATGTGAAGCAGATGCGGAGCCTGAAAAATCAGAAATGATCAAATGGTTCAAAAACGGAATTTTAATTCCATCATCATACAGGTAAAACTTTGAATGTTAACATGAAGAATGAAAATTTTTAAGCGGGAACAGAAAGGCAATTATCCGTTTAAATGTGACACAACAAGACTCGGGAGAATTCCTATGTCAGGCTGACAACGGTGTAGGGAACCCTGCAGAGCAAAAAACATTTATATTAGTAAACACGGCTCCAAAAATACTTCGAATTCCAAAAGATGCCAAAGCTGCGGCAATAATAGGAGGAACCGCAAATTTACGTTGTAAAGTTTCCGCAGTTCCGAATGTTGATTTTGTTTGGGAGAAAAATGGTCAAATCATAAAAGCGAACAATTCGAAATACTCTTTGACATCAGCCCAACTCGACTTCTCAACTTTTGAAGTGAGGGAATATTTTGTGATAGAGACATTTTATGCTGAGTTTCAGAGCATTCTTACAATCAAACACATTGTTCCTGAAGACTATGCAAAAGACCTAAAATGTATTGCACGTAATACGTTTGGTTCAGACAAACTGTCCATTCCAATCGTTTACCCAACGAATCCGGAGCAACCTTCAAATGTTTCTTTGACGAATTCAACACTGAATTCAGTTTCAATAACGTGGCTCCCAGGATTTGATGGTGGTGCAGATCAAACATTTGAGTTGAAATATCGGAAAAAAAACAACGATTACTTGAACTTTGTCAACACTACTCATTCAGTAAATTTAAATGTTTATTAACTTAAACAACGGTCTGTTTTTTCAGCATTTACGAGTAGCAGGTCTAGCAGCAGCACAGTTTTATGATTTTCAAATACGGTCCATAAATATGAGAGGGTTTTCATCTGCTTGGACAAATCCCGTTACATTCTCAACGTTGGATACGAATGGAACCGAGATTGCCGTGATCACGACAAGCGTAAGAAATAGTTTTCACGATTTCATCAAAACCTTTTTGAAAAAACAGAAACAAAATGAAATAGTATCAGAAAACAGTGTTATCTCAAATTTCCTTACTCCAAAAAGGTCTGACAAAACAAAATTTCAGGGATGGCTGTGGATACCATATTTATTGATTGTGGTCATAGTTTTTATGTTGGTTAATATAATTGTTTGTTGTTTTATCTGCAATCGATCAAAGAAAAGAAAGTTGCGAGGTTGGTCTGCACATCTGATTAGGAGAGTTGAAAACGCTATTATTACTCTGTTCGGAAATAATCTAAAATAAGTAACGGAAGTTTTTATTGATCTATTTCAGAAAAAACTGAACTTGTGCGGACAGCTGTGAAAGGAGATGTACGTCAAGTGCAAATGTATGGTACAATGGCAAACAACACGGATCTGTGCTTTACGGAGATTAATGAGGGACACGAAATAAGCGAGGACGAACATTCGGTTCGAACAATGATAGTGAGTCAACCAAATTTTGTATGTATGTTCGTCTGTCTGTGAGTGTGTGTGTGTGTTGTCAGCTTGGTTGTATTCAGAGATGACTGTACCGTTTCCGTTGTTTTCTTTATAAATTGGGTTTTGAGGAAGTGGCTCCTAATGGATATATGCAACCCCTTGAACCTGGTCTCTATGATGAACATGGAGTAATCGACTATGCATTTCAAAGTATGTTAATATTGTAGGAATACTACACTCTATTTTGAACATCAATGACTCCACTCGCCGCTTTTGCGTTCCAGCACAAAGAAGCCAAAATTGAAAATTAGGATATGAAACTTGGGATACACTACACTAAATGATTCGGAGAACGTTTTGATTAAGAAACTAGGAAATGTTCAACATAGGGTTCAGTTTTTCTACAATATTCAAGAGCATAAAAATAATTTTTTTGAAATTCCAACAGGAACCGACAGGAACTATCCGACTTTGCCCTACTCCCCAAATAAGCTCACATACGCGAACATGCCATATCCGGTGAGTGTCAAATGTTTTACTCAACCTCCTGATAGTACAAAGTACTGCTCAATAGATAGCGCCAACTATTTTCACGAGTCTGAAGAACTTCTTATTTTGTAGAGGTAGTGTTTTGCAAAAACCGAGTGCAAAATAAACAGCCATTTATAAATTTTCAACAAAGAGCGCTCCCTATTCTATAAAAAACAATAACATGATTTTTGATTTCAGGAACCGCCACAATTGTTGTATTTGACAAATTGTACTGCAGTTCATCCGACAAATAACAATGCTAGTTCGTCACATCAGTTATCGACATTTATAAAACCAGCCATTGGAGTCAGAACAGGGCCCATAAGTTACAATCAACTGGATGGTGATCTTGTCTGAGTAATGAGAGTTATAAGGAAACACTGATTCTGAGTGTGTGTTCAAAAATGTGACAAGTTTGTAAATGATCTAATAAGAAAATATGCTTTTATGGAATAATTTCGTTGTGAAACAACTTCCAACTTCATCTTTCGGGTCTGAAAATCGATGTCAAAGATCATGTCAGTTATTTAGCTTCAGTTCCTTTATTGCAATAAAATTGTTTTCTGTCGATCTTGGTTGCTCTGTTGTTCTGAATCTCTGATTGATAGTTCTAATTCTCTAATCGCATGTCTCTTTTTTTCTTCAAAGTTTCTAGTTGTTTGGTGCTTGTGGACAAGGATTGTTCACGGCAAAATTGACGCAAGCCTGAGAAAAGTAGCAGTCTGCAATGACGGGTGGAATACACCCTACGTATGATCCTTACTAATATCCAACGACAAATTCTGTCTGCTTGTCTGTTTGCATGTATTTCCGCCATAGGATCTTAGAGATGGCTGGACCAATTTGTTTCAGGTTTTCCGGGAAAGTCTAGAAAAAATAAACAAATTGGTTCTTACATACTTTCATGTGATGTTTTGAAAGCATTGTGGCTGGGCTGCACAAGCTGTGTTGGCAGGTGCTCTGGCTATGTTGAAAATAACTAAAACACGGAATCGGCAAAAAATCAGTTCTACAGCCTAGTTTACAATCTTCTATACAGCTGAAATTCAATTATTGTTCTAATCCAAAATTGACTGTTTGATCATTTTTGCATTGTGGTGGGCGATCTAAGAGCATATAAACAAAGACTTGGTGAAAATTGATTAGTAAATGCAACAAGTGAGCTATTTTATCAAACTGGAAACGTGTTTTCATGTTCAGATCTCAATAGTTTCAGCGGAGCACAAAATTGTCCCCAAACATTTCTAAACTGCGCGCAACTGCAAATGAAAAGCTTAGAAGGATTCGAAATTACGCTGATTGGTTTCCATGGTTTCATACTAAAACAAGAACTCGTTCTCTCATTCATTTATTAAAAACAGTGTCTTTCAAATTTACAATGAACACCGTTGAAATATTTATTTTATTAATATCTTCAATCAGTGCAATAATTCGGGAAAGTCCTCGTCGCCAAATTATACCTTCAGAACACATAAAGGTAATATTAATACCGGAAATTATGATTTCGTGGATATTTTCCAGATCCGTTCATTAGAGTCCAGAATTAACAAGGACAAATATGTAAATATAGCATCTAGCCAATCCGAGACGAAATTTATGAAAAAGTTGGTTTGCCCATGAAATCTGTTTGCACACATGCTATTAGAAGTTGTTGTCCATTAGGATTCAAATTTTTTGGACAGGGATTACTCTTGCCCCTCGGGTTGTTTGTTGCACGCTCATTTTCTGTTCAATTTTTCTGAAAATTTGGAGTCATAGTACACCAGTTTTTTTATCTTTAAATTTTCTGAAAATTGTGTTCTTCAGGTTCGGTCACCTATTAATTCAAATTTTTAGGCAAATCAAACAAAAAATGATCTGGCAACAGGTCGAGGGACGAGTGTGCCGCCCTCACTTGAATAACATGTACCGTATTTCTTCTATTAGAAGGGCGCCTTGATTAGAAGGGTTCCTTTGATATAAGGATAGTCAAAACACAGTTTGAAAAATAGAAGGGCTGCCTCTAATTGAAGGGCACCCCCAATACAAGGGCACCTCAAACAGGTTGATTCCTGTGATTTTTGTGCGACTTGGCATGATTTTCACAGAAAATGTTAACTTTTTTGTCTCAAAATTTCGGTTTGAAAAATAAAAGGGCAGCCTCCATTAAAAAGGCGCCTCTAATACAAGGGCGGTCGGAAGGTGCCTTGAATAATAGGAGGACATGCCCTTTTATTAGAAGAAGGACAATATGTGGGACTAGGTAAAGTTATTTGGCGGCATTAATGTTTTCAAAGGTGTTCTTTTACATGCACATGGTCTCATTACGAAAGCCGGTGATGACCTAGTCCCATCGACATGTACCGACAATAACAGACAACGAAACTTTAAAACACTTCAGTTTGCGAGAGAAAGAATAAAATTCAACTAGTAAAAGTTGCAAACAAGCTGTCAGCATGTTTGCTTTTTTTATCGGTCTACATTTTAGCAGAAGATTTACGAGTTCCATTTAAAAACCTATTTCAGAAACATGGACAGTGTGTTCTGGAGTGCAAGTTCTAAAATTCAATTCGATCTGGACGACACATACTTTAACGGTTCTTTCGATGAACCGTTATTTCGTCTGAATATTTCCGATTGTGAAATTCTTTATGGGGAAGCTTTGGAGAGTTTGGTAAATTTATAGTCAGATTGTCGAAAAAGAGATTAAGAAAATATTAACGAAATTTTGAAAAAAAGCAACAAGCTTTTTGATCGTAATTCACATTATTCAGATATCTGTGGAAACAGATACAATTTCTGAAAATGTAAAAAATTTGAAATATTCAATGTTTGACAATGCTAACTTGACGCTTGTGGAAAAGGGAATTGAATTTCAGGTTGAAATAATGCTCAAAAAAGCATACTAACAACAGTTTCAGGCCGTCAACTGCAATCGGATTAAAATTGAGAGTGAAATTTTTAATTTCTTATCGAAAAACAGAATATCAGCAGTCTTGAGCAATGATATTCTCACTGGAGAGGCTACTGTTAATCTCAAAGGTAATTGCAAGAATGTATGAAGTTTTAAAATTAAAGAGACGTGATCCGCTTATTAAATTAACTATATTTTGACCCCCCCCCCGTATGGTTACAATTCTAGATTTGAAATTTTTAATTTGCAGTCTTCTCTCCAGTTTATTTTACCTCAGTTTTATACTCAAACGGAATTTTTGCTGCGAAGTATGGAAAACTGATTTTGAAGATTCTATCTGATTCTAAAGAAATACTAATTTACGATGATACTTTCATCTACCGATTGGAAACTCTGAAATCACCAGTACAGGTTAATTGTGCATAAATAACGATCCGCGAAGATTCTTTCAGATTGACTTTATGGAAGAAAAAATGTTCATAACCTTCTGTAAAAATCAAACAAAAGTCATCGTTTCGTCCGGTGAAATGACCGTGAATACACAGACGTTTTCAAAGTGAGGCGAAAACCATCGAAGAATCGGAAACCAAAAAATTTGTGTTTTCAGGACACAAATTATATGTGCTGATGGTGATTTTAAGGTGGATGGGTTTTCTGTGCAAACAGACAAACTTGTTGTTCAATCAATGATTTCCACAATAAAGTATGAAAAAGACAAAGCACTGCATGTTGACGCTTCTGGTTCTGAGCTGATTATTGAGTCCCCAACCCAGAATGTAAGTGAAATTTAAAACGACACTTTCAACTCAGTATCTTGTTTGAGCAAAAAGAGCAGGATTATTTCCATACATGTGAGTATTATTCAGGTTGGTATCATCTCGGACCACAGCTCCATATCAATAAAAGGAGAGTTTCCTTATTTTGCAATGGAAACAGGAGGATGTTTTTTAGAAGTTTTGTGAATGAGTTTTCGTTTTACTTAGTTTTTGCAGATGAAAAAAAACGAAAACACTACAAAAAATGCATATTGGACAAGTTCTTTCAAACCCGAACAGAGAATAGAGTTCTTATCGTTTTTCAAAGGTAATCAATATATTGTCTTGATTTCTTGGCAGTTCCTGCGTCAATGGTTGAAATTTAAAATACCCAAAAATATCTAGGAACAGAACTAAGAAGGATTGTCCTCCAGATCAGAGATGGGCGAGCCGCGTCTTTAGTGGCACCAAAGTTTTTTTTTTTTAATCATGAAGGAACATGGCAAATTGGGAGACTCAGGAGACGAGCGGGCAAGAGCACGCTGAACAAATGGAGAGCGCGAGGACGACCAAAAAAAAGAGCACGTTTTTGAAAAAAAATCAAGTTTTTGACCATAACTCAAGTTAGAAGTGTCCTAATATTTTTGGATAAATCTGTTTTCATAAAGGTCGTTCTAACACACTTCGTCCTGTTCAGAACCCGACCGAGCACCTGGGGGACCTTCCTTCTAAAATAGAAAATGGGAATTCTGAAATGCGATTCCACTTTTTTTCAAATTCGGTTTCTGGTCATTTTATTCGTCTGTTTTTTCTAGTTGAATGTTTTTGAATGTCTTTTTTTCCAAAGATTGTACTGTTCCAGGAATCTCGAAAAATCTCACTCAAATCTGGCCGTTTCCGTTTCCTGAATCATTGAATTATACCGAACCAAATACAAATTGTGCTAAACCATTGAGCACAACGAATAATCAAGAATTATCAACAAAAATTGAGTTGGAACAAACGACCACAAGTGTGTATCAACATTTCTCAGTTTCACAATCCACGTCACACTTGTCAACGTTTACTTCCGCAACTTCTGTCGACAATTCAGACACGTTTTCAAAACCAACACCTAATGTTCCCATTAACTCGGTCAATACTCTTTGGACGGAGACCACCGCGCCTCACACCACGTCTTTAGGAACTGATAGTTCTGGCAGCACCGCTGTCAAAAATACAATCAACGAACAGACCACTAGTAGTGAGAACTATCGAACTACTCAAATGATGCATTCAGAGTTTAATTATACTACTAAATCACATGCCACAACAACCACGGAGTTATACCCTGAACCAGAAGTGTTAGAAACAGGTTGGTGTTTTTTCATTATTCGGAAGAACTTTCCAATTCATGTATTTGATTGTTTGCATAATCATGCCTTTTTCTGTTAAAATGTGTGATCTCACTTACAATTAGATGGTATTTCTAGAAAACAGACTTGGGTATTTTGTGCAAAAATCTGCCAGATTTTTGGAATGTTTCTGCGGACTCCGATGCAAACTTTCTGCAAATCTCTGTGTTTTTGAACGTTTGGTGCGACTGTTGCGAACTTTTGGCGCAACTTATGCAAACTTTCAGTAAATTTTTCTCAAATTTTGATAAAAAACATACTGCATACGGAAAACTGTGGAAACAATAATCAATATTATCCAGCAAAATCTACGCAAAAGTTTTGCACAAGAATCCGAGTGTTTTTCTTAATGTACGAGAGTGACAACTATTGACTTCACACGCTTCAAAACATCATAATTTTCAGATGGATTTGTCATTGGACATTGGTTCACAACTGACAAAAAAAGACTAAGTGGGTTGAAATGAACATGAAAAAAAATGAGTTTAGCTATTCCAGTTGCGGATTTCGAAGTGTCATCTTCTATATTCGACATTTATCAGCCAACAGAGCAATCAGTTAGCGGAATCCCGTCCGCTGAACCGATCAACAAAAATGCAGGTCTGCCAACTGTAGTGGATACATTGACAGTTTGTTCTCACAGATTTCAACAGTTCAGTTAACACAGCAGCAACAACTTTTTTTCATCTGAGTAGTTCGACGACAATTATTCCAATGCCTACAGAAAGCATCGATAAGTAAGAAATGTTTTCAAAGTGCTGCTCAAAAGTTGAAAACGCTTTATGCAACTTTAGAACAACATTTAGTAAAAAAAATCAAAAACCAACGGTGCTTTACAGGTCCACTGATAATATGTTGATCCTTAGACTGAAAGTGCCAAGCAATATAAACGTTTCCTCAGTAGAGTTTGTGGGAAACGTCACATCAAGTTTAAACAGACTTGTGCATCACGTATCTTCTCAGTTTGAAAATCGATGGAAGCGATCCGAAATTCAAAACAGTTCTGATCGGAGCACAAATGTTGCACTTCATCATGGAAAAACATCTGAATTCTCTGAACCAGTGTTGAATATTCGTCCAAAGGTAAAGCCAGATGCGTTCACTCTCACACGGTGTGTAGAAAAGTAAATTTTGAGTCGCGCGTTCCAGTAGACGACTTGGGTGTCGGCTGCTACCGTATCACCCTCGGTGTACATTTACAAGCCCACTGTTTGCATATCACCGAAAAATCGTTAAGGTCATTGATTTCCATGTTTTACCAACAGTTTTAATTATTAAATTATCAAATTGTTTTTTAGTTAGATTACATAGCAACAGTTCTGGATTCTACAAATATTGCGTTCCATATAACAAGTGGCTCTAAAAACGAAAAGGCTGTCCGTAAATTTGGAAATGAATTGGAAAAAATTGACGTATACAGTTTGAAGGAGTACTTCACATTTCAGGTAAACTTTTAGTAAAAAACTGTTGTATGAATAGAAAAACTTTCATGAAGCCCGTCGAAAAAATTACAATATTCGTGAAACCAGTGGACGTTAGTGAACGGAGTTCTCCTGTTCACGGCTTTCAAAGCTATTGGATTGTCAGTAACACATTTGTTTTTTCCATTATACTGTTCTTTTATATAATCAAGAACTCAACCTGCAGAGCCTATCTTTTTCCAATGTACCTCACAGTTTTCTAAAAAGATAATAGTTTACATGAAGTTTCGAAGTGTATTGAAGTTTTGGAGTTTCATGAAGTGTGTTTTAGAAAACTCAGTAAAAATGCAAATGACTTTAAAAATGTTCCGAATTTCAGGTTTTGTAATCATGAACTTGGATTTTGAAAGCTAATACTACAAAGACCAAAAAAGTTGGCAGTCAGTGGATCTCGACGAAATTGATTTTTTGGTGTTTTCTTGATTCTGGCCCACGTTTTTCAAAATTTTTCTAGTGAAATCGGATGGAACAGAAAACTTGAAATCGAATGATAGTTACTCTCGAGTTTCGTGTTTTAAGCAGAAAAATTACAAAAATGAATAATTTTAATGGAAAATTGAATGATTTCGGTCAAATGAACTATCATTCATTTTCAAACTTCCTGTTCTATTTGATTTCCTTAAAAATAATTCGAAAAACGTCGCCCAGAATCGAGAAAATACCGAAAAATCAATTTCGTGGCGAGACCAACTGACTGCCAACTTTTTTGGTGTTTGTAGTATGTAGATGTATGTTTATTAAAAACAATACAGTCTGAAGTTTTTGAAATGAGCATACTTTTACTATGTATATCGGATGAAACATTTTCCCAAGACTCCATGAATTATTTGAATCAGGTCCCTAAATTGGAAAGTGTATTCTGCTACAGAAACACATAGAAACTCGAATTAACTCTATATGTGTTTTTTTGGATCGTATCTTCTCTGTGGAAATTATGAAATTGGAGTGTGACTAATGTTTTTTCAGTCATTTTCAACATTTTAAAAGTTGATCTTCACAAATAAAAATTGTTCAGTTTGTTTTACGTTTCTCCCGTTGCTTTATTTGCAAAGATAAAGTTAACGTATCTGGAAGCAAATAATGATTGAAGTGATATTGCACTTGATATATTTATAAAAAGAAATTTTTTCGCTGGTTTGTTTTTTTTAGCCCACGTCATTTATTTCCTAGACCAGAGATACAGCTTGCTCATTAGAGGGCCTTTGCAGTCACAAGTTCGAACTCTCATGATCATAAAGCAGAATCTCAAGAATACTTGTCAGTTGTATTCTTACATTAGTATCTTCATATCAAAAATTAAATTTTTTTGGTGCAAGAGAGTTCGATTTTCAGAAAGTTTTTGTTTTTTTTTTAACATTTATTTTTGTGAAATGGAGTTACCGTTGCCCACGCACATTTTTATCTATTTTTCGTATTGGAAGCAAATGTGTAAAGCAAGATTGCTCAGTTTTGCCGTTTAGAAATTGAGGGATCAAGCTTATAGAAGAGCTTCTTTACAACGCAAAACGAAAGAAAAAGTGTAAGAACTGATCAAAGAGAGGAACCTAAATCTCCATTCAGCTGCCAACTCAACGGCATATGTTCTTTTTCTTTAGTTGTCGTTTGCCACTTCGTCTTTTGTTGACTATTTTCTTGAAACCTGCTCAGATACGATGTGTTTAAGAGGCATTCCGTGTTATTTCCGAAGTTTTAGTGATGGGCTTGGGCCAAAAACAAAAAGTTTGTTGTAGAATCGAACTTTTTTGGTCATAACACTACCCTAGTGAGTACATCTCAAAAAATAAATTTTTGTCCCAAAAGGTCCCCCTGTCCGCGAGGGGGGTCCCCAGAAAGGTCCAAACTTTGAAAAATCATAAAAAATTGCAAAATTTTTCTAGAGTTCTGAAACTTTGTGGAGAGTTATTTTAGACTTATAAGCGTGTTTGAAATAAATTTCGGCTTGCTAGCTTACCTAGAAGTTGTCTAAATGAGTATCACGTTTTGGTTTTTTGCGTTTATCTCGAAAAAAAATCATAGCTGAACATCCCCAAACCTTGATTTTCGGTTTCCTCATTTTAAAACGCATTTTTTATCTGTACTTCATTTTCTGATAAAATCGTCCCGTCATGGTGAAAACCTCACTTGTTTATCACCCACTTTGGAAACATAGAAATAGAAAATTTTTTGTCTTTAGAGTTAAAGAATAGTTTTTATGTGCATTCAATAGCTCATTCTTTGCTGATCATTTTTCTGTTTAGCACTTGTTGATTGCTTTATTGGTTCTCGAGTTATGACCGTTTTTCCGAGACGTGTCCCAAGTTTCCGCGCGGCGGTCGGTCGGCGGGGGCAAGTCGGCGGCCAAAAGTGGGGTGCACAAGATTGATTATAACTCGGCGGCAACGCAAAATTTTAACAAACGGTCAACTACAAATTTGTTCATCATAAAATTTTCTACAAGAAAATATAATTTTTGTTGTATTTTCTCAAAGACAAAATGGTTTACATAGTTGTGAAGATGTTAAAAATTCAGTACTTGTTTCTGGCTTTGGTTTTTGACAAACTTTTTTGAAAATAACATTTTCTTGTAGAAAATTTTATGATGAACAACTTTGTAGTTGACTGTTTGTTAAAATTTTGCGTTACCGCCGAGTTATAATCAATCTTGTGCACCCCACTTTTGGCCGCCGACTTGCCCCCGCCGACCGACCGCCGCGCGGAAACTTTAGACACGTCTCGGAAAAACGGTCATAACTCGAGAACCAGAAGAGCAATCAACAAGTGCTAAACAGAAAAATGATGAGCAAAGAAAGAGCTATTGAATGCACATAAAAACTATTCTTTAACTCTAAAGACAAAAAATTTTCTATTTCTATGTTTCCAAAGTGGGTGATAAACAAGTGAGGTTTTCACCATGACGGGACGATTTTATCAGAAAATGAAGTACAGATAAAAGATGCGTTTTGAAATGAGGAAACCGAAAATCAAGGTTTGGGGATGTTCAGCTATGATTTTTTTTCGAGATAAACGCAAAAAACCAAAACGTGATACTCATTTAGACAACTTCTAGGTAAGCTAGCAAGCCGAAATTTATTTCAAACACGCTTATAAGTCTAAAATAACTCTCCACAAAGTTTCAGAACTCTAGAAAAATTTTGCAATTTTTTATGATTTTTCAAAGTTTGGACCTTTCTGGGGACCCCCCTCGCGGACAGGGGGACCTTTTGGGACAAAAATTTATTTTTTGTGATGTACTCACTAGGGTAGTGTTATGACCAAAAAAGTTCGATTCTACAACAAACTTTTTGTTTTTGGCCCAAGCCATTTCGATTCTAACACGGAACGCGTCTTAAGGCTCTCTGTCTAGCTTTTTTGGTGCACGGTCATTGCCGTGTGAAATACTCCAAACAGATCTTTAGAAACGCTGAAGGTCGAAAATCTTTTCTAATTTCTCGATGATTTTGTTTTCAGTTGAAACCCTGAATTTATTTTTACGTTTTCCATCTGGTTGGGGAATCTGCTTTTTTTCATAAATCTCGATTGAAACCGAAAAGTCGGGGTTTCCAGTGATAATCTTAGGGCTTGAATCGTCATATTTAATTAAAAATTTGAACTAGAAAGAAAACTTGATATCAATTAGTAAATGCAAACTTCAGAATGACTTGGGCCAAGCTAGCCGTTGGATGGCTTGCTTTCGCCATTGCATACGCTGGAATATCAAAAAACGAAGATCTGGAATGTATGTTTCTAGGCTATCCCGACCTTGAATACGATGGATTTGATCGAACCGAGGTACAACAGGCAATAAAAAAGACATTCTTGCAAAACCCAATAATTTAAGGTTCTCACAGAAAAAAACTTTAATAGAACAGTTTTTGCTGAAGATACAAAATCAGTGATATTTTTCAATGACGTGGAAGAAGATGATTCAGAACTTGATCAGTATGAGTGTTTTCTCCAGGTTTGGAAAATGCAGTAAGGCTCAAGAAAAAGTCTGATTCAGCTTTCTGCTCAAATAATGACAAAACGTGGTTATAACTTTTACACTGTGAATACCACAAAAGAGATTCGTCTGAGAAAGCAAGAAGGTTTGCGAAAAAAATTTGAAACATTCCATTTGTTTGCGGGTGTAATAACAAGTATTTTACGTACATTAATTATTTGAGTTTTTTAACCTCGAGTAGCATTTTTTCTGGCTCGCATTGTCGCTATGAGGCTCATCAAAATAACAGCATGAAATCATGATGCTGTTTATTTCCTTCTATATGAAAACTGCATGTATTTAGGTTAGAACGTATATCGCTTCTGTTCAACGTAGAATATTTTTTTAGAAGTAGAGAAGGGGGAAGACACTATTCATGTATACAAAGATGGGTACAAAATTGAATACAATGGAGTTCGAGATCCCGAAACTTTCGTATCGTGGTTGATGGACGTACGACCGTTTAATTACAAAAAAACCAAACTGAAATTTAGATTCCTGATGATCCTGTGACTATTATTAACGATGAACATGATCTAGAAGAATTTGAAAACATGGATGACGAGTGTGTTCGTATAATTGGATATTTTGAGCCGGGATCTATTGGTGGGTAATTCATGAAAAACTGGTACCATACTTTTTTGCAGCTTTGAAAGAATTTGAAGAAGCTGCAGAGGACTTCATGGGTGAAATCGAATTTTTCGCTGTTGTTACTTCTAAGGTGACATAATCTTTATGAATATTTCAACCGCTAGTTCTTTTATTGACCATGATTTTTATTTTCTGTAAGATCGAACTAACTCAAAAATTGGTAGAAGGAGAGAGAAAAGCTTGACTATAACGAAAATACCGGGTTTAAAAGGTCTTGAACGGTGAAAATAGCTTTGCACTTCTCCAAGTTACTGAAGAACACAGCAAAAAACGGTTTTGGTCCCAAGTATCGAACGGTTTTTGCAAGAGTTTCAAGCAAAGACAGTTTTCACAAATGAGTGTCAAAAGAGTCTTATACAAAAAAAATTGCTTCAAAACTTGTTTCGTAAATAGAACTTTGCAGTGGGCAAGGAAAGTTGGACTGAAAAGAGTGGGAGAAGTTCAAATGCGCAGACCTTTCGAGGAAGATCCGCTTTTCGCACCAACATCAGCTGACACTGAAGAAGAGTTTGAAGAATGGGTTGAGAAAAATAAAGAACCCGTTATGCAGAAGCTTACTCTCGACAATTATTTTAATCTCTGGGTAACCTTTTCATTTTTTTTCCATCTGAAGTTGAATTTTATAGAGAGATCCAGAAGAAGAAGAAAAAATGATCCTGGCATTTGTTGATGAAGAAACTAGAGAAGGAAGAGCAATGAAAAAATTGTTAGACAAAGTAGCCGACGAAAACTCCGAACACGCTGGAACTTTAGAAGTTATTCTGATCGACCCTGATGAGTTTCCTTTGATGGTTGATGTTTGGGAAGATATGTTTGGGATTGACATTGAAGAGGGTCCACAAATCGGTCTTGTTGACATCTCTGAGGTATTTGCAAGATTCAGACGATTGTTCATGTTACAGTTCCAGAAAGAAGGAATCTGGTTCGACATGTCCCAAGTCAATTTGGATGATCCAAGAAAACATTCTGATTCCAATTTTGAAGCTCTTCAGTCTTGGATCGATCAAATTCTTTCTGGTTCAATTGCCTTAGACGGTTAGAAATGTGCACAGTTTTCAAGTTCTTATATTTTGATATTAAATTAGATGAAGATGATGATGAGCCAGAACCACCAGCACCTCCTCCAATTCAAAAAGGAAGAAAGTCAAAGAAGGAATTGTAGACTCATTGAACTGTGGTCGAAAAACGAAACATAAATGTTTCCATTGATTCATCATTAGTTGGCTTAGTTGGTTAGCATTTCAATTTTTCTGAATTTTTCCTTGTTTGCAATTTCTATAAATTTGTATGGTTTTCATTTATTTCTATTTCATTGAACCAAGGGTGTTTTAATAAATATGATTTAGTACTCAGCATTATCAAAACTTAGACACTGAAAAAAAAGTGAAAAATTTTTAACTTTTTTCTACAGGGAATCAAACTTTATATACGTAATTGCAGTTAGTTGTGCAGTTTGCAAAAAGTCAAAAATGTAATACCTCCATTTTGAAAATTAAAAAATCTGGTGAAAATGGTATGCAAAAAACTCTGTTGTCTTCCTCACTTATGAAAACATTTGATGAGTGGATTTTGATACGAAATATTATCAAAGTTCTGAATTTTTCAAATCTATGGAGATGATTCATGGTTGAAAAATCTAACCGGCTCTTTCATACAAAACTTATCTGTCAAATTTTCATCAGTTTTCCTCCAAATCTTTCAAATTAATAAAATATGAGAGGACACTCTCTCAACATGAAGTTTTCGCAAAAATCAACTCGATCAAAACATTAATCAGTGATTGAGATCTTGTCGAACAATAAATCATCAAATAACTGAAAGTGTTATGCCCTAAACAAATAAAAAATAGTATATACATATGTATTTAAAAAAAACAAATTTATCAAAAGAGGCACGATAAAATCTTTGAATATTGTTGAGCACTTGTGCATGAGAATATATTCGCTGAGTCACTTGTATTGTCTTTCCTTCTAAAAAAATCTCTTCTCAATCCATTAGGTACACATTATTCATATCTGTCTATTATTGATATTAAAACTTGTAAATAAAGCTCGGCATTTTTGGATTCACATCCTAAACATACATTACAAGTTTCTGCAGTTTAAAAGTTTTGTTTTCCACAATGATCAGTATGTTCGTTACAGGAAGTTCACTTGGGCGTGACACGAAATGAATTAAGATCAAATCCGGGTGGATTGAGCAGGACATTCACTTCAATGAGTTTTCTCGAGTGAGCCTATGAACGTTTGGAAAAAATTCATATGTTAATAATAACGTTTTCTTTCTATAGTTGCCACTATAGAAACAGAAACGACTACTATTAACAATAATTGTTTGGCTCTATTCCAAAAAAGAGGGATCGAGAAAAAAAAGGATCTAGAAAAAAAAGAAGGTCTGAACAAAAAATATGGTTCTGAACTAAAAAGAAGCATCTTAAAAGAAGTGCTGTGAATATTAGCAAAAAATTAATGAAAATGAATCCTGGCAACTTAACGCCGTTTCATAGTTTTTTTGACCATAACCCCGCATTTTTTGTTGCCACCCTCTTTTTTGGAACAGAGCCAGTTTTTCTTTCGATGTGTTTTTGAAATTTTGGGAGTATGTAAATAGTGTTATAATAATATGAATAATAATAAAATTAACGTTTTATCAAACTCACTTCTGAATCACGGCGGAACTGTTGATGGAGGAGAAGAAGTAACTGTAACATGTGATGCAGCAGCAACAACTGCAGCTTGCCTCGCATATACTGCCATCATATCATAAGGATTGTAAGATGTTGATGAAAATACTGGCGAAGAGAAGAAAGACGAGCAGTATTGAGAGAAATCTTGATTCTTGAAGGATTGAAAAGCTGTAGAGTAGTTAAAAACCGGTGCTGGTAAAGATGCATCTTTGGGAATTCCTATGGTATGTCTAGATTGATGTTTCAGATTCACTTTTGGTTTTCGTCGAGGTCGATATTTGTAATCAGGATGTTCCTAGAAAAAAACATTAAAAAAGACTGTAGATTAGCTCTCACTTTCATATGTAACGCACGCAGACGTTTTGCTTCATCAATAAATGGTCTTTTTTCAAGCTCTGATAGTTGTTTCCACTCTGCTCCCAATCGTTTGCTAATTTCGGAATTGTGCATTTTTGGATTGTCCTGAAAATTTTTGCGTTATAAACTGTGATTCAAATATTAGGCCACTTGTGCCATTTTTCTACGTTGGCCACGGCTCCAAACCATGAATGCATTCATTGGTCGTTTTACATGATCAAAAAGTGATTTCGAGTCAATCGGAGATCCCGAAGGACTCAACCCTGAAGATACTGATGTGGTGTCTTCATCATAAACCGGCCTTGGTCCATCTTCAGCGCTACACAACGCAGTAAGAGAAGAAGTTTCATTCATTTACTGTAATTATGATATAAGCAGAGAATTGAAGTGATACAAATATTAACATCGAAAATTTGTATTAGATGAGGGTAGGTTTTGGTGACTAAAGGAAAAGCGACGCACAAATAGAAGAGTGAAAGTAGGAGGAGCTTAGTGTTTGGGTATACGGTGGAGCAGACGAGCAAAGTGTTGCTTGTTTTCTGCAGTCAAAGTAAGATATAACCATTTCTGAACAGCTAAAAACTGGAAAAAAAACACAAATTCCTGTTCATTCCAGCCTGTAGCAGTTTTCATATCTTTGTTAGGAACAATACAATGAACACCTAAAATTTTCCAATTGCTCAATATAATCTATAGTAATGTTGAGTTTGGAATGAGTGCCTAAGCAACTTGTCGCTAATAGTGCCTAAGCAACTTGTCGGCTATTTCCTCTCAGTGTTGTCCGATATGGTTCTCAATAAAACAGTTGGACATTGTAGCATTGCAAACTCATAAAATACCTCAGATTCTATGAATTTATAAAGAAAATAGTTCTGCATCTTGTTTCCGACCGTTCCAACATTCAATTTTGTAAACAAAAAAGACAAAGATGGAAGCGGACCAAGAGAAAATGGTTCCTCTCCACAATGTAAATTTGCGATAACTTCGTTTAGCATCTCCTCACTCAACCAGTCACTCCTAACACCTACTTCAGAACATTCATAAATTTTATTAATGAACGCTCAATTAAATCTTCTGACTAACGCTGTTTGTTAAATTTTTCATGCCTAAATTACGATAAGTGGAGTATCATGATGGAAAGTCTGACTGGTCCAGAGAAAAACGGTTTAAGTAATTGATTCAATGTTTCCCAAATGTTCTCTTTGATTAACCGTCTAATGTAGTACAGTTTGTTTGATATTCATTAGCAATGCAACCACTTTGCACATGATAAACAATCAGAAGAAACAATGCAAAAATGTGTAGCCGAAGCATTATTCCACACTTGAAAATCTCTTCATAAGTACAGTAGGATCCACTGCGCCGTTTGGAACTCTCCTTCCATTCCCACAACTGAGGGAAACACCAAATGGTCACGGTTTCATTACCAAGTTTGAATGAGTCCAGGCCGACATAAACTGAGTGTACAGTAGGAAACTTTTTTAACTCAATTTTTAAGAGTATCTAAGTGCTTGCATCGACAGTCTTCTTATCTTGCACTCTTTTTGAACAGGATGTATACTCATGTGCAGAAAAAAATCTTATTAGACTAGTTGTTACTATTTTGTTAAATAACTTTGCAGTTCACAATGAATTTGTTAACAATTGTTTTTTTACCGTCCAATCCTTCGAATATTTTCACAACCGGATTGGAAACCGTCGTGGTATTAGGTTTTTTTCGGTGAAGCCGAAAGTTTTGAGCAAATTGTGAAAGGTACATTTACTCCCAAAGAATTGCAATTTTTCTGCGTCAACCTTTCGATTTGGAACTATCAAAAACCTGGTCAGTTCAACGCTTGGGTTCTTGTAAGATGTTCACTTTTGGAATCTTATACGATGTAAATTTTTAGCAACCTATTTTGACACCCCATTTTGCAGGACTCTCACCATAATCTGGACCCTGAAACTCTCACTTAGTATTTTTAAATTCAACTTCTTGGACACAATGTAACCTCAGTGAAATGTGTGGCGTAAAAACTGCTTCTGCAAAATCGGGAATCAATTTGTTTGTCTGTTTGTATGTATCCTTCTGCGGGTCTTCTTAATTATTGCCAAACTGTATGCGTTTGTATTCAGGTATGGCGGAAACACGCCACCTCGGTTTTTCAAAGCCTGTGTTTTTCAGTCTATCCTTGCAAAACCTGTAGAGTAATCTTTTACATGCGACAAAAGCATGTATAAAATTCTTGTATTATAAGAATTTCCTATCAGAACTGAGATGTTTTTTTTTTTTTAATTTTCAAATAAACCTTTGAAACACTTAAGTCTTTACATGTATTTGCTGTTCAGCGATTGAGTTGGTGGTACAGCATTGATATGTTATTTTCGACCCTGTGAGGTTTCAAATTAAAACCTTACTCAGAAGAGAAAGAAAGAAAAAAACAGTTAAAGTGTTACAATCATGCGAGAAACATGTCTTCTTCGACTTCGACTCTCGACTTCTTCGAGAACACCCTACGATTTTGAGAGTTTCTAAACATTTTTCTGGCACTTCAATCAAAGAACATGATTGGCAGTTTGATCCTTCAAATTGAGTTAGGACTTGAGTCTAACAAGTTAAAATGATGCAACTGAACAATTAGGTTAAAGAATTATTATACTGTATCACGGATTTGAAACCGGAAAAATCGGATCTTCCAGTAGCCGTTGGCTGTCATAAAGTAGTGCAAATTTCAATCAGTTTGTGTATCGCTTTTTTGCTCTCTAACTAAAATTAAGTTTTTTTTTAAAAATTATTGAAAACGCAGTGATTGAATAGTTTTCCTCTGGTTCAAGTTTATTCTTTCAAAACTCCGACCTTCTTTGAGTTTTTGAGAGCTCTTGTGGACTGTATTATAAGTTGGAGGAACACGAGCAGTGAGCCTGCGTAGTCGAGAGGCAGTCTGCCGCTGCGTTGTGCCACAACTAAGAGAGAGAAAGCGCGCCAATGTTGAAAGGCACAGACAAAAAAGGCTGAGATTGTGCCTGAACCCAAACAAAGACGCATACACCAGTTCACGTCAGTAATGACCACAGAAACGGCATTAAAACGTGGCAATAAACGGAGTCGCGGTTTTGCAAATCTACCTACAGGCCAAATTTTCAAATCCTGACAACGAGTCATAGTTTTTCAGAAATTATTGCGATGAAATCTAAAAATGAATAATCTACAGTTTTCTCGAAATCTTGAAAAAAATGCTACTAGTCCAATAATGATAGTTTTCAAATCCTCAGAAAATCTGGGTTTTTGGAACAGAAAAGTTTTATTTTGAGTTAATTTATGAAAAAAAAATGTTTTAGTCAGACAAAATACAGTCCGTCCATTATTTTTCTCAAAACTTCAAAGTCAAAGGAAGGTCTTGTCATTATTAGAACTTTAAATTACTTTTATAAGAGAAAATGAAGCGGGTGTATGGCTTTTTCATAGCGGTTGCTAACTGTTGTTTTGATAGTGTCGGCTGAAGGACGTTCACAGTAACCAACATTGCTTTTTGTTACGTAGAAAAAAGGTCGGCAGCAATAACCTCCAGTGCATGGTCTGTTATTACAGTAAACAGTTTCCATGTAACTTCCGCATCTAAAAATTAGTCATTGAGTTCTTTTCTGTAATGGGTTTTTTCTCTTATTTGAAAGTTTTTGGAAACAGTTGTTTGAGACCATCTAGCTATTCTTCGATTCATTGTTGAGATTTAGTTTTGACTACCTTCTCGATTTTGTGCCACATCCACCGCACTGTGCGGAACAACTAGACCAAGTAGAGCATATAGCATTAGATGTAGTGCTTGGTACCGAAGGAAGTGTTGTCGTCTGCGACATTGTACTGTTGTTGTTCGTAGGAGTAGTTGTACTGAACACGGCAGTTGTTGGAAGCGTTGTTGTCTGAGGAAGAGTAGATTGAGTTGTTGTGCTGATAGGTGCAGAAGTTGAGAAAGTTGCAGGATCGTATCGATAGTTCAATGAAAATGCTGTTCCAGCGACTCCTTTGTAAATAACAAGCAATACATTCGTGTCTGATAAAGAAATTGTTGGATACGACGTGCAAAATCTTGCTCCAGATCTTGAAAAGTCCGAACGATAATTAATCTCCAAATAATTCGAGGAACATGGTGATGATCGCGAAAAAGTGGCTCCAGTCATTTGGAAATAAACGTTTGTACCAATGGGTGCCTTAATAAAAAATTTTGAAAAAAATAAAAAAAAAAAACGATGCATTCGTGAGAATTACTATCACCGATACTTTTTTCAAAGCTGTTTAAGAGCGACTGATGAAAAATGTGTAAGTAACATGATAAACAATTATAATACAGCGATTCCGCAAAACATGAACATTGTTTCCGATTTTAAGAAAATGGGATCTATTCGAATACATTTGGTTCCTATATGGTTTTCTTATGGACAATGAGTTTCAAATTTTAAAGTCATCTATTCAGAGACCATTCACACACTGTGTCAATTTTTAGCCAACAGTAACATGACCTTTCTCAAAACTTATTTTGTGGAGGATGATAGTTCGAATTACCGCGTTTCAATTGTGAATTCAAGAGTTGACTACGTGGAGCACTTACAGTTATCAAATAGTTACATGTTCCAGAACCAGAAGATGATATCGTCTGCAGTTCGTTTGTAGCAGAAAGATTACCAACCCCACAGTTGTTAGAACTACTATCAGCAACAGTACAAAGTTGGCCCCCCAGTCCCGGTGGACATTTGCAGCCATTGCAGTTGTTAGGATCTGTGTAACCGCCGTTTTTGCAGTCTAACGGTTTTGCACATGTGGCTGAAACAGTAATCGTTACTAAATAGCGTCACACTCATTACAGTTGCAATACGCAAAATTAATTCGCTTAACATCTGCAAAAGATGGTGCTATTCTTTGACCGATTGTAGCTTGATAGTTTGGATCAATTGTTGCAATTGTGTTTCCTCCTGTTGATGAGAATGCCAACTGATCATAATGCATTACTGATCCGTAATCGTAGCCAACATTATAATCAACCATGCTCGAGAATGATTGTTTTGTGAACTGGTTCAAATAACTCGATTGAATGTTTTGGGTCAAAATTGAGACGTATTCATCCCTGTCATACCTAGCCTGCTCATGATAGAAACCAAGAGCATGACCTTCAAATGTTCTAATAAAGTTGTGTATCTTTCAAAACTTACCAATTTCATGGCAAACTGTTCCAAGCGAAGTGCAGCCAACCCCAATAGAAATTTGCTGTGAAGAAGTTCCTACTTTGCCAATATATGACCAACAACTGAAACACAATTTTGAAATTGGTAAAGTTTTTGAATTTTGAAACGGGTGACTTTCTTTCTATAATCCCTTTTTCAATTAAATCAAATTGAACTGAAATTTACTCTTTTGAGTGTTATAATTCTTACCCACTACCAGAAATAAATTCCAAAGAGTTCCCCGTGTTGGGAATGCTGTTGAGCTGTGTGAATCTGGCACATGTTTCTTGTTCCCATTTTGCAACACCAGCAAGAATGGCATTTGAGTTAGCTGAAAATTTATGAGAGATTTTTTCAAAGATCTCCTGAGTCTTGTGAAAATAGAGAGGAATCTTAAAGAGAAGAAGCAGTAGCCACATCCTTATTAGGTTTAGTGTTCGGGCATAAAGAAAAAACGCATTTTTTGTTTGGTATTTTTCAAATATTCACGTTTTGCCTTCATTACACGTAAACTAGGAACGGGTGCCAGTCGAAATCCACCTAGGCAAACTTAAACCAAAACCGAATCCGGGCAGACAGGCCTGTACGTAACATACCTCCGGTTGCAGTGTTGATGTAAAACGGTATTGGGAATGTCCAACGGAGAGCCAAATTAGAAGTCATAGAACGTTTTCCCCTTATTGCGTAAAGAAAGTCATTCATAGTCGATTTTCGAGCCCAATACTGATCGCGAACATTTCTGATTATTGCGTCCATTTGTTCATCTGTTAAGACCATGTCTCCTTCAAAGAGGTATGGAATCTCATCGGGTTTGTCTTGAACTAGTGAATCGATTGAATCATCTTGCTGAGTTTTTGGGATCAGCGTAACATCCAATATACTCGCTTGAATTTCGTTCAGGACGCTCATTTTGTTAATGAATCGGACAGCCTCGGCTTGCTTGAATGGACCTTTCCCGTCTATGAAGTCGGCAAAAAAGCTTTTCTAAAAAGAATAAACGGAATTTGTACCACAATCAGGCCAATTACCCCACTGTAACATGATAAGAAAGAACAAGAAATTGCTAGGTGCCACCACAGCATCATGAATAGATATTATTGGACTGAACGCAAAGTAACTGACATGTTCTTCTTATCTTAATCATCTGATAGGAAATCATCATATCATCACAACAACTGCCTGATCTACTCAATTTGCATATATATCTCTGATAATATCGGTGTAACAATTACAAATCTAGGTCAAGGTTCCAAACGTGGATGAACGTTTAGGGATTTTGTAACATTTTTCAACAATTATACTCTCCCAAATTTAGATTCAAATGTCAGCAGATTCAATCTCCTGAGACTCGTTGAATACAAATTGTCTCAAAATGCAAAGTTTTCTGAAGATTCCTTGTGGAAAGTTTCCATTATCAACAAAATGCTTTATTTGAGGGTCGATATTCAAAAACTCAAAAAAATGCAACTGGGAAATTAATTAGGAAATTGAGATTCTTGAAGGAAGGAGCGATATGACATC
The DNA here is from genome assembly GCA_900883565.2 of Caenorhabditis panamensis. Classification (NCBI taxonomy): domain Eukaryota; kingdom Metazoa; phylum Nematoda; class Chromadorea; order Rhabditida; family Rhabditidae; genus Caenorhabditis; species Caenorhabditis panamensis. The sequence goes on along the minus strand of LR537721.1, from coordinate 230,104 downwards.
ATCCACAATACTAAGGTGTCATCTGAATTGTTTTCCAATTAATATTTGTATATACATCTATTCAAGTTTTGATCAGGCACAGATTGAAATCTTGAGCTCATCAGGAGCGTTACAAATTGTTCAACTATGCAGAAAAATCAAGCTAATTTATAAACATCGATGACATGAACTGCAAAACCAAAGGCAAGACGGTTGAGCTTCCCGTGCTGTGGGTTTTTGCGCTTTTCTAATTTTTCAAGATTACTGCCAAGTTTTCACGGGAGTTTTCGGGATCTCTTGTAAAAATGAGAAAATGTCCAAGAATACACAAAATAGTAGCATTTCAAAGCATTTTTTCTAAACTTCCAACCTAACAAAAAGAGTGAACTACAGTCGCTTGGTTCCGTAAATTTTTCTAGACCCTCTTTAGTTATCTACCCGCCAAATTTAAAAATCCATTACGCATTTCAAAAAGGAAGGATAACAACTTTTCAAGTTTTAAGAAAAAATTACATGTTATTGATTCTGTGTAGCTGAATTTTCTATGCATCAAGAAGGTTGCTGTTAGTTTGAGAACTTGTGTTGGAAGATGTTGTTTCGTTGTTTCCTGCTTCGATCATTGTTGAGTAGTTAGTTGCAACCCCATTTCTTGCTACTCTCTGCTCTTCTGTTCCAATATTTGAACCAATCTGTTGCTGAAATTCTGCATTTATTCTAAGAGCATCCCTATCGAGACCACGTTTTTGCCCAGAAAACCATAAACATAGGAAGCTCAGAAATTTTCGTTGATGATTCGATGGAAGAAGATATTTTTCATTATCTAATCATGTTTTATGCTTTGCAAAACCATCTATGTATGTATTAGGCTTTTTTGAAGTTTGAAACTTTGCTCGAAAAATGCTTTTCATTTAGAATAAATACGGTGAATAAAAAATTCTCTATTGAGACATACTGAACGTTTGAAAACTTAAGAACTTACAGGTCTTTGGGCGTTTGAATGCTGAAACAATAAGACGTTTTTTTTTAAACTTTTTCTATCACCTGTGTGTACTGTTGATACTGAGGATGGAAATTGTGAATTGCATCTTGCATAATATCTTTAGGGTTCATCGTTTCTTTCAATGATGAGCTGATAGATTGCAGTGTTACCGGCCTCCCGTCATTAGAGCTACTAGCTGTAAAAATATTCATATTTGACTTTAACATTGTTTTGTTGGAAACCATGGGCCTTTGAAAAAACCCAAGAATATTCATTCTCGGTCAAGAATTTGGCGTTATACTCAAAAGAGCGAAGCAAAAGTTTTCGCGAGTTTCATGTAACATCTGACAATACTAACCGTTATGAGCATCGATGTATGCCGAAACATTAAAAGCAAATCGAAGGGCAACTGCAGCAAAAAACATTTCGATACAGATGAAAAAGTTTTGCCAGCCAGCAGCTACCGTTCCACGTCCAATAAGTTCTTTACCATTAGCATCCGTAATAGGATCAATAGCAGATGTTGCACCGAGTATAGCAATAAGGAAGCCTATAACAAAAAAAATGACTTCTAAGTTGATCGAGAATCTCAAACCTTGCCAGAACGACAAAAAAATCACGCTTTTCACCGTTAAAAATTTCAAAACAGGGCGATAAGGACTCAGCAAGTCGCGGGTTGCAGCATAAAACAAAAACATTCCGTAAAGAGCCAAGGAAATTGAGACGTTGTATACTAAAGTGATGTAAATGTAGCCTTGATCAAGTCTCCAGTTTCCGTCTTCGTATTTTCCCACAGCTGTTAGGATGAGTGTGATGATTGCCATTATGGGCTTTATGAAACAAAATTGCAGTGTCGCCTTAGAAAAGTACAGATTTTTTCAAAGCTTTTCATTTGGCTCACCTGCTTGCAAAACCGCAAAAACTCTATGGTATATTGTTTCCCAGCAAGACAACAGGTACACGTCGCGTAGTTGGTAGGACGGATAGGTTTTCCTCGGATTTCAGCCATTATGTTACTTTCACCACCTAAGTATTCATAGCACAGAGACAAGAATGAATAGATGACAAATGCTTCGTAACAGTCACGAATAGAATTGAAATAGATGTAGACATTATCGGAAAAGAAAATCAACGAGAGCCACGAATCGAACGCATAAATAGGCACAATGAACAAAATCCGGACAATCCATCGTTGTTCAGCGGGACAAGAGTACCACCTCAAGTGTTGATAAATCTGTCAGAGTATTGTATGTTAATCAATATTATGTCTAACTGAATTGTTTACTTGATGGCTAGTGATCAGTAACGCAGCCCAAGTGCAAAGCCCTGCAAGGCCCTGCGCAGACGCCGAGCGAATGAATGTGCTACTCTCTGTGCCGTTTATGACCATGCTAGTACATTTCTGAAATCGAATAGACTTTTTACTCAAAACAATGAATAATAGTTAGATACACAAAGATGAACAACTTTCAAGATGATCAAGTCTCCAGTTTGAAATTTAATTATTTTTTTCGTTTTGAAAATCACGAGTATATGTCTTAACAAATTCAACTTTTGGTTATTCGAACAGGAAACGTCTTTGCTCAGTAATTCAATGTTATTGCAGGAATGAAACAAATTCAAATCAACTTCTACCGTCCTAGATTTTTTGGTCCATATGAAAGAGTACCTTCGAAAACATAATTCCCATCAAACAACTTAGCTCAAAATAAGAATGTGTAACATAAAACAAAAATTGTTGAATTAGGCCTGAACTTTGAAGCTTCAGTTCTAGGTAAAATGGACTTTATGGCAAAAACTATTCTGTGGGGTTTATGTTTTCAAAGGTACTCTTTCATATGCACATAAACTCGTCTTAAAAGCCGATGGCGATCTAGTCCCACCGACATGTAAAAAAACTGAAATTGAAAAAGATAACGAGAAAAAACGGTTTACTATCCATCCCGTCAAAAATGCAAATGAAAATGGTTTACAGAATTCATCAAACTGAAGAATTTAATTTAAATTGAAAACTTCAGAAAATGATCCTGTTTTGTTATCTAATCTACGATTGAAAAGCGGTGTCGTGTTCGATTCCAAATGAGGAAAGAAAGCTGGAAAAATTCAATAGCTGCTAGTTGAAACGCAGAGTGTGCAGACAGCGGAGCGCGTTTTCACTATTTTCGATCGATGACATGCGTTTATGATGTTTTTTTTTCAATATATTTGATTGAAAAAATTTGAGAAACGATTTCCGGGAAGGAAAATAGTAAATTCATGTATTGGTTCAAAAACCGTTTAACCCAAGATAAATATTTTGCACATATAAAAAAGTAGTTTTTTTCAAAAATTTCTCAAGATTATCCCACTAATTCAAACGAAAATACAAAACTCAGCAGTCATATAGTGGCCAGTCAAGATATTTAGAGAAGTGAAATAAAACTAGGGTTGTTCAAAAAAGGTTTTCAGGAAATTTTCGCTTGGAGTACTGCCCTAATGATGTTGTCTAACGTCTCTTCAATCTGATGTAGCCTTTGACTGCGCACGCGTACAATCGATCAGTTTTATTTTCGTATACTCTTACCTTGTAAATATACTATCAGCTTGAATTAACAAATGAAAAATAAAAAATATTTTTGTAATTTTTTACAGAGAACTCTTATGTATCAAAAATGACGTCCACAAGGGATCTGCTCCCTTACATTATGCTCATAGTTTTTATTTATTTTTTTTGTACAGTTCTTGCAAAATCATCGAGTAATAATGCCAGTTTCGATTTCGAAAAAGTGAGTAATTATGATTTTGCGGTTGATTTTTTTTCTTTTCAGTCATTGTCATCTTGTGAAAAACCATGTTTTAACGGAGTTTGCTTGAATAGATCGTGTATTTGCTCGAAAGGGTGGTATGGAACACAATGTGATCATTGCTATGGAAGAATACGGTTTTTCTGGAAGTCGGTAATTTTTGCAGTCAGTCAATTGCAGGTTGTCAGAAAATTCGAGTGTTATTTCGGATGGTCCACTAGATTATAGCTCTTCTGCAAAATGTACTTGGCTAATCGAACCAGATAACGTGAGATTTAAATAAATATTGAAGCAAACTGACGTTTTTCAGAACTCCACTTCCCCAATAACAATTAAAATAAACAGTTTCTTTACTGAATGTGGCTGGGATTACCTTTACATTTATGATGGAGATAGCATTTACGGAAAACAATTAGCAGCCTTGTGGTATCTCAAAACTAATTTTGAAAAAAAAAACTTTTTAATTTTTCCAGTGGTGACCAGCCGGCGCAAGAATTCACGGCAACATCTGGGAAAGCATTAGTATATTTTTTTAGTGATTTAGCTATGAACTTGAATGGATTCAACATTTCGTACGAACCCGACCGGTATTTTCAATAACTTATAAAAACAGAAATTTTGTTTCAGATGTGCCTACAACTGCTCTAATCAGGGATTTTGTAGAAATGGTGTTTGTAACTGTGAGAAAGGATATCGAGGTACATTTCAGATTTTTATACTCACTCCGTAATTTTACAGGTGAATTCTGTGAACATGCTTTCTGCGAAAAAGACGACAATTCGGAAAAATTGATCTGCCATGATGGACTCTGTCGGGAAGGAAAGTGTGAATGTTCATCGCCTTTGATGCACGGAGAATTTTGTCAAAATTCTGTTCTAACTTCCGTGTGGGATTCTATTTATCCGAGTAGCAATCCACCTAATGGTACAGCGTCTCATGCGTCGATTCAAATTGATGATACTATCTGGACTATCGGTGGAGAATTTTTTGACGGAAATCAGAATTACAATGCAATTAATATTTTCAATGCAACCGATAAAACATGGAGTTATCCAGAGACAGCGGGTGAAAAACCAAGTCCACGATACGATCACACTGTTGTGAAATATAAAGTAAGGTTTCTGTTCTGAAATTATCAATATTTTTATTTTTTTACACAACTTATAGTTGTTTTTAGGGTAAACTTTTTATGTATGGTGGAGTTTTGCGAAGTTTGAGACTGGTGAACGCTGATTACAAAATTACCAATGAGCTTTGGACGTTTGATATCGAAAAAGGAAAATGGTCACTAATCAAACCGATTAACGAGTCACTCATAGTAAGGTGACATTCGAAAGTTTGAATTGTGCATTTTTTTTTGTAAGACCGCACCATTTTCTGTTGCTGGTCATACATCCCATGTGATAGGGCATGAGATGTTTGTCTTTTTTGGCTATAGTCCCCTTTTTGGATTTCTACATCATGTTCAAATTTATAATTTTGGTAAAGTTTGCAAGTTATTAGCAAATAATATTATTTTATTGCCAGAAAGTAATACCTGGAGTGTTGCCAACACTTCGGATCACGTGTATGGTCGTTTCAAGCATTCGTCTGTCAAGCATCTAAATTCAGAGGTATCATTTTCATTAGATAAAAAGCAAATATTTGGAATACGTGAACTGCATGACGGCGGAGTCTGGCGCAGCTCGGCTTGTTATCATATAAATCTCCATGCAATTTGGTAATCACTGAACTTTGCAGGGGTCTGTGTCTGTCCTGGTTTTTGGAGGATCTATGTGGAATAATACAATAAGTGATAGTTTGATGCAATTTGACATCACTGAAAAGAAATGGTCAAATCTGCCACAATCCGGAGTTCGACTATACTTACACACAGCAGTAAACATGAATGGGCTTATGATTATAACTGGTGGAAGAGGAGGCAACACTGTCAACGAATCAAAAAATGATTGTTTTTCGAACATGATATTGTCTTATGATATAGGTTACTAGAAAGTTGGTTTTTGATCATTTCGTTAAAAACATTCAGGTTGCAAGCAATGGTCAAACATGACCGCGGCTCCTGACGAACTCAAAAGATATGGACATTCAGCACAGTTATTCAACAAAAAACTATATATTTTTGGAGGATTTAATGGGAAAATGTTGAACGATATTTGGACTATGACCCCAGGTTTGGAAAAACAGTTTCTTCTAACTCTCCTGAAACTTCTGTCTGATATTTTTTTTATTTCAGCAAGATGTTCAACCATAACAAAACCTTATGAATGTAGGTCGGTTTCGGATGGCACAAAATGTATTTTTGTTGAAAACACTTGTGAAAGTTTTGACCCTGAAGTTACCTACAAACGCTCATTCAGTTCGTTGGTCAAAAGTTCAAATTTGAAAAAGTTGGATGAGTGCACGAGCACACCATTAAGGTAACAATTCTGTGTTTCTCTCATATTTAAAACTGAGTGCAAGTTATTCAGATTAGCATTCAAGAATTGTGAAGAGCAAGTTGATTGTATTTCATGCGCTTCCAAATCGGGTTGCGGTTGGTGCTCATCTGGGGAACAATGTCTTCCAAGCAAACAAGAGTGTGTGGATGGATCGGTGAGCATTTTCAATGTTTGAGAAACTACATGAAAAAACTACATCACTTGTTTACCTTGAAAGTTTCAGGGAATGTTGACGTCTTGGGAGAAGTGTCCTCAGAGGACAAGCTGGAAAAAGTTAAGACCTTGTAGTATGGAGAAAAATTGTGGGACATGTCGTTTATCACCACACTGTACCTGGTATCCAATAGACAAGTCATCTCCGTGTGTTAGTAAAGAAGACTTAAGTGAGTTTCGGCCAAAAAGCATGACGGTTCACATTTTGAACACTGTAACAAAGGAACCAATTTTCAGTCGCTGTCGTCTACGAGTACGAGACAAAATCAGTTCTCCAAGATAGAAATAAGTTCGCTTCCAATTCTCATTTCCCCTCATTCAGCAGAACTCTGTTTCGTAACAGCTCTGAATGCCCAGTTCCCTGTGCACAGCGGAGTAATTGTAGCGATTGCGTTGAATTTGACCAATGCATGTGGTGCCCAAGCACAAAACGATGTATAAACTTAGAAGCATACACTTTATCATTCGCCTACGGGCAATGTCATTCTTGGGTTACTTCCGGGTCTGGCGCTATTCTGGAAAGAGTTTGCCAAGCTGGTTAGTTGACAACGTTTTCAACAAAAATTATATTTCTAATCCAGAATCAAGCATATGCGAAGAACACAAAACTTGCGGAGAATGTCAGAGAGATCCTGGTTGCGGTTGGCTCTCAGATGATTCAAAGACAGGATTGGGTCTTTGCATGCAAGGTACTTCAACAGGGCCACTCGAGTCAAAATCGAATAAAAACACTTGGCATTTCATTGACTGTCCAGGTAATTCAATTAATTTTTCCTAATACAAGGTGATCAGTCAGCCTGCCAATGTAATGGTCATTCAACTTGCGTCACATCTCTTGGGGCTTTCCCTCCAGTCACAGTGGAAAAATGTCAGAGTTGTATGCATAACACTACCGGAAATCATTGCGAACGGTGTGCGCCCGGATTTTTTGGAGATTCCAGAAATGGAGGAAGTTGCTCTCGTGAGTTACCCTGATACAAGAGTTTCTAGAACTTATTTTGAAGAATGTGAGTGTAATCGGCAGGCTGATATGTGTGATCCGCAAACAGGACAGTGTTTTTGTAGAACAAAAGGGGTAATAGGTGAGCACTGCGACAAATGCGAGACAAAGTATATTGGAAACCCACGAAACGGGACACCGTGCTACTGTAAGTAACAAGAAAAATAAAAACTTGCGCACGTTTTGAAAAATTGCAGATGAACTTGCAGTAGATTTTATATTCACTTTCAAGTTGAGGAATGACGATAAAGACAATCATACTAGTGAAATTTATCTTTACAGCATCCCATACAAGGTCAGTTCGAAACACTAATTTTTCAAAGTGGAACGAGATTTCGCGTTTTTTTAGAAAGACACAGATGTTACTTTTCAAATTAGTTGCGAGAGTCCGAAAGGAAATGCCTTAGTTGCACTGAATATGACTTCATCATATATTGATGGACTACCGGAACACACACAAACAATGATGGTATGCAAGTGTAGAAGGTTAAAGATTTTTATTTTCGCTTCAGGTAGACACAGTTTGCGATTCTAAGGGTTTTCGCAGAGTATACGTGGCTTCGGATAAAGGATATCCATTTGGACCAGATTCCAACACCACTTTTTTTGTGAGTTATTAAAACTTATTACAACATAGTTTTTTGTTAAGGTACGCGTGTACAATTTTAATACACCGGTTCAAATTGTTGTCAGTTTTGCCCAATCTCCACCAATTAATTGGGTCCTTTTCTTTGTGATTTTTGCTGCGTCAGTTATTTCAGAATTTACTTCTCACTTATCTTTACTTACCTTTAAATTTCAGGTGTTTCATTGTTTTGCTAGTTGTTGCTGGGTTACTGTGGATGATCAAAGTCAGGATAGAAGCTTATCGGAGAAATCAGAGAAGAATAGACGAAATTGAACATGTTTGTGGTTTTTCTTTGAAGTTGCATCATAATTTTTGATTTTGTGGAATGTTACCCAAGAAATATTGATAGTTCAGGAAATCTCCGGCAAATTTTTACTACTGCACACCGAGTAAACCATTATTTTCAGATGGCTTCTCGTCCGTTTGCTTCTACAAAAATGGAACTGAGTATGTTGAGTCAACTTTCATCAGCGGGAGGTCCAACTCCTTTGTCGATTGAACCGTGCAGTAACTATAAAGCTGGAGTTTTCACGTTGGCTGTTCGGCTTCCAACTGGTGGCAGAACTGTAACTCCAAGTGGTACATCAGGGCTTGCTGTTGCTTCATCTTTATGTCTTCTTACCCCACAGCAAGTTGGTGTGCTACAAGCTCAAGAAAACGGAGAGAACAGTAGTGGGCGGAAACACCATTTTCGAAATCTGCTCAGGCGGCTTCCTATGAGGCAACGAACAAACGGAAGTAATCAATAATGAGTATTACTATTTGTATTCTTGCTTATCAAATATACGAGGTTTTGAATGCATGATATCAATAAATAAACAATTAAAATAGATTCACAGCTGTGTTAAATTAGTCACCGCGTGCAAGTTTTTTTTGAATTCGGGAATTTCTTCATGCGGAATTTTAGTTTTCAGACAACTTTTAGGTAGATGCCGCAGACGTTAAGCGTAATTCAAACGCCTGCACAAGATAGTTTGTTGAAAAATGTTGAAGTATATGTTTGAATAAAAATCTCCGTTCATTGAAAGCAAAGAATTATAACATGTGAAAAATTTTACAAAAAATATTTTTTCGTTAGGAAATGGATTTTGACTTGTTTGCGCAACAACATAAAGTCATTGAAAGAACAATTCCCACTAACTGGGACAAACAAAAAATAATGCAAATAGTAACGATCAAATCCAATAAGTTTGTGACTCGCTCAAACAATGCGTCGGAACAACCCTGGAAAGAAAACAATAAACCATCACATTTCACCTATTTACGATGTTTTTGTAAGTTGATCCGCTTTTGTTTAAAAAAAAAAACTTTTTAGGATTAAAATTTTTATAAAGATGATCCCTCACTTTTTCGTGAATAAACTGTGCATATGTGAAAAGCGGTGCTTGATCAAATGATTTTCCACAATTTCCAGGATACGTTTGTCTTCCGTGCTCGTTGCAACAAGAACCAGGCACTTTGCCTACAACCTTAGTGTTAGAGAATAACATTTTCAACAGTTCACGCAAACAACTTTTCTGGTCTATAGAATTTTAGCTAGATGGAGAAAATTTCCTGGAGCGATTTTAACATTGCAGAAAAAAAAGTTCAAAACCCTGAACTTGAAGCCGAAAAATTATTCTACGGGATTTCAGTTTCGCGATGTTATAAAATGTTGAAACCTATTCCATTTTCTTGTTCGCTGCCATATGCTCCAATTCCATATTCAACTTTTCCAGTAGCTTGTGTTTGTTTCTCAGCTTCCAAATTGAAATTTGTTTTGCTATGCCAATCCGTTCCCAGCCAATCTGTGTATGATTTTACACCACAGCATTGAAACTGAAAATATTAGCAACCTTTTTGTATAGGAAGATTTTATGGGCCTACAGATGTTTGGATTGAGTCGAATGCTTCACGGAAAGCACTTTCTGATGAATACCGGTTCTTGATAGTATCATACATACTGCTCTCTACGTACATCTTCACATGATCTTGTTTGTTGTACGCAATGACAGCAGCAGTAAGTTCGAGGAAAAATGCAATAATAAGAATGCAGCAGAACTTGAAGTATTTTATAAAAAAATTCATGAGTTTTATGAACTCACAACTGCCAAGGCACATTGATTCATACGCAACGCGCCAAAGCATCCAAAGTATCCTATCAAAATGATTAGTGCTCCAGCTCCAACGAGAAACCATCCTACATATTGGAATGACCCTAAGAAATCAAATGTCCTAAAATATGTTTTTGTTCTGAAACTCATACGTACCTGAATGTGCGGAATGGAGGGAGAAAAAATCTGAAGCGGCCGGATCAAAAAGAAGCCATAATCCTATTCCAAAAATAGCAACTCCCGATAACTAAAACAAAACCAATTTGTTATACAGTGCCGGCCAAAAACGTAGAGTATTTCGTGTTTTTCAGTGCAAATTCGTCATTTTTTGAGCTGTGCGCTAGGGATTCAAGCTGAATACTTGATTCAAACTGGTTATAATATTGTTTTAATATGTTCTGGAAGCTAGAAAAACTAATTATAACAGCCGGAAAAGTCCTTATTTTTCTTCTACACCTTCTCGAAAATTTGACACAAATTGATGTTTGGTTTTTTTAGTGTAACTTTGAGAGTAAGTATTCATTAAAGCTGAAATTTAACATAGTTATTAATTCGCAAGTAGGAAACCATTATCAACTCTTGTTTTGACATGTTTGACAAATATTTAAACAAAAAACGAGATAGATACGGTTTCTGAGATTTGGGAGGTGTCTTTGAGATTAGGGAGGTGTCTTTAGTGTACGAATAAACCATGATGAAAAATAACGAGGTTCTACTTACAAGGGAGGTGTTTGAGGTCACCACGTTGCAATTGGCTCAACTTTGGTACACCGGTAGGAATAGGTCCAGATAGATGGTTCCCAAGTGGATTTTTACGGGATAAGCTTTTGGGGCTTCTCCTATGCAAAAAACTGTAGAGGCGTTTTTTGAGATGAAAAAAAGAAAAAGTTACTTGGGAGAATCGAACCAAAGACCTCCCGCATAGCTGTCAACCCCTTTACCCACTGAATCACTCAACCGATGGAAATCACTGATATCGAGTTGGTATAGGTGCACGCAGTCATTTTTTACAGCGTTTTGTGCAAAAACCGTAGTTTTTTGTACCATTTTTCCAGAGAATGTGGAATTTGCTGGATTTGATTACATATTTGAGATCCTCGCGCTCTCAGCTCTCCATACATACCTTTTTCGCATCTCAGAAACGCCTCTACAGTTTTTTGCATAGAAGAAGCCCAAAAAGCTTATCCCGTAAAAATCCACTTGGGAACCATCTATCTGGATCTATTTCTACAGGTGTACCAAATTTGAGCCAATTGCAACGTGGTGACCTCAAACACCTCCCTTGTTAGAATGTCTCATCTTTGATAGCTCATAAGGAAATGTTTTTCTAATTTTTGGCTTCCCTCAAAAAAAGGAGGTGAAAAAACGATGTGCATATTGTATAACATGTGAATAGGAAAACATACCCAGAATACAAAGTTGAATATAAAAGTTACAATTCTGAGAGCATTCACACTGGAGCTCATTCTTTGAGTGTGTTGATTGTGAGATAAAAAGAAAAGCTTGTGTGGGGGCGTGTCATTTGTCTGCCTTGAGAGAAATACCAAAGCATTGATTCTGCAGATCTTCACTTCAACCTAAACAACATAATCTCATGAGCATTGATATATTTCCATATTGAACAAAAATTGCACATTTTGTGAGCAGGAAGTATCGAAATAAATTGGTTTAAAAATAAATCTTTTTTACATCCGTGTTATAAAGCTTTATATCAAACACATAGAAAAAGTGTCTCCGTCTTCATCTCCGGTCCTCCGGTTATTGGAAAATTGCTTCCACTGTTTTTTTTACCATTGTTTTCCAAAAATACGATTTTTTTCGTCAGAGTCACGCTTTCTTCTTTCCTTTTTGTTACACACCACCGCCCACGTTGGATGAGCTGATTACACTGTGTGTCAGTTCTCTAGAAATTCTCATGTGTTTTCCTCACTCGCTAGTTTTGCTCTCAAGTCGCACAACATTGAATAGCATCTCGAATTTCTAAATTTCCGTTCCCTGAAATCAGACTTAAAAATTTTTCAGGATTTCCTACAAGCTATGGATCGTACTGGTTTGTTTAACAATGCCAAGATCCTTGTTGATGATGGTAAACTGGACGAAGCTTTCCAGATAATTGAGCGGTTAGAACGTTTCTTGAACCAATGAAGATATTTATGCAGATTCACCAACGAGCCCGAGATCGAATATTCTATGCTAGAAATGCAAATAATAAACACTATAATTTGCGAAAAATTGACAAGGTATTGCCAAAAGCCAAAACTGTCTGAAAAAAAAAAACAATGTTTCAGTTGCTCATTTGAAGAAAAGAAAGAAGCTTGTTGGGCGTGCTTGCCATTACTAGAGAATGTGAAATTGTTGTGAGAGATTGAAATCGTTTATCTTTCTGAATCAACCATTCAGAAAATCTGCGGAATGGTTGGAACACTATACTGATGCAGTTTACGAGGTTTTCAGTAAACTGAGTAGGCATGCTAGAGAAAACGAAAGAATTGATGTTTGGGAAAAAGTTAAGGTACAGTAGTTTTTTTTAAATTCCTGGTGATAGTAAACTGGCTCAGATCTTGTATTATGAAATTACTCTAGCAGCGAAAAAAGTATGGAAAGAAAAAAATGTTCCGGCTGCACTTGAGATATATGTCGGCTACTCTAAATTGGTGAAAAGTTATTTCGATGTTGCAGACGAAGATTCTTTTAAGGTCAGTGATGTTAGTTTTTTTCACAAAAGCCTTACTCTGAGTTTTGCGAGTGGAATCTTTTCATTAATTAAAAATATGAATTACTTGTTGTTTTGACAGATTTGCGAAACATTCGCCAAAGAAGCTAAATTTGTTGGGAAAGGGCTATTGGATGATGACGAGTATCGAGACTCTAAAAAAGCAATTGAAATGATCAACAAACTGCTTAATGACGCCAAGAAAGATCAAGAAATGCTGGAGTAAAATGTTGTTTTAAAATTTATTCGATTTAAGTGGGATTCTCTATCACAGTTTCAATAAAAAAAAGTGTTCGTGATACTCGTCTCATAACTGATCTTCAATCACCTTTTGACCTTGTTCATAAGTTCTCCTTTTGTACTTCGGCCAGAAAAAAACAACAAAAGAGACTATTAGTACAGAAATACAACCAAGCCAGATTATGAAAGGCCCTGCAAAAAAAATTGTACAGATTAGACAAAACTATCTACATTTCCATGTAAGAACTGTATGCAATTGGTCATTCCTATCCACACAAGTTTGCACTGCTAGATCATGAGCATCTGGCTTTCCAACAGCAATGTTTGTCAAAATAACGTAAATCACGCCTTGAATCTGCCCAATCATTATAATCAATCCGGTTGACGTAGCTTCAGCAACAGGGAAAGTAGCTTCAACCCCCATTTCTAAACCGATCGGGTAGATTGAAAAACCGGCTGCTCCAAATACGAATATGGTGATTGCAATCCACCAACTCTCATTCTCATAGTTAATGGAAATTGCTAGAGAAGCTGCAGCCACACCAGCAATACAAAACGAAGTTTTCATCACCTGAATCAGTTTAGAGTAACCCCAGTGAATACAATCCCGATTTCTAACCTTCTCGAAGTTTCCCCATTTGTCAACTATTAGTCCACTGATTGCAGCCCCAAATAATCCAGACATAATCAACAGAGTTCCCATTCCTCCATTGTATGTCGGATCATACCCTTTCACACATAGAGCCGGTTGCAAATTGTTATACAGTGCGTTGAAAAGTCCAACGCCACCACCTGAAACTCTGAATCAGATTAAAAATATTTGAGCATCAAATATAGAATAAATGTTTTTGAAATTTCATTTCACTTCTGTAAATCACCTAAACAAACTGCAAGGATGATGTACGACTTCGATTTGAAACATGCCGTGACACCTTCAAGAAACGAAGGCTCTTGTACATTTTTTGTCCGTGAAGGTGTTGCAGGGCTTGGGGGCTTAGATGCTTTAATAAACACAGAAAGCAATAGTGGAATGACAGCAACAGAAGTCACAGCAATATTCTGTTCAAAGATTTTGGAATTGTGTAAAAGGGTTACCTTACCATGTTGAAGAAATTTTCAGGCGAGTTTTTATTAACGAAAACCGGTGCTAATGAATACATAACGGCGATACCGATTGGATTGGACATCGAAGACAATGTATTTGCTATTGCTCTTTCGTTGTCAGCAAACCAGTACGCTGCTAATTTTGTTGGTAAAAACATAACAAAAGGCTGTGCAAAAGCCGCAATTGCTTGTCCTGTTAATGCTATTGGGAACCTTTGAGATATTTTTGTGGACATCATTGAGTGAAAATCGTATTTACCTCAACGATTGCTCCATATATGATCCTGAGGCTACCAAACGGATCACATTGCCAATGAAATTAGCCCAAGTTCCAATATGATACTGAATGGCGCAAATATCATGTAATTCGAACTATAACTCACGGCTGATCTCAACCCAAACTTATCAATCCACCAGCAAGCTAAAAACCCAACTGGTATGGACAGAATCATGAAAATAACGTTGAAAAGTAAAGCAGCATTATTATTCGAATAAAAATTATTTGTATAAAACGTGATAGCAGCATATGTGATCCACGTCTGAAAAAACGTTGCGTGATAAAAATTTCAAGAAAAGCACACGGCGAGAACTTGAAAATTCGTAGTTACTTACATTTCCGTTAGAAAAGTTGATAAAACTAATAGCCAGCAAATAAATCCACCGTTTTCGATATACTCGGTAGTTATCATTGGAGATTGACAACATGTTTTACTCATGCAGCACGTATTTTATCTACAATCATGTCAGATTATACATGTAACCTTCTGAACAAACACTCTACCGCCATAAGCAGTGTAGCTTTTGCTTTGCATTCACAAATCGGTGGCCAAAAGTCAATTTTTATCAAGTTTGTCAACGTCACCAAACAACGCGCATTCTTAAATGGCAGTTAATAATGAAGGTGAACTTGACTTTTCACTCACAATCCTGGGTTGAGTCAAACTACACAACCTTGCAAAATTTATGAATGTCAACGGCAGAATGTTTACATCAGAAAATTATCAAGTGAACAAAAAAGCTCTATTGACGCAGTGTTTTTTTGTTTTTTCTTGGCTTTGTGAGACTATCACCATCTGCCGTTTTTAGAACCAAAATTTTGATTTGTTACTGAGGAACCTCTTGCACTATGTTTTCATCACGCCTTATTGAAGTCGGAAAACATATTCAAAATAACGAAACAAACAGTTCTCATATCACAAAAAATGTTTTCGCAAAACTGGATCTGGAAAGATCAATTCATTTTTTAAAAACAAATGTTCATAGACATACTTGAAGCCGAGAAAAAAGTTGACAGGTGCATACCGGCTATTGATAACATTTATTCAAATAATTCGAAAGTTTAGTTATTTTTTTAGATAGAATATTAGTTTTTCTTAACTTTTTGATAAGAACTTTCATTAATATGAATCAACACTTTGACAATTTTTTCCATTTTCAAATTCCGTATTTGTGCTTGAGTGAGAACAAGTAAAACAGAACCCTAAACTATGGAAGAGTTTCTAACGGTTGCATTCTTCCACATTAATGTCATTCATCGGCCATGGCCGAAGTTTTTCAACCGGTATATTTTCTTTACACGAGTTTCGCCCGTTCTTTTTTCTCATAGTTGTTGTAGCCTAGATGCTGCATAAAAGAGCGACTAACTTGCAGTCCTTTGGCACCGAAAATTGGGTAATTTTTTCTTTGTTTTCAGAATACTAAATTGCTTTGCAGATACAAACAACAGCAAGCAATACATTCACTGACATAAAAAATCGCGTTTTTGAAATTGAGAATCTAGTTCTGAATTTGGATCAATTTTGTAGTAATGTTCAGTTTCGAGTCTGCTGTACAACTTCGGAATTATCAAGCTTGAAATTCGAAAAAGCAGTTGAACAAGTTTTTCGAATACAATTTTCGAACTACTAATTTTTTGTTTAGCTGCCGAAAACCGTTATTTTACCTATTGCTCAGCAGTTGTTAAATTGTTCCTCTGAACAACCTCATCATCAGAGTTATGAAATTTTCAAACAAACTAATTTGGCATCGAATGTGCAAGATTTTGTGGTGAACTCAAACTTTTGAGATAATTTTCATAGTTTTTTTTTCAGATAGCCCCTGTTGGTATTTCATACAATACAAATGTCAGCGCCCAACCTGAATTTGTCAGGAGTTTGTATTTGACTCATCAGGAAGAATTGAAGACTTCAAATGTAAACTACCAATCGAACTGCGAAAAAATTCAAGAAGGATCCGGTGCTGATATTTTTGCTAGTGTCCCTAAGCAGAAGGTTTCTGTGAGCTTCTCGGAAAACTTGGGGGAAGAATCGGAAAACGCAGGAAAACATGATCAAAACCTACAGCAGTCTTCTGGAAAATACTCTTTTGAGTTTGACCAAGCGACAAATTGCCTTCCAAACGACAATCCTACGCATGAGAATATGATAAAGAAAGAAAAGTACAATATACTTGAAGAAAAACCTCCAAACATTGGCCGATTACCTATAATGGTACGTATCTTCAACCTGAAATCAATTTCTTGTTGCATTAAGGAAACGAAACACGATGAACTTATGAATAACAAACTCAACACAAAAACTGGCCCGTCTATCACAAAATCACATTCAAAGAAGGCAATTTTTAGCTCTGACTCGGAATTAGAAGAAGGCACGCCAAACTCATTATCTAGTGAAACATCCATCCAAGTATTACTTCTAAAGAAAAATAAGCTTTGACTTGGTTTTTTTCCAGAAAGCAGCATGTTTTCCATCTACGAGCAAATTTGTAAAAACTGAAAGCAAACTACATGAAAAAACTTCAATATTTGACGACAGCGACTCAGACGATGATCTGTTTTTAGCAGCCGAAAAATTTCCTGCGACCAAGCAAAAGGTGACAAAAGCGTTCCAGAGACTTGAGATGAAGAGTGCAACAAAATATATTACAAGCACAGTGATCTAAAACACAGTGACTAAAACAAGAAGAATGTTTGATGTAAGAATGGTTTTTTGAGTCCTTTCCTTCTCAAGTCTGACGTTTTCTACAAATGTTTTTCTTAATTATTTACAATGCTTATTTTAATTTTTTTAGGTAATGAATAGTCACTCATCAAATGACATCACAAGTGTTTTGTCCGATCATCCAAGAACTTTATTGAATCAAAAGCAAACTGATTCTGAACAGGAAGAATCAGATAAGTTAGAAACAGATTTCGTCAATGTCAATACCATACTGAAAGTTAGTGATTTGTTTTCGAAAAAAAATGTGGAGAAAATTCTTTTTCAGAATCGAGCTCGCGGACCATCAAACAGGCGCTTGTCAAAAATGCATCATAAAACGCTTATTTAAATTTATAATTACCCGATAAGTTTAGTATCGAGTTACTCTGGGCCTTTTTTCACCCGCAAGTGAAGAAAACAATCAGATAAAAGTTGTTGTATGAAATAATTTATTTTCCAATAATTTTAGAATTCAGAAGTTATATAAACTCATTTGTTCTTTAATGTCATCGCTGTTCATTCCGAATTTCTCTTGGTTTTGTAACATCAGGTTCAGAATAGATTCTAGCTGACTGTCTTTCATTTTTTGTTCCTTAATTATAATTAAACCAATTTTTCTGGAAAGCTATCTTACGTATGTTTTCTCTTCTTCACTCATTTCTTCTGCAATTTGACGAGTTTTTGCTTTCAGCTGTGCTGTCGCAAGTTTTCCATGAAGTTTTCCCAGAGTGGTATTCATCCTATCACTGTCTAATTCGCCAATATTCTGAAAAATTTCGTTATTCCGATGCTACTCAAAAACGTTCAAACATTTTGGCCATCCATAGTCTTAGTGTCGTCTTCTGCGAAAGTATCACAACAGATAGGATCGTCATACACAACGTTAATTTTCTTTTTCTCGGGTTTGTATTCAGCATCGTTGTCAACACTCGAATCATCAGGATTTTTCAACGAGCGAGTGGAAATCTGGAATTAGATAAAGGCAAAACTTAAGTTACGATTCTGATTAATTTATAACCACGCTCTTATGTGCATCAGATCGATCGTTTTTTACCGTGTCAATCCCATGTTCTTCATTCTCAATGTTTTGTGGAATAACAGATTTATCACTTTTACGTACTAAAAAGTAATGAGCAAAAAAGCCAATTGCTCCACCTGCCTGCAAAATTTCACAGACATTCATTAAACAGAACTTTAAAACTTACTACTATTGAGATAAGTGCAATGAACATGCTGAACAGTTCCATTTCAATAGCTTGAAAGTATCTGGAAAAAAAACTCACTATTGGGCGGAAACAATGAAATTCAAACAAGAAATTTTACAGATCTCATGAAAATGCCAATTTTTAGACAACAACCAGAATCATCTAACAACATGCGTTTAATGGTGAATATATAAATAAAGTTTGAACATCTTTGACAGGGACTAAGGTATGTATCGGATTAACGGCTATACTGCCGCAGAAGGGCTGTGAGCCAATATCAGACTTATTGACGGTTACCATGGTAACCTTATACATGTGGTCAGCGAACTTTAAACGGAAATACGACGGACGAGTCAGTTTTCTCGTATTAGCTCGCGCACACAAATTATGTCCAAGACTTCTCTATATGATTCACAATATAACCCTCAAGCAAAAGACGCAGGGCAACTTAGAAAATTTTAACGCTTCTTGAATAGCATTACTTGAGAAGGAAGAAAAAAAACAAAGCTTATCTGAAATTATCCTTATTCTTATGATCGACAATCATCTCCCTCAAAAGTGTGTGTCAAACGCTACAAAAAAATTTCGTTTCTGAGTCCGCTGACCATTCAAACAATACTATTTTCTCACAATTTTCCATTTATTGTATTTTGTACTACGCGCCTTGTGAGAAAAAAAAACATACATACACCGTATGTGAAGAAATCAATTTTCCTTTTAATTTTTTCTTTACTTTTAAACGATATTTTATGGGTCTTTTCTTTCAAAGCATACATAACATTTAAGTATATTCCAGTGCTCATGAACATTCTCTGAAAACACTTATGATAGTGGTAGCGGTCTCGATTGGCATTTGATACTCAGTGAACAATTGGCTGCGTATTTTGTATCTTTCTTTGCGTTCAAATGTCTCTCATAGGGATGCCTTTGTGTAACGTGCTATCATCCCAACACTAGGCTCGGAATTTTTTATTTTTCCAATAAGTTTTTTTTCTTACAATTAGTAATAGAGTTTATGCGGTTTTCTTCCAGTCAATAATTTTTCAGAACACAATGTTCAGCCAACAATTGGCGAGCAATGTGAAACATTTTCAAAAAGGTCAGCTAAAACAAAATTTCGAGAATACGCGCTATTTTAAGGAGCGATCCGATTTTATAACAACACATATAATAATTTGAAAATAAACAAGGATACAAAAGTCATCATTCAAGGCTTTACTGGCAAACAAGTGAGTTTCACAAAATAAAACTTAGTTTTTAAAATCCATTCATAGGGAACATTCCATGGAAAGCAAATGTTGGAATATAAGACACATGTTGTTGGAGGTGTTAATGCGAACAAAGCAGGCTCTACCCATTTGGGGTTGCCGGTTTTCAAAAATGTCACAGAGGTAATAAACAACAATAGCCATTCTAAATAGAAAAAAACAGGCTCGGAATAAAACTGGAGCAGATGCCACTGTTATCTACGTACCGGCAAGTGCTGCGGGAAACGCTATTGAGGAAGCTATTGACGCGGAAATTCCTCTAGTTGTATGTATTACCGAAGGAATTCCTCAGCATGACATGGTCCGCGTCAAGTCGCGTCTTGTGAAGCAAAATAAGACTAGACTAGTTGGACCAAACTGTCCAGGAATAATTTCTGCTGATCAGTGTAAAATTGGAATAATGCCAGGACACATTCATAAACGAGTATGTTAAATTCATTGTGGTTTCATGTTTAAAAAAAACTTTAGGGATGCATTGGAATTGTGTCGCGCTCAGGAACTCTCACATACGAAGCTGTTCATCAAACAACCCAGGTTGGATTTGGCCAGACTCTCTGTGTGGGAATTGGAGGTGATCCATTCAACGGAACTAATTTCATCGACTGTCTGAAAGTGTTCTTAGAAGATCCAGAAACAAAAGGTGATCTTCCTAATTTGAAATTTTATAAAAATGTGCTTCAGGAATAATCTTGATTGGAGAAATCGGTGGTTCAGCAGAAGAAGAAGCTGCGCAATTCCTCAAAGATAACAACTCTGGTAATGGACGGAAGCCTGTTGTTTCTTTCATAGCAGGGGTTACTGCACCACCCGGAAGAAGAATGGGGCACGCTGGAGCAATCATTTCAGGAGGAAAAGGCACAGCAGCCGACAAAATAAATGCTCTCAGAGAAGCAGGAGTTGTTGTGAGTTTTTACCTACGAGTTTTTTCGAAATTAACAAAACTTGAGTTTCTATTCTTGCAAAAAAACATTTTTCAGGTCACTGATTCTCCGGCTAAATTAGGAACATCGATGGCTACAGCTTTCTTGGGATCGATTTGAATATTTTGAATTCCATACAAAAATAAGAATAATTTGTCAATCTTTGAACGTTGCGTATGAGTATTTTTTAAGTTAGAGTTTCTAAAAAGTAACTATGATTCATTAAAAACACAACTCTATCTGTTTTTTTAGCTTGCTAAGATTTATTGACAATAAACTGTTCAATCAGAAAACCGTAAAACTTGAAAAGTATTGCTAATTGGGTGACATTTTTTTGGGATCATCTGTCGGAAGTTTTCGTTTTTTTGATGAACAACAATAGGCCATGAGAAAGTTAAGTTTCTTCCCACTTCT
The DNA here is from genome assembly GCA_900883565.2 of Caenorhabditis panamensis. Classification (NCBI taxonomy): domain Eukaryota; kingdom Metazoa; phylum Nematoda; class Chromadorea; order Rhabditida; family Rhabditidae; genus Caenorhabditis; species Caenorhabditis panamensis. Next base: position 209,146 of record LR537721.1, on the reverse strand, counting down.
TCTTGGGGCAATTTCATGTTTTTGAGAAAACACAAATTAATACATTTTGGCCTGGAAAACTTTTTTTTCAAGAATATTAAAGCGTCAAAAATGTCAATAAGAAAAGTAAAGTTAAGTTAATCAAATTCGACGCGTTAGATATTTCAACAGTTACCGGAAAATTCAGATTTTCATGGGATTTTTTCCACAAATGTTTGAAGTTGAGCCCACGTCTGAATTGCTGGGAACCCAGATTTCTAAAAAACAAAAAATTGAACACGCTTTCTAAAATTAACGAACGTCGGGTCTGTTTGTTTCATTTTCCTAACAATGTATCCAAGGTTTTTAAGGCAATGTGGAAGACTATCGTTGCCGAAAAAATGACCTGCTCCGAATGCACCGAAAAAAGTGTTTCTTGTGTGGCCTCTGAATACCGCGTGTATCCGCTCAGCTATTCTTGCATTCCGATAGGAGAAAATGTCGTGTTTTAACTTCAAACTAATCTGCAAGAAAGCATAACATTAAACCTGTTGGACGAACGTCAGAAAAGTCTCGCTACACTTTCATCCCCACCTGGCTGTTGTTTTCAAATAATTTTTGAAAACCGGAACGTTCATCCGCAGTTTTACCAAAAGACTGTTCTTCGAGTGTGCCACAATTATATTGTTTTATCAATTGCCTTCTTTTAGTTATACTCAAAGAGGAAAAGTAACTGTTTTCGAGTATTTCAACTGTATACTGAATAGCCATCAAAATCTGAAAAATTAATTTTTGGCTATAACTTTCTGCCTCTAATGTAAGACACAATCTATCACAGAAAATGACAAAGTTTACTTTTTTTTAATCCAGACTTTATCCAGATGTTATTGTAAAACTTACTTCGTCTCTGGAAAAAGACGATAAAGGGTCGCATTGTTCTTGTAAAGTTTCGATTGCTATTAAAGTTTTATTTGTGTCTATTGCTTTTTGAGCAAGATACCAGTCGAGTATAGGACTTGTTTTTTTCCAAATAAACTTTTCACTCAGTTGGGACAACATGATTAAGAGCCATGTCGGTCGTTTTCTCCACCATTCATCTGAAAAACTTGCGAAAGTTAGGAGAACAATATCAAGAGAAATTGCTCAAACATGGAACATGGATTAACTGTTCAAGTTCAAACAACACGTCTAGTGTTGATGAAGGGTACGGTCTTCAGATCAAGCAACTCCATTTTCTGCGCGATGTTTTACCGACTTTGTAGCAAGTGCCAACTACTTTCAATTGTACCTGTTAGAAAACTCCGATGAGTAACTTGTGTAGACGATTCGTTGTTGAACCCAGCAGTTGCTGAGAATACTAAAAATCAATCTTTCTTAGGTCTGTTTTTGTCATTTACTCACATTTATTTATCTTTTCAAACAATGTTGTTGGAAGATAAGAACGAACTGTTTCATTCCCTGGTAAATTTTTACACGAAAGCATTTGATTCATAGTTTGATCGTCTTGTAAATTTATTTCGAGTAAAACTGTATCAGACAAGAGAAAAGCGTCACGAACACGGTCGCTCACTGAAACTAGTGTACATTTGTATTTTTTTTATAAATTCTTAAAAAACTGAAGTTCATGAGGGATTGTGTCTCAAAGTCTATTAATTTTGAAAAGGAAAACAAGATTCGGTTCTGAAATGTCTTTACATCCCGGTGTGTTTTATTTACTAGATCGTGTCAAAATCAGCGACACAATCAGAGAGCCCAACTGCAACATTTGAACACAAAAATTCAACTAAATACCGTTTTTCCACACTTCCACAAAAGGAACATGAATAGTGCCAAAGAGAAACCCAGTGACAAGACTATGAGGATGATGGACAGACCAAAGATAAATGCTCCTGTTATTCTGAATTTGAACCAATGAAAAGTAAACTAATTTTTAAATACCTTGGTTTCACACTTTTCGTTTGCAACAGTGGTGGACAAAACCAGAATAAAAGGAATACAATTTTTTAGCATGTCATCCAAATAACTTAGGTTAGTGAACGTTGAAAAGTGGAAGGACAATTTATGGACGGAATAATTCAAAAAGTAATAGCTCCGAAGCAGATTGCTCCAGACCAGCTGGAGGTGTGGTAGTGAATAGAATTGGTAAGAGTTGTGAAGAGTGGTCCCATCCACTCATAGAGATTGTTTGAACAAACAGAAGATGGTCCAAACAACTGCGATACAAATACACAGAATACCGGGAAAGCCAAGGAAAACGTTTTCACAATTAATAAACAAAGTGTAAGATGTGTCGTTTTTTTTCTGTCTGCCAATTATTTTTTAGGCAATTTCAACATCAAGTCAATTTTTTAAAATGTGTGACGGTTCTCATTGTGCAGTACTCTTGTTTATTAAACAGTGAAATTGAGCTTTTCAAATCAATAATCTTCTTTTAAACTTAAAATTACAAAATTGATTCAAATAATAAGACTGACATGTGTCAACACAGAAACAATCATAATTCTCCAGCAACTGGTCGACAGCCCATGAACTGATTTGGTAGTGGTAGGAACAATATATTGCTGCGTTGTAGAACTTGCAAATGTAGAACTAGCGCTACTCAAGCTAAACGGTGTTGTAGAGGAAGGAAATGAGGTGGTGGTTTTAACAAGCTCCGTGTTGTATGGTGTACTGTAGTCTTTCTTTGTCAAGTAATTGTAGATCATTTGTTGAGCTTGTTGAGGTCGATCGAGTGGGACAAAATGTCCAGAACCCTGCATAAAGTTCAAAAACTATTTTTTCTTTTACTACATACTTTGACAGTGAGAACATTCACTTCCACAGAGTTGAAGGCATAAGAAGTTTGATATCCAGCAACTGTTATTTGATTGTTGCTAGTTGCTTGATAAGTCCACTGTTGTCGTTCTTTTGTAACCTGAACAAGTTGTTATACCGGAACTTATTTTATTGTACTTTTAATCCTAATTCAGGAAGTTTAGTTGCCGTGAATATGTCCGCTCCTAACCAATTGACCATTGTGTCAACATCTCCGCTGTATAGAAGTATACTAAAATCAGCAGGGGCACTGTAAAATACTGATCAGTATATTTCAGATATATTGGAATACTTTGTCAAAATTGTGAGAAGGTTGGGAGTGATTGTATCTACTTGTTGATTGTAGGCGTTGATGATATTGCTAAAACAATTGTTTCTTTTCTGCTTTGTTTCTTTGCAATCACTTATTGGCAGCCCATGCAGGGACAGACGGAGGAATATTTAACGCTTTCCTGACCGCAAAGTTGTTCAAATAAGCTTCCATTGCATCGTCCATGTAACATGGATAACCATTCAAAAAATCAGTTGAATCGTAATTAATTCCAGTCTGAAAAAAACTTAATTTTGAAAGAGATATGTGTATGTAGAGGTTTTTGAAAATTAGTCGTAGTGAAATGTTTGAAATCAGAAGAAAAAATACCCAATCTTCTCCATAAGGTGCTCGAGGCGTGGTACTGTTGTAAGAAAGAGTCCAGCACTGTTGATACAAGTTGTATGGATCAAAAGAGTTGAGCAACAAATTCGCACCTTCACTGACAATCTTTAAAAGAACGTTTAGACAAACTGAGTTTATCAGTTTTGAAGACTAACAAATACGTAGCATGGATCGCTCAAATCACCCCATGGAATTGAATTGTTCATCACTGTTAGATGATCACTAAACTGACATTGGAACTCGTCACCAGAACAACATAGGTCTAATGCAGTTTGATATACTCTAGACAAAAAAATACGGTTTTTTCCAGTTTTTCAGCTCTCACGAGTATGGAATTCCTCCGTGATAATATTGGTAGTGTAATTGTGAATTGAGATCGCTTCTCTTATCAATAACTCCATTACCAATAGAAACTCCCTAAAATCATCAAAAGAAATTGATTAAATATCATATTTTTATACTTTGTAGTTTATGTTAATATCGCCGGATTTTATTCCTTTCACTAAAAGTGCGGAAAGACCCGGGAGATAAACTCCAGCATATGATTCTCCTGTTGTATAAAATGGTGTTGTAGTGAATTTTGGGTAATTCTTGAAAAAACTTTTCAAAGCGGCGTAGTTTTCCTGTGCTGTCTGGAACTTGTTGCATAAAATTTGATATGGTCAATATTCTCACAGTCTCATCGTCATAAACAATGTTTGTGTTATTTGCCGCATAGGAAAAACCCACTCCGACCGGACTCTCCAGGTAGATAACACTAGCAAACTATAAAACAAAAAATCTATTAAAATAATGCAACTTATACCTTATTCCATGAGAATGGATTCGCAGATAAAGTTTTTCCGTTTTTGTCAATTCTGAAAGGTCCGTTCTCTTCAAACAAACCCATCAATGAACTTGAACCTGGCCCTCCATTCAACCACAGAAGTAGAGGATCATGAAGAGGATCGTTTTCAGATTCAACCAACCTATATTACGATAAAGTGGCACTTGAAGAATATTTTACCAATAGTGTAATTTATGTCCTGGTAGACCATCCAAAAATCCGGAATATTGTCTGAATGACAGGTTTTCTGGCAACCCTGGCAAGTCTATGACTCTATCTGATTGACCGACTGAGCAATTGAGAAGATTGTTGTAATTTGAAAAAACTGGTTGAGGAGTTACGTCAATCTACAGAAATAAATAAATTCTGTCAAAATCAAAGCTTACATTTGCAGGAGTACTGTAATTGTTTTGATTGAGCAAGAAGTTTGTGATCATTTGTAGAGCCTGTGCTGGTCGATCAGAAGGAACAAAATGACCAGAACCTTTCACTGTTAGTTGCGCAATGTTTTGTGTCCATGACTTTACATATCCTGCAATTGTAGCTGCAGTTGTGCTATCCTTCTGATAGAACCATGGTTGACGCGATGACGCAATCTATTATTGAACATGTTCTGATTTTCTTAAACATTTGACTTGCCGTAAGATTTTTTCTAACTACCAACTTTTCTATTAGCCACTGATCTCCCAAAAATTGACAAATTGTGTCAACATCTCCATTGTAAAACATCAGTCTCATTTGGTTTTTTTTATACCATAAAGAGTCCATTATAGCACTGATAGTGTCCTGCATGTCATAATATTTTTCTTGGGTGTGATAGCGCCAATGATTATTAGGATTTTCATCGGCACAGTCGACCCAAATATTTGACTTTTTAGCGTGAATCGCTGATTGCACATCGTCACGAGAAAGGTATGTTGCAAGTGCATCACCACCAAAACAGTTTAACCCTCTAAACGCATCCGTTGAGCCATACCAATAACTTGATCCAGTATCCGAAAACTTTGATTCAAATTGTTTTCTTCTATTTGAAAGTGTCCGATGAGCTTTTTCACGTTTTGTCGTTAGTTTTCCTTTTCTGGACGACGGCGTTTGCCAAGCACCATTATCATTATAAAGGTAACAGTCTTGGTACATATTGTATGGATCACCACTGCAAATTATTCCTTTATAGCAGATTTGTCAATTTCAGTAACTTTGCTTCATCGTAATCGTAAAATTTGTCTTGGTTTGCATTAACTGCATTTGCACATGCAGAACCATCAGGAGCACCTTGATAATCAAAATAAATGGTATCCGCATTTGTGAGATTACATGCCATTTTGAGCGAGTTCCATTCGCTGAGAGCTTTCTTTTATTTTTTTTCATTCTCAACTTACTCAAGACCATTGAAACCCCTCCCGTATTGAAGAATAATTTCTGAGTTGGTTTGCAAGTACTCGCTCAAAATACCATTGCCAACAGCGGTTCCCTAAATTTTCAATTTACTGTGTTTTTTCACACTTCAGGGCAGGAACCTTAAAATTGAGGTTCAACATGCCAGCATCAATTTGGTTGATAAGGTTCAGCGTGAGAGTTGGACAGTACACTCCACCGTATGATTCTCCAGTTATAAAAAATTCGTTTTGGGCGTATTGTGGAAATTTTTCTTGGAAAAAATTTTTGATTGCGTAGCCGTTGTTTTCGGCAGTCTGAAATGAACATCTTGTTGATGCCATGTGATGAACATACCGTATCATCACTCCAATAATAATTCGGATCTTCTGTGTAAGAGAATCCAACTTTCACAGGAGCTTCAAGAAAAATTACACTTGCTTTCTGAAGTAGTCATGTGGCCATGTTTCTCAAATTGTCATACTTACTTTATTCCAAGAAAATACATTTTCATATAGTGTTTGTCCGCCGTCATCGTTTGGATGAAAAGGCCCAAGCTCTGTGAAAAATCCTCCTAAGGAACTACAACCTGGTCCTCCATTCAGCCAGAGAACAACAGGATCATGAACAGGATCGTTTTGTGATTCGACAAACCAATAGAAGAAATGATTCAAAGGCTTTTCTTCAGGTGTTAGATAACCAGAAAACATCCGATAAGTCACATTGAATGTAAGACCCGGTAAAGTCAAAATCATGTCAGCTGCTGCAGAAACCGTTAAGTTAGTTGGATGTTGCAAATTAGTGTTTAGAAAAGCATTGTTAACTGTGCTTGTTTTTTGCAGAGATTCGTGTAGTTCAAATGGATAAGTAACTCCTGGTGGTAGTGGAGGCAAGGGTGGCAAAGTTGGAAGCGTCTGCGCAATGGGGTATTCCGACTTGTTGCAACCCATGAGATCATTGTAAGATGGGAGTAATGGAGCTGGCGTCAATTGGTATGGGAAGGATATGTTTAAATTGACATCTGAGATAAAATTAAAAATCATCTGCAAGGCTGGGCCAGGGCGATCTTGAGGTACCAAATGACCAGATCCCTTTACCGTAACCAAATCAATGTTTGATTCAAACTTCTGAATAAATTCTTCGAACAAGTTAAATAAAGAGGCCTTACTTTCACATATCCGGCAAGTTGAGGTAAATAGCTAGAGCCTGCTAGAACGTAGTTCCAAGTCGTACGTGGAACAATAGTCTAAACTGTTCATTTGTGAAATAATAAAAACAAAGTGAGTCGAAAATAAAACAAACTTTTAATCCTTGATTTTTTGCAAAGTTTTCAATGAACCATTGATCTCCTAAATGGTTGCAAACCATATCCACATCACCATTATAAATCAATATTTTCATGTTGTTCTGCTTGTAGAAATAACTTGACACAATCGAGTTCAAAACATCGTTCAGTTCAAAATAGCTACGTACATAAAGTTGTTCATTGATAGTTTGACTGGAAATGATATTAATTGACTAAATTCAACCAAAACAACCAACTTGAATGATTGCCATGACTGAACGAAATCAGGAATGTGAAGAGCATCACGAACTTCTGGGCGGTTTAAGTAATTTGTGAGAGCGTCTGTACCCCAACAAGGGAATCCGGCAAACGGATCGGATGATTCAAGATTCAAAAGTTTCTTAAATGAATGTGATCTTATCTTTTTCATACTCTAGACACACTGCGTTATCTTTGAATTTTGTCTGACTTGCAGAACTGCTTGAGAAACTAGAAGATGAGGAAAACGAATTTGTGTAACAATCCTGATATATGTTGTATGGGTCATTTGCAGTGTTCCAAACTTGATCACCAACAATTTTCATAATCTTAAAAATCCAGTTGCTGTCACTAGAGAACTTCAAAAATATACCGTTTTTGAGCAAAATTCGTCTGCCCCATCAACTGGTTGATAGTTTCCGAATTGATCAAAATAAATGTACGGGGTGTAGAAATCGCATTGAGTAGGATCAGTAACCGCTTGGCAGCATTTTGCCACAAGTTCATTGTACTCCCTTAATAAATACATTTACCGTATTTATTCTATTAAAAGGGCTGCCTCTAGCTGAAGGGCCCCTCCGATTCAATGACCCCCTGAACAAGTTATGACACGTTCTTCGACTCGAGTGAAAGTGGCCGGGAACAATTTTTTTTCATGGTCTCGAAAAAAA
>LR537721.1:188981-199717 GCA_900883565.2 Caenorhabditis panamensis | reverse complement strand
ACCATGAAAAAAAATTGTTCCCGACTCTATCGAAAAAAGTTCACTCGAGTCGAAGAACGTGTCTTATTTCTTTGATTTACTTTAGTTCAATTTTTCATGAAATTTCAGTAATTTTTAGCAAAAAAAAATTAAGTTTGAAAAATACAAGGGCAGCTTCCATTAGAAGGGCGCCTCTAACACGAGGACGATCGAGAGGTTGGCATGAACAATAGAAGGGAATGCCCTTCGTATAAAATAAATACGGTAAATCTAGTTTAGTTCAACTTCTCACATTTCTCCAATCACTCCGTAAGTGTACAGTTGGAAAACTACAGAGTTCACTTGGTATTTTGTTGTTAGTTCCGCATTACCAATTGCTATTCCCTGAACTTCAATACAATTGAATGTCTTGATATTTTGTTAAACTTTGAAATTGATTGAAATGTCGCCTAAACTAATTTTCTCGATGAGTAGCTTTGACAGAGTTGGAATGTATACGCCACCATACGATTCACCGGTGATGAAGAACGGATTGCTTTGAAATTCTGGGAAAACGTTCAAAAAAAAATCTTTCAATGCGTTGTAATTATTTTCGGCTGTTAAATCGTCTCCATACACACTATCGTTTGGAGCTGTCGAGTATGAATATCCTACTTGGTGGGGACTTTCAATGTAAAGTATGTTCGAAAACTATAAGAATTCACTTGAGCGATTTGTGCCAAAATTTATGAGATACCTTGTTCCACGAAAAAATATTTTCGTGGAGAGTTGAACCATCACTGTTCGGACGAAATGGCCCATTTTCAGTTAGCATTCCCCACAACGAAGAACTTCCAGGCCCTCCATTCAACCATAACAATACCGGGCTGCTTTTTGGATCATTCTGTGACTCAACAAACCAGTAATGGAACTTATGAGTATTCGAAGCGTTTAGAAAACCAGAGTAGTGATTGAAATTGATCTTATACGTCAATCCAGGTAAGTTGACAATCTAGTAATGTGAATCAACTTTTTCAAGAAGTTATACTACTGTGGTCACGGGAAGTGACACTCGGCGGGTCTTGCCACGAGATCGGTTTTTCTGAACAGATTTTCTGAAACATGTTTCCAAAAATCGGCCCAGAAACAAGAAAACACCAAAATCCCGAGTTCGTGGCGAGACCCGCCGAGTGACACTTTGCCTAACTGCTGTAATAATTACCTTGTCAGCATTTTTTCGTGAAAACGTTCCTTGCATATGCTCATAATCAGGCAATAATGGCGCAGCAACTTTGTTAACTTTACTGAGGCAATTATTGAAGAATAAGTCTAGTACAAAATCTCTATAGAGCTGAAGGGACTGCGAAGGCCTTTTTTGCGGAGCGTAGTGTCCAGCTCCCTGAAAGAAAATTTAGTTTGAAATAAGATCCATAGTTACCCGTATTGAGGCAACGTGTAGGTTGCTTGTGTAACTTGTGATTACACCTCCGTCCATCCACTTGAATGATGATGAATCGTAGTTATGCCTCCAAATCCGGTCTTCTGTCATGTTAAGTCCCAACGTTTGTGCTAAATCTTGAGCAAACTTCTGAGCACCAATAAAATTGTTCCAGACATCTAGATCGCCATTGTATATCATTATCTTCATTCGATTCACCGAATAATTTCTGGTTGTCATTATTGAAGATAGACGTACTTTTAAGTCATTTGACAACTGTGGAAAGTTCAGAGTTCTATAAACTGTTTTTTTCGGAGTTTTTCATAACACAAAACCTGCATGATTGGAAAATCTTGTTTTCGACTTGGCTAACATGGAAAGCTGATTGCACATCGTTCCGGTTCAAGTAGGTAGTAGTAGCAGGGATTGCTACACAGGGGTATCCATCCAGCGAGTCAGTAGAGTTGAAATTATTAATTACCTTAAGGGTATGATTAACCATAGTTTTCAGAAATGATTTACGTCCAAGCCTAATTGCTTTTTGATTGTTTGTAATTGAATTTTATTACGATAGCAGTCTTGATAGATATCCCATGAATTAATCCTATCAATGATCAATTTCAGTTTCAATAACTGTTAACCGTAAAAAACTCTTACATATTATTCGACCACGACATCATTGCGTTGTCTGATTTTGCCCGACAAGTGTCGCTGCCGTTATAGAAGTCGCAGTGTATAGTCGTTGAGTTTGTACAGCATACTGATTTCAAATCATTGTATTGTCTTTAAAAAAAAGTGATGGACATTCAGTTCATTTCACTCACTTAATTCCTGCAAATCCATGAGTCAAATAGTATGGTAATAGAGAATTGTATTGATGTTGAGCGCTCAAATCACCATTCGCAAAGAGAAGTCCCTGAAAACAGATTTGAAAAATCAAAAACTTCGTCTCCACCATACGCGAATACGAATTGGTGTTGTAAGAATGCTTGGGCGTGGAATGTTATTAATGAGAAGAGCTTCAACGATGAGGGAAGCAAAAAATGATCCATAACCCTCTCCAACGATATAAACATCGTTATTAACCAAATTGGGAAAAACAGTGAAAAAATCGCACAAGGCTGTGAGAATGGACTGGGCAACAAAGTTGTCATCCTGAATTGTGGCGTCGTTCAGTGAAGAGAATCCGGTACTGGGAGCATCAATGGCGAGAAGATTCGACACCTATGAACAAATATAAAAATAGTGTATGTTTTTGAATTCACAACTTTGTTCCATGAGAAAACATTCTCATAGAGAGTTTGGCCATCATTTGAAACCCGGAAAGGCCCGGTTTCTGCAAATTGGCCAAACACAGAGCTACAGCCAGGTCCTCCGTTGACAAACAACAAAATGGAGTCATTGACTGGAGATAACTGCGATTCAATCAACCTAAAGTTCATGTATAATGTTGAAACAGTTTATAAAAAACCAGTAGTGGAGATTTTTAGTATTCTGGTTCGAGGTGGAGCTGAGATACCCGGCATACTGATTGAAATTAGTCTGAAAGAATTTGTTAGATTGATAAATATCTCAGGTAGAATTACTTGGAATATTGTTCCTGGCAATTTGTTGATTTTGTCCGATTGAGCTCTGTTCGTTGTTTGAGACTCAATCAGTCTGTTGAAAAAAAGAAAATAGACAATCACTACTTTTAGAGCTGCCATCGCTCAATACAAGATGGAATGATAATAGTTACAAACTCATGTTTTGTTATCACTTGCTGTTTAATGACTGAATTGCTGACAGTCTTCACAAACATTAGAAGTCATAAAGTATAGTATTTCCGAATAGAGTTTGATTCCAGTTAAAAGATCGCAATCCAACTATGTACATGCACCTCACAAACGGCCCATCCCTCTAAATGTCAATGAATTTGTTGCTGCATCATGACTGAATGCTGTCTGAAACGTTCGGCTCTGTTCGGAAAAAGAGGGATCTCAGTTTAAAAAAGGGATCTCATTTTAAAAAAGGGATCTCATTTTGAAAGAGGGGTCTCAATTTAAAAGAGGGATCTTACTTTAAAAAGGGGATCTAGTTTCAAAAGAGGGATCTGATTTTTAAAGAGGGATTTCAATTTAAAAAAGGGATCCGTCATCGAAAAAGAGACCTTGATAAGTAATAGGGTAAGAATGCAGTTCTAAAAACACATCTCATTTCTAATAGGTGTTATCTAGAGTTGGGAACAATAAAACGCATTTTTATACAAGTGATTCGACAATAAGGAAGTTGTGGGATAGGGTGTACACTAGCATGATTCCCCCTACATGAGCTAGGTTATACATACAATTTTTTTCTACTAGAAATAAGATAACAGCAACACCGTTATTGTCGGTTTATGATGGGTTGCATTCAGATTTTATTGAAACACAAATTGTCTTCATAAGGCTGATACACATGTAGCATATGTCCAACATCTTTTTGTGAACTTGCTAGGCCTAGTCTCGGTGTTTCTTCTTTGAAAAGTAAGTTCTCATTCTCAGTACCATTTCACCTTGTTGCGTTAGCACTCCAAGGAACTGTTCTAGCTTAATTTGTTTTGGTTTTTCCACGACTTCAAAAATTATTTGCAGCTAAGGGAACCGATACAACAGTTTTTGTGCCCCTGATGTTCATCCTACAACTCTGATTATGACAGTAAACGAAGGCAATGATCGGATCAAAAACTGATTCAGAAAAGATTTTTCGATAATTATCAATTGTTTTCCTTTTGCTGAGAAACTTGTAAAAACTTTTCAGGAACTTTACAAAATACCTCCATTGTACATTACTGTTCTTTCTTTTTTTGAAAACGATCAAAGTACTAATACATTTATTTCACACAGAAGAAGATCTGTCAATAAAAAAACTGCTCTAATTTCTGATTTTAAAGATTTATCACTGTTATGTGTCGGTTTGTTCTCAAATTATGCTCCCAAAAATGTAAGATATGACCTTGAAAGTATCATCTCCAAGTTTTGTGAAGCATGCACAATAGAAGCCTCAGCTTGCGAGCTTGCTTCTCGAATGATTGATGAAATCTTTCACTTGCCTTTTCTTCGTGTCATACCACTATGTTCTGTAGAATTTCATATAACTAGGACGTACCGTATATTATCCAACTTTCTTCTTCTTCCAGCTCTTCAAGGTTGGCTAAATGTATCCTCTCGCTTTTCATAATTGCAAGGCTTATTGACAGCCATCTGAAACTTTGCCTCAAATACATTGTAAAATGACTTGATTTTCTGTAAATCAGCAATTTTCAGCGTATTTATATCATTCCTCTGTTTTTTGCTGATACTACGGCTGCATGAGTTTAACAGCTTCGCTCGCAGCTGTTTCGATGAACTTCTATGATGAACCGTACCATTCTTCTGTGCTGAACCTTCATACGCAACAGTAAGTTTGACTAATTGAACTTCACAAAAATGCAAACATCGTTTCTAAGCCAGAAAAGTCCCTTTTCTCATCTCTCATAACAACTTGAATACCTAACTTTTTTTCATGGCTACTCTCACCTGAGACGTGTTCCAGTCGTCTCGTTTGAGTCCAATTAAAAACTGCTATTGGCAGCATAAAAACGTACCCTTGAGACTAATTGATCAGGAGCCCTTTTTTACTCTTCCTACCGATAAGGGATAGTAGCGACCAAAATGGCTGTTTCGTCTACAGCAGCTCTCGAATCTTTAATTCTCTGTAACACTGGAGTTAGCCTTGCCCTTCAAAGGTGAGCTGCTCTATTTATTTTTCGTGGTCCCACCAGAAAGACGAGACTTTCTTGCTGAGAATTCCTTCAGCGGAATAGTTTCTTTGGAACATTCCAACAAAATTCAAAATTCTTTGTGAAAATTTTAGCATCCGCTCTCTGTCAGTTTTATCTAGAACTAGAGAGAATATTTTGCATTTTCAAGAATTTTGTTTCTATAGTCATGAGAATGTGACAAATTGCCAATAGATCGCTAGGCTTTGATAATTCTAACAAGTGGATGGGTGCTCTATGTTATATCTTCATGCATCCGAAAAAATTTGCATATTTTTGGCAGTTTTACGATTTTGCAGCTGTCTGGTCGAACAGGACCATTTACATATATGTCATAGTGCGACAAGTGGCGTTCATTCGTATCAACATGTATGATATAACGCATTGCAACTAGAAAAGATAGTTAATGTTTTGTATCTCAAGGGAAATCACACAAAAACAACATTTGTTATAGCTTCAAAAAAAAACTGAGAGAAATTCGAAGGAAATATTTGAGCTCTCTCACTGTACCAGGAATCAGAAAGTTCAAAAATCAACACAATTACTTAAATTCGGTAATTTGGATTCAGAGTACTGTATTGAACAGTTGAGATGAAAATTTCCTGCTTCAATTATGCCTAACTTTTAAAGCATATGGTTAACTGTTTTATCTGACCGGTTATCTAGAACACTTCATTTTCGAACCTCGCATAACGGATTTCCAACATAATCTGTGCGTGTAAACTACCCATACTGTACTTTTAGTTGATTTGTCATTGCCTGAGCAATGACAAAACGCTGAGCATGTATTCTCAGAAGTCCTTTTTATCGGAGCTGCATCACACTATAGATATTACTCGTTCACTACTTCAACTGCCTACTGTGTGAAACGAGCTTCCTTATTGGTCCGTCCAAGAATGGGCGGGGCTTAGGAATCTAAGCGGACTCCGCTTGTGGATCTGTGTCTAATGAGGCCGGTTCCCGAGGGGCCGCTGGCAGCGCAAATGTTCTTTCCTGACTCGAATACCTTACTTAGGTCTGTAAAAGATGAGAACCAACGTGTGCAATGGCCGTCATCACTACTTGATGCTTCAGCAGGGAGGTAAGAAAAAACGTTTTGTCGAAAGGATTCTTCAACTCTGTTGTTGGAATTATATTCTTGGATTCAGTTTCGAAAATTAAACTTATAGTTTTTTTGAAATACGACAGATTATTTTCTAAAAAAGTTTTTCCAGTGTTCAAATTCAACGTGCTCAATTTGAAAAGAACCCACCCAACAACTTGCGGAAATCAAACTTTTTCCACTTTGTGATTGCTCTTTTTGATCGGACAAACCAACCGATTGAGGTCGAACGTACTCAATTTGCCGGTTTTGTCGAGAAAGACAAAGAAGTAGATGGGCAAGAAACACGAAATGGCATACATTACCGTTTGAGCCTAGTTTTTCAAAACGGTATTCATACTTTTCCTTTCCGTCATATATGAATTTTCAGGACTACGAAGTGATCAAGATCTCTTTGTTCGTCTAATAGACAGTGTAACTAAGCAAGTGAGTTGAACTAGTAGTTGTTTGCAAGCTTAAAAAATAAGTTAACCACCATTTTTTGGATAGGAAGTTAGAATATTACGGAAGTAATCTTCAGAAAATCACACTCATCTTGAGAATATCTCCTATTTTTTAGGCTATAACTTATGAAGGGCAAGATAAAAATCCAGAAATGTGCCGGGTTCTTTTAACGCACGAGGTCATGTGCAGTCGATGTTGTGAGAAAAAAAGTTGTGGGAATCGGAACGAAACACCAAGTGATCCAGTAATTATAGACAGGTTGGTTCCACCTAAACTCGATAAGTCTCTCTCTCTCTCCCTCTCTCTCTTTCAATAAGAATGTTTAAATGAAATAGAACTGATAAGTCTAGTTAGCATCTGCCCTGTGAACATGCACTGGGTTTTGAAACTACGCGAATAGGCTTTAAACACGAATTGCAAACCATTGAAAACCAAGCTTCCTATTTGGCTGATTAAAATCGTCTAGCTCAAATAAAATAGAGATTTAAGTATCACTTCATAGTCCTGTTTCATTTTTGAAACCCACACGCATTCTCTGTGTATCACTCAAATGAGATGAGTTACACTTTCTCGTAAAACTACCAGTAATTACGAACTCTCTACTAAATCAAATTATTCATTGCCCCTCTTCTATCCAATTGAGTCAAAACTCCATGGAAATGGAGTAATTGTCACTTTTACTAGAAGGGTTGAGTGATACCATTGTGCTTGGAAGAGTCTCCTTAACTGAATAGCTCGGGAAATTAGAGCATAGTAAGAATGTGTTCTTGGCCGCTCCATCTCTTAATTATCAGGACTGCCCTGCCAACTTAATTTTGTTCACAACACTATTTCAGGTTCTTCCTCAAATTTTTTTTGAAATGCAATCAAAACTGTTTGAAAAATGCAGGAAATCCACGCGATATGAGGCGCTTTCAGGTAGGTGACAATTTATGAAAATTGTATTTGATTGATTGCAATTCAAAAAACTATTGAACCGAGAAACACGCTCAAAAAGAACAGGTGGTCTAGTCGATGCGTTCTTTGTATTAGAACGGCACGAGATAAAAGAAAAGACAGTTGTGGATCTTTTGGTATAAATGGCTGTAAACTGAGCCATTGTCTCAGCGGGATGATTCACATAAATGGTAGCCAATGAGCAATCTGTTGACAAGCTGACGAGAATAATATATTCTTGAGAACTTGAATTTCCATTTTCGCAAATTTGGAACGAAATGACTTTCTATATAATCTGAAATTATCGAAATTTATCATAAAAAGTTAGCTTACACGGCTCGGTTGATATACAACACCGTTTTCAAAGTATCGTGCTAACATGAGATTAATTGCTTCAAAATTCTGCCAGCAAACTAACGCAATTGTACCAATCTTACAATGTTTTTTCATTTTCGCAGGTTGTCCTGAGCTCAACAGCTCGAATTGATGGCCCGTTGCTCGCGATTTCAGATAACATGTTTGTTCATAACAACTCCAAACATGGGAGAAGAACAAAACGAACAGATGCATCAGATGGTATGTTACAAATAGTAAAGACATAGTGATGCTAGAATAACTGAATTGCCATAAACTGAATTGAGCTTAGTCAAAACGTTTTTTTGTTATACTGTTGCTATTTATGAAATCTGTCTGCCACAATTCACTTCTGTCTCATGGTTCGCAGAACAGTTTTTGAAGTAATTTCTAGCATCAAACTGACAAATTTGGAAAAATGAAGCCGCCTTTTGAAAGAAATGTAGTTGACATAAATGTGATTAAAGAATACTGTGAGTGTTCCCATTACTCAGTTTTTTGTTGTAAAAATGCTGAAACACCCCTTGTAGCTTTTTGGATGAACTGGTGATCATTTCTTTAAGATCAGAAACGACATATCAACAGTACGTCGCTATAAAAACTTACGCAACAAACGCACAGAACAGTCGGTTTTTTCTATAAAAAATTGTTTCCAGCTCTCATGACTCTTCTTTCTATACCTTAGAAAATATGATAAACGAAACTGAAACGGGATATTTTGGCAAGCCCTAGGTACAGGAGAGCAGCTGTCAATTGCTGATTGCTAAAAACACGATAAATAAAATTGCTCGCGCAATAATTGTGTCATTATGCATTCAGTGGGTCGTAACCATGAGACATTAGCACAATGAGATATCTATATCTTGATTCTCGGTAGCTTCTCGCAGAGTCATCTGTTTTAAATATAACGGGACACAATAGACAAATCTGTTTATCAAGCTCTTGAAAATCATGCAATTGTTTAAAATCCATTAGCACTCTCTTTTCTTTGAAATGCTCATATTCATTTTTTGAGATTCCGAGTACTCTGAGTCAGCTGAGTTACTTTCTACAATTCCGGTAATCAAAGCGTTGTGCCCAAGTGAAGGGTGGGTTCAAGGTGGTACGCAAGTTGTTTTGATTGGTGAGAATTTTTTCGAAGGCCTTCAAGTGGCGTTTGGATCAAGTACCCCAAGCTGGGGAGAGGTAAGAAAAAAATTAAAAAATTCGATTGAAAACATTTTCACAGTCTGTTCAAATAATATCCCCACATGCAATGCGAGTTAATACTCCTCCCAAACATTCTGCTGGAGTCGTGGATGTTACTCTTCAATTCAAATCGAAAACGTATAATAGGAGTACTCCTCTTCGTTTCACTTACACTGGTAATAAAATAGAACTGTTTGTTGTCTGGGAAGAGTTTGACAAAAATCGTTTTCAAGCTGTTTAATTCAGTCTTTGGCGAGCGTAGGTCAACACTGGTCAGCGGTAGACGGCTAAATTCATGGAACTCTCGTTTTTAGCCGCCAATGCGGCCGACGACAGAGTTTCTGGATTTTTCCCGATTACTGCTGGCACGAAGCTTCTTATGCTTATGCTTCGGAATTAAATTTGAAAAATTCACATTTAAAAAAGTTGTTTTCAGCTCTTACTGAACCAAGTATTGAATATGGGTTTCAAAGACTACAAAAGCTGTTACCAAAGTATCCCGGAGATCCAGAGCGCTTGCCAAAAGATCAAATTTTGAAGAGGGCCGCTGAGTTGGCCGAAGCACTTTACAATAGGTTTTGTTAGTTTTATGGTCTTAGACAATCATTCCAATTAAGGACTTCAACTGATACGCTCAGCACTTATTATCATTCTCAGTTTGATACAACTACGGATTACACTTCGCGGACACATACTTCACCGCGTTCCTCGATTCCATACGGAACTGGGCCTCAAACTCTCCCTTCGGCAGTATACCAGACTTCATATCCGGCGGTGAATGCAACTCCGGCTGCTAATTTTTTGAATACACAAGCTGGTAAGCTTCGTTTCTTGAGCAAAACAAGCAAGGAACTGGTTATTTTAAGCCAAAACTTTAGAAAAAGGCAAACTTTTGAATAGATTAGAAACTTTATTGCGTAGTACAGAGAGTATTGAACGTTTTGGTAGATTTATTAGATCTTCTATAATAGTAGTTTTACCAGCCGGGCTGCGCCGGCTTGAGCCGCCCCTCCCTTCTGGTACTCTACTGTATTCATTTCTTTCACGTCGAAAAAGAAGAATTTGAGAAAATTGACGTGAGAAAGAAATTTTAGAAATGAATATGCAAAAATGCCCCTCAAAAGCAGATTTTCGGCTCCCGAGGACGCCAAACCGAATTTTTCTGTCTGAAAATTAGTCCTGCATCATCAGGCGGACAGTCCAGACCTTCTTACCAAATTTGGTGCAAAACGGTCCAGCCATCTCTAAGATCCTACGGCGGACACACATACAGACAGACAGACAAACAAACACACAGAATTTGTCAATTAGTATAAGTAAGATAAAATTGTGAGTTTGTTTAGAAGGCACTGATACTAAGTGCACTGCTACCAGTCTCGTTTTCACCTCTAATAAAATCGTTCAAATTTTGTGAATTTTCAGGTTTTGCCACATTCGGAGCAGTTAATCCTTTCACAGCAACTTTACAATCGTCATCACGTCTATCCTAAGGGTTGCAAAGAAAACTGCTCAAATCTAACTGCTTTTTATGATTAGAA
>LR537721.1:0-188950 GCA_900883565.2 Caenorhabditis panamensis | reverse complement strand
CCCCCTTCCCCCAATATTTCTTGTGATATTTTTCAAAGTGTTTTCAGGAAAAAAAATCGCAAATAATTTTTCAAAAATAATGTTCTACTGCACATTCGAAGCTCAACAAATTTTCGGTACTTCAACATGTATTGATCTCGAATACTGTGAAAACAGCAACTGTTAATTTTTCGATTCAGCATCAATTATAATCTGTTCTGAATGAACCATTACCAAATTGTACTTGTAGTAAACAGCACACGCAAATTCAGAAAGATCGAAATATGAGGCACATGGCTAATGAATAGTCAGTCTAGTTTTCTAATATTAGTTGAACCTTTTTGGCAACTGAGTCAAAATCTCAAAAAGTTTATTTATTTTTGTTTTCTTTGACATATTGATGGAAGTATTTATTTTATTCAAAATAGGTGAATATAATCAAAGATAAAAATAATTTTTCCGTAGTTTGTTACTTCACTTCAATTTACTGATTTCTTCAAAAATGCCATAATTTCTTTTATTAAACGTTTTTCATAATAAAACTCCCATTTCTCTGCAAAGAAGATCAGAGTCCTGCACGCTGATTAATGTGGTATCTGCTAGGTTTGCATGATATTGCACAATTATTTATTATTTAAGACTTTTTGAGATTAGTTTGTAACATCTCTTCCCCATGCTTCTCACATTTCCATTACCTTTTTGGGATGGAAAACAAAATGCAATTCGAATCCAGCCTTAGGCTATACGAGTAAACCGAAAAAATCGTTTGCAGTTTGAGTAAAACAATTTTCTAATCAAGACGAACAACTTTTTGTGAAACTGGAAAGGCTCAAAATGGAAGTTGTCCGTTTCCATGCTCTTGAAAAACATCGAATCAACCAGTGCGAATAATACACATTTTTTCATTAATTTTTCAAGAAACTAACTTTGCATCTTTCGTTTCGTTTCTCGACAGAGCGAAAATCGTCCCGGATTAATCATAACTCTCTCGCTAGCAACTCGTTGAAGTTTTTGATGAGTTTCAAAGTTTTCGAGAGCGTTTAGTGAGTTATTCTTCAGATTTTTGCACTATTCTGCCCAGGGCTGAGAAAGTAGAAAATAGTTCAACTTTGGAACTTGAAAAGAGCTAAATTGTCAATGAGAAGTTGGCCGAAGCCCTATCATTGCATCGTTCATCTAAAGCTGCTCGTAGTTTTCATAACAGCTTATTGATAAATTCCTCCTTTTTTTCTTTTCCGTAGCTCTATGAAAACGGCATATGCCTTTACTGAGCCTTATAGTTGTATTTCAACTTCTCTTGAAAACTTTTTTGATGATGATTTCAACTTATCGGGAACGTTCGAAACGTTGAAATCAGAGATAGTCGAATGAAAAAATCATGTTTTTAGCGTAATGTTCAAGTTATCAAATTAGTCTCTTCCAACAATCGTTCGTATTATACTCAACAAATGCAAAGGAAACGTATTTTTCAGCATAATACATCAATGGACACGTTATTGTGAATACCTTTCTGAAGGGCATGAACGACGGGGTCAATGGTTGCGGGAGTGTGCACGCTCACCCAAACAATTCCCATCTCCAGGAACTAGCACTTGATTGCATTCGAGAAGGTAAACAATCATTCAATAAAATAATGATCAACACTTGGCAGATTTCAATTATTTTTTTGACGGATGTCAACAAATTTGCATACGAGATAAATTTCTTCTGCCGCTTACTCATCACGAACATTTGGAAAGCGTTGTATATGGACAAGTAATTTAATGATCCTATTGAATCACCTTCCATGCTTATAGATATTCCCTGCTTTGGTACTTTTAGCCGTTCTTTCTAACGCTGCAGTTGCTTTGGTTTTGTCAAAAAAGCATATGATTACACCAACTAACGTTGTCCTCAAATACATGGCAATTGCAGAGTTACTTGTTGGTCTAGTACCGCTACCTTGGACTTTTTTTTTCTTCACTATGGGGTAGGTAGATTTTCTTTATGTGACTTTGGAAAAAAACATCTGAAACAAGACATGCAATCGAAGCCATGTTGAACTTCTATAGTTTTAAATATTGCCCAGTTACGAAAAATTCGAATTACGTTTCAGAAATTTCAAAAAAACATATCATTTGAAACTTTGGTGGTGCTATTTACAAAAATACAGTATGGATGCATTCCCCCCAGTTTTTCACAATATAGCTATGTGGCTCACTGTTCTTTTAGCAGCCCAGAGGTATTTCAAAGCTTCAAGATACATCCTCATAGTTTTCAGATATGTTTCCATCAGTCATCCGCTTCATTCACGATCAGCGTGCAGCGTCAAAAACGTTCGGTTTGCTACATTGGTTGTGACCGTACGTTTATTTTTGAAAAGTTGATAAAATCGAGCAAAGAAAACCACAAGGCGTCGGCTGCATGGCTGCCCTGGTTACTTCAGAACGTCGGTGCGGTTGCTAAAAGAGTTTCGCGACCGTTTTCTGGCTTGGGAAAAGCTGGTTTGAGCTGCTTGTCATATTTCATGTTAAGAATAATGAAGAAAGTTCATTCATATTGTGGAACAATTTTGTCTGTTAGAAATCGGTGCTTTTGAGATGGCAGCGGTGGCGTGCGCTCTCAGCCACCCAAAACAAAAACTTAGCGGTTCACCGTTTTCACTTTCATCTCTCTCATGTTTTACCTATTTCTCAAACTTTTTTGTGAAAACATTCAGACAAATATGCAGAATGAAAGCAAAAACGGCGGTCTAATAAATTTAGCTTTGTGTGGCCAAGGGCACACGCCCTATGGCGACGGTCTCGAGAGCACTTATTGACGGACAGATATTACTATAGGGAATACCAAGCTACAGTAATCCCAGCATCCTGGCAACAAATGCCCAGAAACTTTCTTCGCACTTTCTTCCTACTTTTTTTGCGTTCGAGACTTTTTTGATATTAAGTATTTTTCGGATTCCCTAGACAACAAAACAATTGTTCAACATAATGTTTTGACAGGTTGTGTCTTTGCTCTGCGGCCTTCCAAAATCATTTGACTACGAGTACGATACCGTAGATGGATGGGTGTTCGTTCAGGACAAATGGTCTTATACTAGGTGAGCCAGACACAATTTTATATCATTAAACGACCAATTCTGTGTGTTTGTATGTTTTTTGTTTTCTTGTCTGTGACAAACTTTCTCCACCTCCCGGCTTAATCCAGAAAAGGAGAAACGGCGGAACGCCGGCTCGAACCTTCTGGTGAACAATTAGACAAAATCAAACGTACCAATTCTAAGGCAGTTTTAAATGCGTAAAGCGATTTTTAGAGTTTGAATCTGGTTGGCGGGTCTTGCTTTGAGAAGTCGGGTTGAAGAAGAGTTACGGGCACCAACCCCAGCAATTTCATTGCGCATTTAAAACTGGAAAGATAACACCTTCAAAAAAAACAGTCTGAATGAAACAATGAACTCTGATAGCTACTGCGCCTTTTTTAAAAGACTATTTTCGAACCAGAATGCGAGTAGAGTTGCAAAAAAAAATTAGGATTAAATTCAACTCCCTTGTTAAAAATATACATATGTTTTTCAGCAGCTGCGTAATGGTGCAAACCCCTTTACTGAACAAAATGGGGCAGACTGTGTTTTTCAATATCTATTTCTGGACAAGAGCTTTGGGGTTCATCATTCTTCCGAGTTTTTTGCTCGTGCTTCTCAATGCACTGCTTATAAAAGGGATAAGAAAAGCGCAGAGAAGGAAGTTGAGATTATTGAGGTAAATTTTTCGTAAACGGGTGAGAAAAACAACATGTATAGACAAGGAGTCAAAGTTAAATGGAATTTCGTTTACCGAATTCCAAATTCCATAAGTTATGCTTTCACCTAAATTTACCAGAAATGTTTTTGAAATGACTCACTTCTTATAAGACCGGACATTTTTTCATTTTTTTTCTGAGTTTCTGAAATTGGACTGCAAAGAAAAAAGATTTTGATGTGATTGTTTCAGAGAAAAACGGTCTGAAGAAGCTGCTCGCCAACGAGACAGCAATACAACTAGCTTGATGCTGGTGGCAATTGTTTCTATTTTCCTGGTATAGATTTTGATGTTCCGTTTGAGTAGTTATTATTTCCTTATTTGTCCCACTTTCATGATTTCTATTTTTTCCAGATAGTGAACTTGCCACAAGCAATTTTCATGGGTCTTCTTTGTGTATGCGAAACGTTTTCAATCAAACTTCCCATTCTGGAAGGAACTTTTCCCGCTGTTTTTTTGATAGCAAGTAACATGATTGTCATTGCAAGTTTTCACATATTAAATTTGGAACACGTTTATGTTCAGGCAACATATCCTATCAATTTCGGAATTTATTGTTTCATGTCGAGCAGCTTTCGTCAAACATTCAGAAACATGTTTTTTTTGTGAGATTTCGTTCACTTAACTCATCAACTAAAACAAACTTCAGCGGCCGTACCGTTCATTCGTTAGAACAGAAGCGAAACGCTAGCGTTGCACGTTCCGGACGGCGATCTGAGTATTGTTCTCAATCAGTGAATTTATGTACAGATGCAGATACTTTCCATCAAGTATCTCAACATTTTTTGCATGTGGGTTTCCCATCGTCTGATAGGAATGTTGCTTCGTGTGGTTGAAATAGCTCCAATTAAACGTTGAAAACCGTTGAGACTCTCACAATTAATAAATAAAGAGTATTTTTTTTATCATAGTCTATCGCAGGATGGAATAAGATGATCAATATATTAGCTCAAAAAAGGAGATGTATTCGCCAGAAAATATGTTGAAGAGTTTGCGAATCGCAATGCCGAAACACAACCGGTATGAAAATATGCTCAACTATATACACTATTACTAACTGACAAAATCTGTCATTCGCCTGTCTGTATGGTTGTCGGCAGAGTTTTCTCAGAAATGACTGGACCGGATGATGCACGTAAAATTTTTAAGCGAGATAATAGGCTTGTACCCTCGGGAGCCGGAATGTTGCTTTTCATGTTCTTTTCCCTAATCATTTTTAAGAACAGAAAACCTTATTTTAGAATTTCTTGTTTTTGAATTAAATGAAATCACTAGTAGGAGTTTTCAGAGCACAAGTTTGTGTCTTCTCCTTTCGCACTCGGGCGCTACATTTTTTAGTTTGGTCTAATCCAGAAGGGGAGGGAACACCTGCCCGAACCTTTTTGTTGTATACATACATATACTTGCGACGTGTTTTTTTTTATATGAAAAAAATTTAAGAATATATGTAAACGTTTATAAAAAGAAAATCTATCATGCTACAATCACATATTTGGACATCAAAATAGTTCAAACCAAAAATTTTTTCACTTGTTTTCTGGTTTTTTTAAATCAAATTTTTTGTAAAATTATAAAAGTTCTCATTAATATATTCATGGAATTTGGCCCAATTTCTCAAAACATGTGGTTGAATGTTTTCTTGTTGCGAGTTCATGTTCCGGTTAGATATCAAACTTGAGAAATATTAGGGTACCTCGAGTAGAAAAGCGTTACAAAAATAAGGGCGCTAAGATAGTAGGGTTGAACAATAGAAGGACAAGTCCTTCTATTCGCGGTACATAGGATGTTGTACTAACTTCAAAATAAAATGAAAACAAAAAAACACAGTTACCGTATTTTCTCCAATATAACGACACCCCACCAAAATTACGCTTGTGTTCAGAATACTGGAAAAACTAGAGAGACCTCAGAATGTTTGTGAGTTATCGGATAGAACAAAGCTTTTCATATTGTTTTTTTTTCCGGTTCTCTTTTTTGAAAAAATTATTTTGAGCTTTTTCAGAGCTTCTTTTCTATTCCTTGGGCGCCATTCTATCTGAGGAAATACGGTAGAAAGCAAGCATACAGTTCAAAATGAAAATTATATAAAGTTGTTCTGCATCCCCATTTCCTTCATGAACTTTTTAAAATAACGGATTTCCTGCTCCAGTTCAGCAACCTAAAAACGTTCAGATAACTAATCACATAAACTCGCAAACAAACTTGATCTTTCAATGAATCGTTTTTGACGGATAGTACTTCAATGCAAGCCATTGCTTCTTCTTTCTCACGTCGTTTTTTCTCGCGGTATCTGGTAGCAGCCAAGCGATTTTGGGCCTTCTTGCGTTCTTTTTTCTCGGGAGTCTTGTAAGGATGATACAAAAATGTTTCATTGCACTCTTGTTCGTCAGAAGACCAACTTGACACTGGTGATTGACTCGATACTGAGCGACGTTCAATTTCTTGGCATTCGCGTACAATTTCTTCAAGTATTTGCTCCTGAAATTCTTTATTCTTGAAACATCTTTCTTATTATTGAATTAAGACCGACAAATTGAATGTTTAATTTGAAAATTACCTTGTCCTTAATTGAAAATTCCTCAGGACTGGTCAAAGGTACAACTTGGTTTTGAACTGTTGGAAATATATCAAAGTGGTCGAGAAAAGAATTATTATGAGCTGATGGAAAGTCGGTAGTTGTTGTTTGAAAATTCTCGTGAACTGTAGGATTTTGGAAATTATCAAAACTTCTAGAATAAGTGAAAGGTGAGAAATGATAATCTGGCGTAGAATAGGCTTGGTCTAAATCATGACAATGTCCAAATATGCGAATTGTAGGCTCAACAAACACAGCACATGTTTTCCTGAAACGATAACATTCGACTGTTCAGTGCTATCTCAACAGTTAAACCTGTAAAAATTTACTTACTGTACAATTTGGAGTTGAGAATATCATTTCATTAGTGTTGTGAGACCGCGCAGTACCACTTATTGTGTTTTTTGAATCATTTTCGGCATAGAAGTTCATTGCGCTGATGGAGTGCAAGCAAATTAATGGAATTTGGCTGAGAATTGATGAGAGTTAGAAAAGAATGATAAAAGAAAAGGAAACGCGTCATTAAAGTGAATGTTTGGGCTGCGACACTGCTGCGGCCAATCTTTTCTGACTCTACGTACGACGTTCTATTTCTTCAACTGTTTCGTTGCCTCATGAAACCAACGTTATTTTTTGATTTTATCAAATCGTATCGACGACTCATGATGTAAAAAATCAATAGTGGGGTTTTGTTAGAATGATTTGCCTTCATATTTTCAAATCAGAAACAAACAGAAATAAAATATTGTAAACATGAGTTTTCATGAAAAATTCTTACAACCAAGAACAGATAAGGGAACTCAAAAATCTTTTTAATGAACTGTTATGAGTAGTCTTGGAACCTTGTGAGACGCGGTAAACAAGGCAGAACTGACTTGCTAGAAAATTTTCATGCTTCAATTGTTTTCAAATGGTGCATGAATTTCTCCCTTCTTCTTTTACAAATCCATTCACCCTACCATTTGGATTAAAGATTTTATGCTTTCTGCAAAACATGAAAACTTTGAGAGACCATTAGACTTGGAAAATGTGAGTTTCAGAGAATTCCTTTTTTCAAAACAAAACTTTCAGCGCGTTCTTCTCATAATTATTGAAATTTTGAGAAAAAAGACAAAAATTCGAACTTTGTCAGAAGCCTACAAGGTTGCGGCAACCTTGGTTGGAAATCATCCCGATGATTGTTTAGGGAAACTACGTGAACAAGATGGTTCTAAAAATCATATTTTTGTGCGAAATCATACAGAAATCCGGATACTTTGTACCGACTGTGAAGCTAACAGTTTCAAAATTTCAAAACTTCAGTGGATGCTAGAAGAGTACTGTCAAAGGGTTATAGTGCTAGCGGAAGAATACCGTGGTTTGTGAAAAATTTTGAGCTGGCTGAATCTCTATTTGAAGAGTAATTGCACTCGCCTTTAAATTAAATTTCCCGTTCTCCTAAAAAACTAATTATTTGTACAGTGCCGGCCAAAAACATAGCGAGTTTCGCGTTTCTCAGTCAAAATGCATAATTTCCACGGAGCTGTGTGGGACTCAATCAAAGTACATGACTCAAAATGCTGATAACATTGTTTTTGGAAACTTCTGGGAACTAGAGAAAACAAATATAACAATAAGAAAAAATGACTATCAATTGATTTCAAATCCTCGTTTTTGTTTGATTCATAATAGCTTGAAAAGGGAATTTTTCTCGAAAACTTTGTGCTACTGTTACTGATCATATCAGATTTGTGAAAAATTTCAGGTTGTAAATTATTATTCGAATCCAATCTTGCAAGTGAGAAAACTGCCATAAAATGCGATTTTTTGCAATTTTTGAAAATACTGTTTCAAAAAAAACGAGTGGAAAAACTGAATACATTTGCTTATTTATTAGATAAACAGGTACAGTTATAACTGTTTGCTGAAGAACGTAGCAACTTTTATTTCTGTTTGTTAAATGTCTGTTAAAGATGAATGCCCTTTTTACACACGGAAAGGTTGAGAGTATTGTATCTACTCACAACCTTTCCGTGAAACTAAAACGACTTATTCTCCATTTGATAGAACTATGAAAAATCTGACGAACGTGTGAAGCAATATCAAAATTCCACGAAGGACTGTAAGCATGTAACAGAAGTCCAATACTTGTTAAGAATGCAGTTGCGATCATTTAATTTCAAACTGAAGTAAGTATGTCTTTCTGATTTGTATGAACTCTTTTTTTCACAGCATTGCGCCCTTCATCAACTTTGAAAAAAAACTGCTCACTGGAAAGCGTAAATTTGAAATCAGTAGTAAGGTAATGCTATGCAACTTCGATGGTGTACACTTAGACACAATTTAAGATAGTGTTACTGGAGAACCAGTGTCGACAATCGGAATTCTGCAGTGAAAAAACCATCCAACAGACAAAACTGCAAACATCACAACATTATCTTGTTTTGATAACCTTTATCAAAGTTAATGCTAAGCAGATAGCTGGAGTTTTCAGCAAAACTGAACAAATTTGCAAACAATTCGGCGTCGAAAAGAAAGAAATTGTAGCATTGCTAAATATCAAGTTCACTTTGGAATAAGGAAAAATTCTGATTTTGATTTTTACATTCATGTGATCCCATACCTATAAAGTATAAATCGTGTTTTCTGCACATTAGAAGTTTATCTCACTTTCCTTTGTTCTGATTTTCCAAACACCATGCTGTATACTTCAACTTTCAAGCTGGTGCTACCATTTGATTTCGTTTTCTTTTTGAAACAAAAAAAAGTTTGAAATACCGGGGATAGAACTCCATACTCCCAGATTTTAGATATAGGCCCAGAAAAACTAACATCATTCACACAATGGCGCATTTTATTCAATTTAAGTTTGTAATTGAGAAACATGAACAATGTACCTTCACCAGCAATTCTTCGTAGATGAATGAGAGAAAAAATCATTTAGAACAGTACAAACTTGGTTGATGGAGTGGTTAGTGAATATGATAAAATTATGGGTACCAATCCGTCGTATGTTATCACTTGTAGAAAAGACAAAAATATCATAAATTACAAAGTGTTTCAATTCACAAAATCAAAATTAAGGGGTTCGAATAATTTTTAGAAAGGGTTGGCGAAAGGGTTAGCTTGAGGCAGAGTTCCACGAGGGGCCATCGATGGAATTGGTGGTGCCTGGCCCTGTGCAGCACGCATCTCGTTCAGAGTGGGAGACTTGCGCTGTTGGGCAGTGAAAGGGTTGGCCAATGGAGTGACACTAGTTAGGAAAGGGTTTCCTCCTGAATGAAAATAATATAAATTTTTTTCCAAGTAGCAACCAACCAGTCTGACTTGAGGTTGTTGTTCCGAGCAAGTTATCCAAGTTCACAAGGTTAGAATTTTCCCCCAGAAAGTTTTCAGGGGTTTTTCTTGTTCCGTTGTTTGAATTAGTTGTATTCGGGTTTGTTGGAGACAAAAACTGAAAATTCGAATTTTCAATCAACAAGAATGCCAGATGCACTTACGTCTGCCCCAAGCAAGTCTGAGGAAGAATCCATCGGAACAACAGTTGATTGTGTGGTAGCCGGGGTGTCCCAAGCGGCAAATGGATCAGTTGCAAGAGTACTGGATTGGGTCGAAGTTTGAGGTGCAGCACTCCATGGATCATTTGTCGGAACATTGCTTGTGAAGAGTTGATCATTATTGGCAAGCCCCCCGAAGCGTCCGGATGGTTGTGGCACTCCCCAAGGATCCACCATCCCCATGTTATTCCAAGTGTTTGAAGACGAAGAAGGTTGATCATTTCCGCTCACAAGCTCTCCAACTCCCAAAGAAAGCAAATCATCGAGAGCAGACTGGGTCAATTGCCCACTGCTCACAGTGCCTTGCTTTGTGGTAGCCAGTCGATCCGCTTCCTGAAACTGGAGAAGCATTGATTTGTTGTTGTTTGCCCAACTAACTTTCTGAGACTCTTCAAGTGCCATTTGAAGACGAGCATCGTCGCTTTTGCGCATTTCATCTTGTTTTTCACACTCTTCTCTAGAAAGCGCTAGAGCGATTTGGAGTTGCATTTCTTCTTCTGTAGCGGTCGAAGGTCGGGCATCTTCGTACTCTGGGTCTAAAAAACTAATTATTCAAGAGATAAGCTCTAAGCTCACCGATTGAACTGTCAACTGCTTGGTGTCGGCTTCGACGAGTTTCCGTTCCCACAGCTCCGGAATTGTTTTGCTTGAATTTATTTCTAGTCAGAATGAATCGAGTTCGCTCATTTTTCAAACGTTCTTCATCAGAAAGGAGAGAAGTTATCTGCTTGGCTTTTTCACGGATGTTGAGACCTTGGTCTCGATTATCTTCAACATGTTGAAAATCTTTCAGTGTTTCGATAGTGAACACGTTTTCACGGCATTGCTGAGCAACCTGGAAAAATTTTTTCAATGAACATACTAAAAATTAATTTATGTTTACCTTTTCATGACCACATTTGATGAGAAAATCGAGCAAAACAAGACTTTTATATACGTGTCTCCAGTTTTTTCCCGAATCATTTAGTCTTTTCCAAACAATAGACATTATTTCCGTAAATGCCATCGGATTGTGTGTCAAATCGGCAATTTCGGACATGAGTGCTGTCGATGGTCCCCATGGGTCATTGCTGGTTGCTTCACGAACTTTCACTTGGGCATCAGAGAAGTTATAAGCAACGTTTTTTACTTGACGGCGAATAGTAGATATCGACATGGTTCCTTCAATAGAAATGTTTTCTAAAGCATTCAAACAAAAAGGGAGAGAAATTTGGAAGACTAGCTTAAGAACACCCAACGCATCGTTACAAAATAAAGTTCCAGAGAAATTAACTGCGGACAATGAAAAAGAATCAATATTCGTACAGAAAATGAGTGTACAAAATTGTTGTGTGAGTGTTAGTGAATGCGAGTGCAAGAATTAGAGAGAAAGACAGAGAGAGAGAGAAACAGACAGTGTGTGTATGTGTGTGTGTGTGAGTTTGCGCGCGTCGATGTGAGTGTGCGTGAATGTGTGTTCATTTGAGGTTGTGTGTGTGTGTGTGTGCGTGTCTGTGTGTGTGTCTGTGTCTGCGTCAATGTCTGTGTCTGTGTCTTTGTATTGGAATTTTTATTTGAGAAAAATAGCTAACATGAGCGAGTGTGAGTTTAGGAACATGAGAGTTTTATTGAAAATGTGAGAGTGAGAGTATGAGTTTATGCTTCCAGGTATTCGTATAAAAAATTCCAGTTTCATAATGAGAATAAACTCGGAAAAAAACAATTGAACTTTTTCACTGGCCGTAACCAATGAAGAATGTTGATAGTGAAATGAGTTTGAGAAAATACCATTGTATTTTCCAAGAATGAGACATATATCGTTTGGCAGCTTGCAAAGGAATGGGTGTGTTGTGGTCGGGTAGCAAAACGGAGAGAACAGGTTTTTGACTCACAAGGATTCTTCAACTATTAGAAGGAAACTCCACCCAAGTTTTCCCATGAAATATTGAGGAAACAGACATTTTTCATGACTGCTTAGTAGTTTTATATTAGCTCCGCCTTATCCAGGAGAGGGAGGGCCTGAACGCTGGACCAAGTTTTCCAGAAGATTGTTCTGGTATTAATGATGAAGAGTCATGAGTAACTTTTTCGTTAGCAAAAAATGTTCAATAATTCGTTTCGTAACTTCCAAATCAAACAGGTGTTCAAACCGCTTCATCAAAAATGTTTATGAGAATGCATAAATTGTCAAATTGTTTTTAATTTCTTTTCACGTGTAGTATAGATACGGCTTGTGGTTTAACACGCTCATCGAGAAAACACATTCATTACCAATATTTTATTGAACTTGAATACTTTTGAAGTTACTAAAGTTTATTACTTGGATATTCCAATTTATCTGTATCATTGCTGCTCACATGTTGGCTTGCCTATAAAAACTATGTTTATGGTTCATTGTTTAGTTTAACCTGATGAGCGTCTAGAAACTGCTGTTTGAAATTGCTTTGCACAGATTGATTGTTTTCTGAAGTGAAGATAGGTTGATCAGATTTTTTCGATTGTTGTTGAGAAAAATCTTTTTTGCTGAAATTTTCAAATAACTGATAATGAAGAAGTATTGTAGCTAACTCCAAAACAGCTGAGTCTTTTTCTGCTGTACTTCGCCATTCACTATGTTCTGGTAATTGATGACGGGTTCGGTTTTGAGTTTGATTGGATATTTGGGAGCCTGATGTTTGAGATTGCAAGGGGGCGTACACTTGTAATTTAGAATTCAATTGTTTTGACATAGCGCTATGTTTCTGAGAAACTGCACTTTCAGCCGAAATTTTTCCCTGTTGTTGGAACTGTTGTTGTGCTTGAAGCTGAGAATCTCTCTGAGACTGCTTGAAATTTTGTTGATAATTTTCTTCGGGAAGTCTGGAAATAAAATTCAGCTGCTAAAACAAAGTTGAACTACCTTTGATTTTGAGAAAACTGTTGAGGTAATGGAAAAACAGGAGCATTGTGATAAGCTGGTTGGTTAGTAGAAAACCGGCGTCTAGAGGCATCGATTTCTGTTGGTTCCGTTTCATCAAACGATGAGTTTACAGACATGACGCTGCATTGAGCAGGAGCTTGGGGAACTGAACAAAAATAATTTGCATATTTCTGTATTGAAACAACTATACCAGATTTATTTTCGCGACTAACCGATGTTTGTATGAAAAACTGCGATGATGGAACATTGTGGGATGCAGACTGAACATATGATTCAGGATTTTCAAAAAGTATTTTTACCGTCGGAGCACGCTCGTCTTTTTGTTTCAGAAAAGGGTGCCGAACAACATAATATGGAGATATGCGTTGTTTCGGATCAAACTGCAACATTCGCTTGATCAAATCTTTAAATTTGCTATAGTCTTCCACTGAATGACCAGGTTCTCCCAGTCTTCGTCCTCCAGGGCCTCCAGAAGTCACGCCTAGTATTTCATGAAGTTTTCTGGCTCCCGGAGCTTTGTAAGTGTGTCGATATCCATCTCTTGTTTTTTTGCAATAATACAAGCCGTCGTCGGTTTTGTCAAAATACTTGTGAGTTTTTGGTCCGATGTCAAGCATTTCTTTTGGAGGCATTCCCAATACCTCAACAATTTTCAGCATCTGATCTATTTCAGATGATCCTGCGAAAAGAGGTTCTCCAGTGTGCATTTCAACCAAAATACATCCTAAAGACCACATGTCAATCTTTGTGTCGTATGCGATTCCCAGCAAAACTTCTGGTGATCTGTAGAACCGCGATTGAATATATTGATATATCCTATGCCCGGTCTGACATGAAGATCCAAAATCGATGACGCGGATTTGAGATCGTTTCGCATTGACGAGTAATACATTTTCTGGTTTCAAGTCACAATGAATGATTGATAGTTCGGGTGAAGACAGGAAGAGGAGTGTTTTTCCCAGCTGCTGAGCAAACTTTCGTGCCAAATTGAGAGATACTCCACGAAAACTTGTATTCTTCAAAAGATCGTAGAGATTGTATGACAGCAGCTCAAAAACCAAGCAAAGGTGAGCCCTATGAACAAAATGACCTTTTAGAGTAACTGAAATCATTTTTTTTTTCTAGTTGAGTTTTTCTATTTACCTATATTATATTTATTGTCTTTGTCATGAGCATTTGTAAGTTCCAGTAAGTGTATTTCGATTTGAGCTTGATCGAAAAATGTCTTCTTGTTTTTTATGATTTTTATTGCAACTTCTTCTTTGGCAACAGTGTCGTACGCTTTTGTGACTTGTCCAAATGAACCTTTTCCTACAGGTGTATCGCTGAGTATGACATATCTGAAAAATTCTCAGGTCACATTTAATTGCAGAAAGATGTACCTTTTATCAAATATCTCCCCATTTTTTAGAATATAATCATAATTTTGATCATCATATCCATTGTTATATGGTCCGCCACGACTGCTTTTTTGTCGTTGTTGTTGTTGAAGCTCGGTTTCTGTACGCATTGGAACCACAATAGTAGAAGTAGGTGGAGCATTTGTGTCAAGCATTGGTGGCCTGAAACTTTTCTTGAACTCAAAAATTTTGTGTTCAGAACATACGCTTTTTGGTGTATGTCGGGTTGATAATGCAAGTGGTTTTCGGAACCATTCAAAGTGACCTGAAAACTCGGGATTTAAAATTCGATGTCAGTTAGCTGTCAAAAGGGGTTGGCACAAGCACCCCGAGAGCTGTATCTTGGTCAGTTTTGCTTCAAACAGTCTGAAAACTTGGAATTACGGTAAATCATGCCCAAGGATCACGACTTTGACAACAAAATTTTGTTATCAGTTATCACCACTGATTAAATTTTCAAAATTTGACTGATCATAACTTTTTTCAAACTGTATATTTTTGATGTTTTTTTTAATCAATAGATAATTTTGTTGGCTCTGAGTTTGCTGTTGACACTATATTTTAAAAAAATTTTGAAACAGTTTTTCAGAAAGTTGACATTTTCAACTCAAATTTTCAGCTAAAAAACCCCCCTTGTCACATTTGAAAATACGTTAAAAATGTTCCCCAACCTTTTTTACATACGAATTTGTTATAGTAAACAACCAATTTCAGTATCCAAAAAAGATTTGAATTTTTCTCTGGAGTCACTTTTAAAATTTTCGATTTCTAAAACCGCAATTTTTTGCGAAAACTAATTTTTTGGACAGCAGGCTTTCAATTAAAAAACGGTCAACTGCAAAGTTAATTACCGAGTTTAGATATGTCTGATGGCATGAATTTTTGTGGAATAAAAACAGAAATGATGCAATTATGAAGTTGCAAACATCAGTCATTTTCAAACAAGTTTGCAGCTTTTTCGTTAAATAAATTAGGCAAAAAACTGACATCGACTCTTAATAGTAGTCAGAAGAAAAAACTTACAGCGTTATTGGTTGGAAACGTCTCAGCCAAAACAGGGCACCCTAGCCCATCTTTGGAAGACACATTTTTACTATCCATACTTTTTTGTCGATCTCCACGTCGGTTTTGTTTCCTTAGATAAAATGACTGAAAATTTTAAAATCAAAATGGGAGATCATACGGCAGATTACTTCATTGATAGATTTATATGTTTTTATGAGGTCACTGGTAAGTTTCCTGACAGGCGCATCCTGCGGGTCTCGAAAACGTCGGACAAAATTTACTTCTGAAAAAAATTATGATGAACTAACAATAAAAAAGGGAAATTATGAGCTGAATTTTTGCAGGAGATTCTAAAAGAAAACGTTTATTTTTATATCAGATTTGTTTGATTTGTTTTAGCGTTTTGTTTTGAACTCACTTTCAAAGTTTGATGCGTCAAGGCCTAAGTTGATGGAGAGTTCATCTTGATTAAACGATCCAAAATTCCGCTAAAAATTAATTTCATTTACTTATTATTCAATTGATATGACAACCACTTTTTTGGTGTGTTTTTCTGGCGGCATTCCCGGAGTTGAAGCAACTTCTGCCTGCGTCATGGGAGCACGGTGTTTTTTGGGACGAATTGCAGTCTCCTAAAAGTTTGCAGTTGTTGCGTAAATCAAGTTCAGATGGGTTTTCGGGAAATTCAATCCTTCGGATGTTTGAGAATTTGTAGTTATTATCAATAAAGCTCTATGCAAATAAAAAGTAAGAAACACGTGTGCAGAATTATAGTTTCCCTTTTGTTGATTAGAAATCAAAGAACACAATCAGTTGTTGCTTTCAAAAGTGGCTCCATGATACAAACTTTTTCGTTTAAAATTTCTTGCAAGTTAAATAAAATTTGTTCAAACCAGATAGGAGAGTTTTCCCAAACATTAAAAATTATGCACACTTTACGTCGTCAAAACATTTTTTCTTAGTACAAACAACTACAAACGGATTGTTAGCGGGGATCGCAACTAAGGTTATTTGGTTTCATCTCGATTCTGGACCGAAAGTTCATTCTTCTGGTAACCATCTATATGATTAGAGGTTTGAAACTTATTTGCAATTCGCCTACTTCGTGTTCATGAAAAACTGAAAAGTTGTGGTAAATTCATAGTTCCTATTCATAGATTTCAAACTCCTATTTCCACCAGTTTTCATCAAAAATATCAAGAATGGTCCACGACCGAAAAAACATCGATAGTTCTTTTTGTTGAGAACATCTGTCAGCATATCTGCCGTTTGAAGTTGCTAGCAGTATAAGTAACATAGGTTGCAAAATAGACAAAAGTACTTTTAACAAATCACATCTTCTTTTCGAAACTGCTTCTGAGTTGTTAAATATTTCCGACACATAATTAGTTGCAATGAAAGACTATTAAAAGCTGAATCAATCAGAAGTTATATTTATACTCACTTCTTGTTGAAAGAAAGCGTGACTGTTATTTTTGATTGACGTGATAGGAGGCTGAGGAAATCGGATGATATTAGGCTGTTGCCGGGTGTGCATAACAAGGTGACCGAAACGTTGTGGGTGAACGTTTTGATTTCGAGTTTGCGTAGAACCCTGTTGCTGTTGAGATCCTTGAGTTTCTTGATAGAGGGAGCTCTGTGCATCTGGTGCTAGGTATTCTTCGTTCATTGGCTCTACTTCAAGTGAATTGTGTTTTGGTGCAATCGAAGGAATAGGAAGAAGGTTTTGGACATTAGAGCGACTTGAAGACGGTTCTTGCCCCCATATTTGTTGATTTTCAATCAGTTCCGGTGATTGCATAATTCTGAATTGAATATTCACCGTTACATCAAGTTATGCTCTTAAGATTTGTAAATTCGGAAGCTATTGAGAAAACAGACAGGATTAGTACGAAATTAATTGGTGCAAACTCAGACATAAAAAAAAAACAAATATGCTGGACACAGTGCAAAAAAATACTGCATATATTCTCCTACATTTTCCACAAACAGGGTTACCAATAAAGAAACCATGAATTCAACAAAACATCATCGCGTGCAAAGAGATGAGAGATGCGAGACGAGACGAGACGCGCAGGCGCACGCTACGCACGGGGTACACTGCAATAACATATTACATACTGGTGCAACCTTTCCATTCAAAAAATAACGTGAGAGATAATTGAAGTTGCTGACAAGAACAAAACATTGGAAAAAACCGATTTTGATGACTGAATAAAACATGAAAATTTAAATCTTTAATGAATGGGATCTCAAAAAGATACAAACCATAACAGTTGAACGAATTCTCAATGTAATCAAAGCTACCCAATACAAAAACTCACACCACAAAAACTCATTTTTTTGGATCTCATATCCAAGCATGTAAAAACTAAACTTTGTTATAAAAAATCTTCAAAAAAACAATCAATTGAAACATTTCTGAGCAAAGCCAATAAAGTGTTACATGAAGCAAGCAAAAACGGGACGGATCAGGCTGATCCGCTGAAAATAGCGAAATTGCGGCGGTTCTTTCCCATCTAAGTTGTTTCCTTCCTGTTAATTGAAAACCAGAAAATTTAATTGGCAACGAGAAACGAGCTTATTTTACTACTTTCAAATGATGGATTTCAATCAAGGTCTGCCATTTTGCTTTAACGCTAGTGTGGTTATGTGATATGTCACTAATTTTTCAAACCTTAATATTCATTAATTTTATACATTGCAATAACTTTTCCACACTTTGGACATTGGCCGCGTTTTGACCAATTTCTCTGAATTATTCATTTCTCTGATGCAAGAATTTTCAGCACGCTTCTCCGATTTTCCTGATTCTGCATTGATATTTTTGATCCCATAAGGACCAAATAAAACCATTCGCAAACAATTTTGGCTGTTTATATTTTATGTGAGTTCTATCAATGAGGAACTACAACTTTTGAAGAAACAAACCAGCTGCCAAGGACACCCTAAATTCAAAAGTGTTTTATAAATATGCTGCGCACTGTACCTTAGTGGACTACAGTTTTACTCCGGAGCGAATGATAAATAGAGCAAGTTTTTTTCTCTACTTTTTTTTAAAAATCAAGTCTACAGAACTCATTTTGAAATAGGAATGCCAACTTTTTCTGAAATCGACAAACGATGGTTGAAACGAACTTGTATTTTGAGTTCTCTGTTGATTTCCTGCTTCATTTTTGTGCTGGCAACTGCTTTTTCATTCAATTGTAAGTGTACTATAGCTCTTCCTGTTCAACTGCTTTTTTTACCTAGCAAATTTCGTCAACAAAGCAACACCTCTTCTAATAAAAACTTCGGAGCAACAAATCAAACCTCTGTTTCCAACATATTCCCAGAGCAAAAAATTGAGTTTCAATCAAATGTTCTCAGAAAACTTTGTTTTTCAAAATTATTATGAGTATTCGTGGACAAAAAATGGTTCTTTTTTTCTTTTCGAAAAAAATAGTTTCTCAAAGGTTTACAATTTAAAGTAATGTTTTGATAGTTTGAAATTATTATTGAGGACGAAAAAGCTACACAAAAAATTTATCTTGGAAATTATCATTCAGAAGAAACAAACATCAGAGTAGATCAAATAAATCATATGTCTTCCGATAATATCTATGAGTTCCACACAGAAAATTTGAAAAAGGTTATAGAACATTAATTTAAAATCGGTTATGCTTTTTTTAAAATTAAGGTTCATCGGCATTCAACTGAGAGCTTGTATTATATTGTTAAAACTGCTGAAAATTCCAGTTCGCGACGAAAGTAAGTAAATCGCAAATTTTTTTCACAGAACTCATTAACTTCTAAAAATCAGATGGGCCGTAGGACCAAACAAAAATGCATCAATACAAGCATTCTACTGGAATCCAGAGAAAAATAGCCACGATTTCGTTTATGTTCACAACTACAACATATTTTATCAACAAGACCCTGAACACCCAGATAGAGCAATCATGTTAACATCAAATGGATCATTTTTTGAGAGGTTTGGTGTTACCAATTGGCTTTATGAAGAGGAAATTTTGGAAACGGGAGCTGCTCTATGGTGGTCGCCTTCAGGACAATATGTTTCGTATTTAAAGTGAGAGATTGATGTTAATCTAGCAAGGGAAATGTTTTCCGGGCATTTCGATTTGAACGGAAAATTACAGTTAATACCGTATTTTCCCATTTAGAAACGCATGCTCTTCTCCTTTGCAACACTCTTTCTCTAGTGGCTTTGTAAAAGGAGTCCTTTCCTTTAATTTCTTCTCGTCCCGAAAAACATGTCCCTTGTGAAACTTGTTAATTTTTAAAGAAAAATAGTTTATATTACTAGGTTTGATGATAGAGAAGTCAATCGGGTTTTTTTGCCGCACCTTGATCCAACAGAAATTTATATCCGATATACAGAAATACCGTATCCAAAAGCTGGCGTTCTCAAAAATACTATTGTTTCTCAATACATTTGGAAAAAAGCAAACCAGGAAGTGCTTGAGATAGCGTCACCAAGAGAATTG
The DNA here is from genome assembly GCA_900883565.2 of Caenorhabditis panamensis. Taxonomy (NCBI): domain Eukaryota; kingdom Metazoa; phylum Nematoda; class Chromadorea; order Rhabditida; family Rhabditidae; genus Caenorhabditis; species Caenorhabditis panamensis. The sequence continues at coordinate 169,293 of LR537721.1, read as the reverse complement.
GATACATTGAATGGAAACTATTATATTTTTCAAAACGTGTGGATAAAAATGCCCACATATTTGCCTGAATTGGGGTCAGAGCGGTTGGTCATTGTTTGGTCCAACCGGGTTCAGAACCAAGTTTTTTTTTCTTTATGCAACGAGTCGGATTGTGTTGTGGTGACCATGATTCTACTCCCGGGTTGTTGAAAATAATTTTATTGCAGTCGTACTCTCTGAAATTTCAAATAGGAAAACATAAACTATGGGCAGAACCAAAAGAAGTTGGTTGTATTCACGAAACTAACTTCGGATTCTTCACAATTCTACCACATAATGATGGCAAAGGAAACATATACAACCATATAGCACACATTTCTTTAAAAGCATCTGGAGTCGGAACCATCACGAAATGGATTGGTTTTGAGTTTGACGTTTTGCACATTCTTGGTTACAACACTGAAAATGACGTTTTATTGTTTACCGGCTACGGGAGCGGAATCGGTGCTAAAAGTGCATACAAAGTATCTCATGCTTTAGATATAAAAAATGTAAGTTCTGCACACATACCGTATTTATGACACGTTCTTCGACTCGAGTGAAAGTGGCCGGGAACAATTTTTTTTCATGGTCTCGAAAAAAACTCAAAACTACATATTAGACTAATATAAAGGCCAGAAAACCAAAAATCTTGTTGGAATTGAGCCAAAACGTCTCCCTGATTTATGGTGGTAGCAAATAGGAAAAAAATTTGAAAAATCATAACTTTTTTTGTTATGCAAATTTTTACAAGATCTTTTTTGGAGTGTAATTGGTGTGTAATTGTACGTTTCTGGTAGTTTTCCTGACACATCACAGGCTCTGGAACCTTTTCAAACATTTTACATTTTACAAACTTTGATTTTTTTCACTAAGTTCGATATCAGACTAAAATCTGAAAATATTACCATTCGATAGAACGCATCTTTTTACATATATGTGAGAGTTTTCAGAATTTAGAACGGTAGCGCACATTGTCAAAAAATTCGAGGAATGCCGACCATTTAGCAGTTTTTCACACTTTTTGACACAAATTTGGCAAAAATTTGTTTTTAAAGCTTTTTTATAGCAGTTTTCTGGCAGTTTTTTAATTTCATCAAACGTTTTCATGCTTTTCAAACGTGTTACGTACAAAAAAAAGTTATTTTCCGCAACTTTCTGTCCAGTTTTCAGTGGAAGAGCCTTGACTACTTTTGCTGTCATTTTTGAGGTGTTAGATGGCAAGATACCAAAAAGTTGTCAACTGTGAACTTGTTAATCAAACAATTCTCTACATAATTGCATTTTAGCCTAAGCAAATCCCTTTTGATTTTGCAAAATAGTGATTATTTTCTTATTTTTGGCACTTTTTGTGAGAAAATCTTCAATTCCACGTAGGGGGGTACGTTGAATTGACCCAAAAAAATCGAAAAAATGAAAACATTTCAAATAGCTGTATTTTATGTAATTTTGCTTAAAAATTGACCCTGTTTTTTCAGAAAAAATTTTTCGATTTTTTTGGGTCAATTCAACGTACCCCCCTACGTGGAATTGAAGATTTTCTCACAAAAAGTGCCAAAAATAAGAAAATAATCACTATTTTGCAAAATCAAAAGGGATTTGCTTAGGCTAAAATGCAATTATGTAGAGAATTGTTTGATTAACAAGTTCATAGTTGACAACTTTTTGGTATCTTGCCATCTAACACCTCAAAAATGACAGCAAAAGTAGTCAGGGCTCTTCCACTGAAAACTGGACAGAAAGTTGCGGAAAATAACTTTTTTTTGTACGTAACACGTTTGAAAAGCATGAAAACGTTTGATAAAATTAAAAAACTGCCAGAAAACTGCTATAAAAAAGCTTTAAAAACAAATTTTTGCCAAATTTGTGTCAAAAAGTGTGAAAAACTGCTAAATGGTCGGCATTCCTCGAATTTTTTGACAATGTGCGCTACCGTTCTAAATTCTGAAAACTCTCACATATATGTAAAAAAATGCGTTCTATCGAATGGTAATATTTTCAGATTTTAGTCTGATATCGAACTTAGTGAAAAAAATCAAAGTTTGTAAAATGTAAAATGTTTGAAAAGGTTCCAGAGCCTGTGATGTGTCAGGAAAACTACCAGAAACGTACAATTACACACCAATTACACTCCAAAAAAGATCTTGTAAAAATTTGCATAACAAAAAAAGTTATGATTTTTCAAATTTTTTTCCTACTTGCTACCACCATAAATCAGGGAGACGTTTTGGCTCAATTCCAACAAGATTTTTGGTTTCCTGGCCTTTATATTAGTCTAATATGTAGTTTTGAGTTTTTTTCGAGACCATGAAAAAAAATTGTTCCCGACTCTATCGAAAAAAGTTCACTCGAGTCGAAGAACGTGTCTTATTCTGTTACAAAGACCCATTAATAGAAGTATGCCTTTGATAGAAGGTCGGCTAGAACAATTTTCAAAAATAGGAAGACATCCTAAACGACACCCACAATATTAGGATCCCTTATCTGGGTCAATTTTCTTGAACAATAGAAGTGCGTCCGCCAATAAGATAGCACCTCTAATATGAGGGCAGCCTAAGTGTAGTATATTAGGTTTTGTATTGCAAAGGTTCCGTCCCGGTCTTTTATTAAGTGTCTTGCAAAAAATCATTATTTCAAAAAACATTTTGTTACTTTTCAGAATTCTGTGGAAAATGTGAACAAACAGTTAGGCTGTGAGAATTCCGAAAAGTTCTCGCTAGCCCCGACTGGTAAAACATTGATGTTACAATGCCAAGAGCCTTTTAAAGAAACAAAAATGTATCTCACCAACGTCGATAACATTACTGAGTGTATAACATTTTGAAACGAAACAAATAATTTGTGAAATTTTAGATTTCTTATTACCCGTACAAAAACATCAGTTTTTACCATTCGAAAAACCAAAACTAGAATACGGAAGTGTGAAGTTGGCATCTGGGATAGGTGACATTCTGATTTAAAAAAGACAAATTCCAATTCCAATCAGATAGCCACTATATGTTAATGACACCTCCAAACATTCCAGCTGGTAAAAAAATTCCACTTCTAGTTGATATGTAAGCTCATGAACTGCCCATTTACTAGATACTACAAACGACGAAATTCCACTGCAAGTGGGCTTTTAAAATTTTTCAGATATGGTGGACCGAACAGCAAAAAAGTTATTAAAAAAACACCTCCCATACAAACTATTCAAATTTGTTCCGAGTTTGATGTAGCTATTGCGAATGTTGATGTTCGAGGAACTTCTGGAAGAGGTTCCCAGTGAAATACTTCTTTTAATCTTTGTTATCAATTTCGGAAACTTTTTCAGGTTGGAAAATTAAAGAACCTGTTTACAAAAAGTTGGGACAATCTGAAACAGATGATATACTTGACTTTATCAGAACAATCTTAGGTAAAAAAAGATTTATAGATGTCGATAATATTGCAGTCATGGGATGGGTATTAGTTTGAGGGATTTGAAATTCCTTTTAGACCTAGAATTACAGTCGTATGGTGGATTCTTAGCAACAAAACTAGCCATAAAAGATCAAGGTGATCTTGTGAAGTGCGCCATCGCTATTTCACCCGTTAGTGATTTCAGGCTTTATGGTAATCCTAACACACACTGTAGTTTTGCCAAAATTTTTTTGTAGATTCCGCATTCACTGAGCGATTCCTTGGCTTTCCGTCCGAAAATCCAGAAGGCTACGCAGAAACAAACTTGATACCTCACGCAAATAATATGTCAAATATTAAATATTTTTTGGCTCATGGAGAACAAGACGGTAACAGAAATTGAATGATTAATTAAAAGCTCCGCAGATAACGTTCATTATCAAAACAGTGCGAAATGGTCGGAGGCATTGCAGTTTCACAACGTTCATTTCAAGCAACTGGTTTCAAGATGAGCTCTGTTTTCCTGGTAATTGATTCTGTTTCAGGTTTATCCGAATGAAGGTCATAGTTTGAATGGAAAAACAAAGCATCTGTTTTTTGAAATTGAGAATTTTCTAACTAATGAATGTTTTAAAATCTGAATGTTCTTGAAGTTTTTCGATGTTCATTTTCGTGAAAATTAAAAATAAACTTTAATCATTACAACAAACACTTCATAATATAGTTTTTCTTTGTGAAGATGGGTTTGAGCCGACGCGACAATGGTGTATTACCGTGAATTGGAGATTACTAATTAGAAAATCAATAGTTTCTTGCTGACTTTCAATTTTCTAGTCCTTTCACGATATTTCGAAAAAGAGAAAAATAAAATCATTAAGTTTCATTATTTAGCTGTTTCATTTCAATATTCGTAACAGAGTGAAAAAAACACTACGCAACATAACGTAAATTTTTAATGATTTTGTTTTATTCACCGATGAGTTTTTTATTATTATTTCAAATAGAATTTAAAAAATGGAAATAAGGCAGATTATTATAAAAAACAACAAAGTTTTGAGAAATTATGTTGTGGAGATTTAAAAGTCTGCAGAAAGCCGTGCATTTATGTTTGTCTGAGTCTGAAGTTGATGGTTTGTGTTGGAATGAGCGCGCTGTCTGCAAGGCAGAGAAATTCAGTGAGAGGCAGAGAAAGAGAGAGAAAAAAGAGCGTGAGTGCGTGTACATGCTTGAGTGTGTGCGTTGAAAAATATACCTTTCATTTATGCTTTCCCATTTTACTGTGCCAAAGTGTGTTAGATCAAACTGATATTTACGAGTACATAAAAGCTCGATTTTTAACAACATAAGTTTTGAATAAACTTTCAAAAATTTCTATTTTTCTTAAGCTAAAAGTGTTTGAATTTCAGTTGCCCATTTTTATCTTTATAGGTTAAAAAAAATTCCCACCTGCTTTAAGAAAAAATGTTTTTTTGTTTGTAAACTTCCGTCAGTGAACTGGCATTGCGAAAAAAACTTTGTTTTGCTCGTCATTGATTTGTCATAATCTAGTCTTTGCAGTTAAGTAGTCATCTAAATTTTTTCTTAACTTCTTTGTTTTCAAAATTTTGAAAGCGTGGGAGTCAGTGTTTGTGTGAATCGGCGAGAGTTCATTTTTAGCGTCCACAACGAAACTTTCCAAGAAACAATGTTTGTTTTCTGACGTTAACTCAAATTTTTGCGATCGGTTTTGTTTTCCGTTGTATGAAGACTTTTTCTCTCTAAGTCTACGAGGTGCATAAAAATTGAATAAAAGTTCTGAATTCACAATTCAGGTTTCTAGTTTATTAAAATTACTTAGATATTCTAAATCACCGTGTAAGCAGTTATTTCGCGCTATAATTGAAACTGTTGTGATTTCTGCAAGCGACAGCAAAAAATTCTTTCTCAACTCAATTTCTTGAGAACAAGACAAAAAAGTTGGTTTGACTACGGGTGTTCAATATACAGTGGATTTTCACTTCTTTTGGCATTTATATTGAAGGGGTCATACTACACTTAGCTCTCATCGTTTTTTTAGGATGGCATTACACGAACCTCCTGCAAAGCTAAATAGGCAGTCGCACTCCAACTTATTGAAACCGCCATCTTTAAATAAACCCATTCTTACTTTCGCCGACAATGACTGCCTAAAAACACCAACAATGAACGATATGCTGAAGGTGAGAAATGAACTAACATGGTTTTTTTTCATTGGCGAACTTTCAGACTCCAACTGTGAATTCCCCTCGTCATACTCCGTTGAGCATTGACGGAACACCGAAAGTCAATGGTTTTTCCGGTTTCACGCCACAAACGGATCAAACATTTTTTGGTGAACATGAACCGTTGTTTATCAGTCAATTTGGAATGAGATCAGCGATAGATCGAGAATCTGTTCATAATAGTGACGTTCCATCAAGTTCAACAACAGACTCAAAATCCGCAAGAACAATGATTAATCATTCTTTCCTGGTGAATCGAACATCATCTCAGAAGCAGAAACCTGAACAGTTAAAGCTGAGAGATTGTGAACCTACATTTTCAAATAATGGATCAACTGGGGTTGATTCTCCAGGTCTATCAGCCTCGATGTTTCAATTCTCACCAATGGTTGAACATTTTTTACAAACGCTGTCCAGCAAAGGAAACAATTCTGGATTGCCAGAACTAGTTGTCGAAACAAAAACGCCTTCTTTCGATCAAGAGCCAGCGGACCTAATGAAGGTAGCTTGACAAAAAATACTTGTCTGTTTTATATAACCTGAGTTTTCAGACAATGCAACTAAGAAGACGTTCGAAAGACAGTATCGAAAGTTTTTCGGAAGTTCTAGATATCCCCCATTTGCCAAGGAAAACGAGCGAACCGTCTCAACTATCAATGCAGACAGAGCTACAACCATGCCAAGATTCAAGACCCTCAACTGTTATTCCGAGAGTTCAGCGAGCACACACGTCAAATAGTTTGACAAAATCGTTGGAGAAAACATCGATATCCTCAACTACTAGAGATGATCCATACTCAAGTTCATCAAGCTTCTCTAACTTGTCAACACACACTTCATTTTCGTGAGTTCTCATTCTAAACTTTTCAAACAAGTTTTTTCTATAGGGACAGTAGTGTTCTTCAATTTGAGCCAAAGGTAGAGCCGATGGACGACTATAGCTACAACTTTCCGGGTATTGTTCCACAAGCCCAGTTTATTTAAAGTTGGTTTACTATTTCAGACAATGATTATAACAGTTTCGATTTTCCGTCGACTTCTGAAGAACTTAAAAACATCGGTTGTCAAAAAATGAAGGTGTGTTTTTGGAGATTTGAGGAAACATGTAGTTTGTTTTTTAGCAAGCCTCGAAAATGCCACTTCAAGATAGACCATACAAATGCCCGCGTGATGGATGTGATCGTCGTTTTTCCCGAAGCGATGAATTAACCAGGCACATCCGAATTCATACTGGTCAAAAACCGTTTCAGGTCTTTCTTAGATGAAAAAGTTTGAATACTTGGAATTTTCAGTGTCGTATTTGTATGCGGGCTTTCTCAAGATCAGATCATTTGACAACTCATGTACGAACGCATACGGGTGAAAAACCTTTTTCGTGTGATGTTTGTGGCCGGAAATTTGCTAGAAGCGACGAACGGAAGCGTCACACGAAGGTTCACAAAACAGCGGTAAATTATTCCTCCACTTGGCGTTAATTTTTAAGATATTTAGCGTTCAGGGTCATAGCAAACTGAAATCGAAACATTGCGAAGACTATTTAAATTAATGAAAACTAACATCGCAGAATCATCTTTGCAATTCATATTTTTTTACTGCCTGTGAAACGGATGTTTGTATTTTTTTTACGGTTTTTACGGTACACGTACCCTCATTCTGCAATTTCCTGAAGTTTTTGTATCGAAAAAAGTTTCAAAAACTGCACTAAAATTGCCACAAAATTGAAATGGTTGGAACTTACCAACAAAAACTGATCTCTGTCATTTTCTAGTTATGAATTCATTTGCTTCTCTTAAGAAAAAGCTTTAGCTCTAGTTGGACGATTCATTTTTTTTGTTCAGAAATTGAAGCTTAGATTATTATTTTGTCTGACGATTTGTTTGTTTTGATGTGCTCCACCAGCTATATTGTTATGTTGTTCGTTGCGTTGTCATTGTTTGGAGATGTACTGATAGTCGAATTCTAGAATTATATGATTTTTTCTGGTGTGTTCGTAATCTAAAAATTTTCTTATAAACAATTCTATTTTAATTCACATTAGAAACAAATTATAATGCAACACGTATTGTTGCAGATAATATTCGTTCTAACAGTCTTATCGAGAAAATGAAGTGGAAAATTGAGTGAAAACTGATAAAACGTTAGTGTTATTCTTATGCACTTGCAATGACTGCTGCAAATAATTATCATTCTTTGTCGTTGGAATCGGAAACTAATAGTCAACACGAAGAAGAACGAATTGTTCTTCATGTTTATGATGATGAATCAAAAGAATTCAGCTCCCTTACAACCTATCACGGAATGGTAATATGTTCTCCTCCAAGTTTTGTTAAAATTGAAGATGCTTTTTTTCAGATAAGAATTTACACTTCTGAGACTTGGCCGTCTCGAATTTTCTGGGGGGTTGTAGTTATCACATGTGTGACACTGTTCATGATCCAGGTAACACTTTGTTTATTGACAACTGTTGAATTGCATGAGAATAGGGAGGAGTTTTGCTAGAATTTTATCACTCACATCCTACAGCGATAAAAACAGTCGAAAAACGGATAAATTTTTCATCTTTACCTGCTGTCTCCTTTTGCCCTCATGGATTTAAGAAAGAGAGTAAGGAGATGAACGCAGCAGACGCCCATTTCTTTTCAGAAAAATTGTTTCACGTCATTACTGAAATGCAAAAAAAAATTTCTAATCAGTCAAGTGACTGGGACCAATCAAGCAAGGATGTAGTTCTTGCTAACAGGTGACTTCAATCAAACCACCCATACAAGATTTTTTGAATAGTTTTACTTGTGAAGACATGCTTGAATCGTACTTAACGGATACTGGAAGAGAAGAAAAAATTTGTGAAAGAATTAATACCACGCTCTCTCCACTTGGAGTTTGTTTCACTTTCACTGGCTGGAAGTCGATGATATCAAGCTCATTGAAAATAAAGTTGAAGAATTCATTCAAAAGTAGGTTGATATTTCATATGCTAAAAGTTCATTTTCATGGAATTGTTTTTGTAGCACCTTTTTATTTTTTCACTATTTTTGACACACTTTGACACTTTCTTTTACCCCAGTATTCAGGTTTATTCACCGCACATATTCACAATATTTCTGATGAACCATCCCACGTGTCAACCCAAATTCGGTTAGACCCTGGAAAAATTTCAAGGATACCTTTTAGACTCGAAGAGGTATGTATTTTGTTTTGTTTTAACAAATTTCTTACGAATAGAAAAAAAATTCAGAAAAAACATCTCGCGATGAATGATTGGGGGACTTGTGAGAATTCTGAAAACGGAAACCAGTATAACTTTCTTAAATGCCTCAATCAATGCTACGTATCTGGTTTTCTCAAAGGGTAGTTTGATAAAACGGAAGTCGCGGAGCTTCAAGTTTTACTTAGGTGTGGCTGCAACCCATTTTTCGATACAACTGTAAGCAAGCATTGCACGATTAGAGAGATTCACAAATGCTCTAGATGTATACACATTAAATCAGTCCTAAAGTAACTCTTTTTTCAGTAGAGCTAGTGCAATGCAACTGCCCCGTCCAATGCGTTGAGTCTAACTACTTAGTTCGAAATTTAATTTCATCAACAAATCTTGAAAAGTTGGTTTTTTTCGCTTTTTTTGATAGACGTGTTCGTTTCTCAGGGAGACGGTGGTAATTTTTCAACTCGATTCGATGCTTTTGAAAATACATACTCAATATAAACGTTTTAAGCAGATTGACTTAATGAGTGGGGAAACAGAGTGTGGAAAAGAATAATGATTTTTTAGGCTACATTGGAGGAGTCATGGGATTATTTCTAGGCATGAGCTGCATAACACTTTTAGAAGTTTTTATTTACCTTTTCAAAACAGTGTTTGGAACTTTAAACAGCAGCCGTCATGAAGAATTTTTTGAGCGAGACGCATTCGATGACAACGATATAAACGGATCACACGAAGAAATAGTAATAACTCAAAGAAAGTAAAGACAAAAAAAAGAAACGACTAAGAAAATAATACAGAAAAGAATCAACTGCGCCCAGCAAATCTGATTTGGAGCTGACCTTGACTGATTCAGGTGGAAGGAGTAATATGTTGCCGAAAGCAGTCAATCAGATGAGCGTGAAAGTAAAACCAGTTAATGGTTATACATTTGAGAATACTTGATTTTCAGCTCCAATTTCGCAGTTCAAGGCATGTTTTGAAGAGAAATTCGGTTTATCTTGGAAATTGTGACTTTTGAAGTTGTGAAAAGTTTTTCAATTCATTTTTTTTTGATAAAATCTTTAATGTCTGTAGAAAAAATATTTTCACGGCCGAGTGCCATCGATTTTTCTAGGCCATGGAATACTTTTTTTGTTTATTCATAATTTCTTTCTCATTAGTATGTATTTCTTTTTCGTATCTAAAATTTGTTTTGGATGAAAACTAAATCGACTTCTGACAAGTGTAATAAAAAAATCATACTCAATTTTCAGGAAAAAAAGTTATAAAGCTGTACAACTTATGATTATCGTCTTTTACGTTAGAAGCTTTGATATACAATCAACATGAGACGAGATTTGTTCACTATTTTGCAACTCGGAACGAGTTTTGCAATAATATTTTCCGCGTTCAACTCTCAAGGACTTATCGAGGTTGTGGAAAAAGCTGGACAGTCGGAAGATACTTCTTGCAGGTGGCCGTTTTACGGAAAAAAGCAGAATCTTACCCACAATCAGGCATAACACAAAACAGTGGTTACTACAGGTACTAAAAGTTGTGCGAACAGGCTTGCTCATGTTTTGCAAACGATTTCATATCAAAACTGTTTCCATTTTGAAACTATTTACTTACGCGAACGTTTTATCTCGAAACCCCTTGAAATGGAAATTTGTGCATTAGAACAACGGAAAATAATATGAGTTTTTAAATGGAATCAATTGAAAAATAAAACAGTTTTGCAACAAAACACTTTTTTAACGCAAGGAAGCCTGAAATTATCTCTCTCAATAAGTCTCTTTTTTGCAGCTTCTCAATAATTTACTTTTTTTTCACGATTGCAAACCTTGTTATCCCTGTTGCAGTAAAATATTTAGGCGCGAAATGGTCCCAGGTGAATTTGGTGTGAACTTAGTTTAATTTCAATGCGTTTTTCTTCAAGGTCGTTGGAGCTTCAGGGTATTTATTTTTCATGCTGACATTCCTACATTTGAATGGTTATTTACTGTATTTTGCTTCTGCAATTCTCGGAGTATCAGCAGCATGTTTTTGTTTCGTAATTTTCCTTTAAAAAAAAACGAATTTTTCAGTGTTATGGGCAGGAAACGGATGCTATTTAGTTCAAATGTCTCGACCAACAAAGTTGGAAAGAAATTCTGGAATATTATGGGCACTGCTTCAATCTTCTCTCATAACGGGAGGGATTTTTTTGATTTTTGTGCTTCGCTCAGGGTAACTTTCGAGATTTGAGCTTTTTTGGTGACAAATCTATTATAGAGACTTAGCCGAATCATTCAATTCTATTTACACATCTTTCGTTTTCATGATCATCGTAGGAACCATACTTTTGATTTTTCTCCCAAATTCTTCTGGTCACCATGGTTAGCTCGAAAATAACAAATCATTCATAAAAGAGAATCCAATTCAGATATCCAAACAGACAACAGCGATAATGAAACTGAAGAGAGATTGCTTTCTGATGATCGGGAAATGGTGGAAGTTGTGCCCCCCTTCAAAGAACAATTTTTTGAAACATTATCACTATTTGGATCATCAGAAATGAAATCATTGTCGGTTTTGTTCATATATAGTGGACTAGAAATGACATTCTACACAGGTAAGCACTAAAACGACAAAAGAGTTTTTACTTGATTTTAGGAGTTTACACATCTTGCTTGTCCGCAACGATGAAGCTGGACAATTCAAAATTTATAATTCCTTATAATGCGATTTTGATCGGTTCAGGCCAAATAACTGGCGGACTACTGACAGGTTCCGTTGGAAAACTCTTGAACTTTCGCAACCAGCAATTTATATTGCTTGCATTCGTTGGCCATATGATTGCATTTTTGATATCTTTTTTGTGCCTACCATTTGATTCAACAATGCACCCCACCGACAGTCCTACATATATCACTCCAACTTTACCTTTAGTTTTAATAATCTCTTTTCTTCTTGGATTTTCTGATGCTTTATGGCAAACTCAAGTGTACGTTACCATTGGAAAATCGTTCAACAATAACCTAGTCAATGCATTCGCCATTTTCAAATTTTTTCAGGTTAGAAAGATATGCTATTTCTACATTCCTACAGAGTTTTCAGTCATTTTCCGCATGCATTTCCTTTTTCTACAGTTCATTCCTGCTCTTACCGGTTCAACTGTTTATCTTGGCCGTTGGATGCATTGCCTCGGCTTATTTATTTGTGAATAGCCAAACTCATCCCATTCCCGTCGATTTAGACGAAGTTATCAACGTCCGTACTTAAAAAACCGTGAAAATAAAGCTTCATTGAGTTGTTTCTTCTCACAGAAATGATCACCTCAATTCTTAGAGAACCCAGGGAACAGGTCCACTTCATCGACAAAGCAAGTGCCAAACGCGGGCCAGACGGCTCTCGGAGCTGGATGATACTTGCCAAAATATCTAGTATTTGGCCAAAACATGTGCCCAGATCAGGAGTTCAAAACATTTTTTACCAAAAATTTGCAATGTATGTCGATGTCTAGTACGGCGTGAGTTACGGCGTGAGTTGGTTGAAACCAACTCAAAAAACCTCTTTCATGACAAGCAGCGATTATTTGTGTATTGCCAGGTGACGCCATGAAAATTATGTAACAGATAGTCAAATAACTCATCAGGATCTCGACAAATATTATTTGAATACCGTGAATTGAATATTAAACGAAAATAGTGTTTAATTTATTCTGATGTAGATTTTTCGGAGCTGAAGCGCTTTAGTTCAAAGTCGTCATCACTTTGATCCGTTCTAATTTTGGAATCGATATAGTTTGAGCTGTAATTTTCCAATTTTTGTGGGATCTGGAAGTTCAAACTATGAATAAACTGAACCTATGAAAAAAATGTATACCTTCAATAGCGAGTCAATCGAAAATGATGATTTTCCTAAACTTGCTGTTTTTTCAAAAGGAAGAACATTATGCGCCATGACACTGTAATTGGTAGCAAAAAATGAATTGGTCACTGAGTTTCTCATTTTTCGAATATTAGCAAAGTGCTCAATTGCTTGCAAAAGTTGGCCATTGCATGCTTCTAGAACCAGTTCAAGCACATGTTTTTCGTGCTCGCTGAACAAAGTTATCAGCAGCTCAATTGATGAGAAACTTGATAATTGAAAAACATCATCTTTCTGCTTATTTTTTGAAGAAACCAATTCCGCCAACAATGGTGTCGGATTTTTTTCGAGTGATTGTGTATCATCATCAAAATACTCGTGTTCATTTTCGTCATCTCCGCTCCCAGAAGCGTTCCAAACAGGACCTTGAGGTAATCGATCTATCACTTCCCCTGATACAACTCTGAAATGATAAGTCCAATTACAATGGGCAGATAAAAGCGAACCTCAGGCCAAGAGCAATTGCATCTTCCGTAGCTTGTCTTCGTTTCAGAGCCACCTGTGCCGCCATTACTCTTTGCCTTTCAGCGATAAGATTACACTTTTCACAGGTGCATTCCCTAAGAATAGAAAGTTTCCAAAAATACAGAAAACTTTATTATTTCATGATTTGATCATCCTAAGCTCGAGTAAAGATTTATCGCTTGCAGATATGTTGCTTGCTTGTTGTTCTGTTTATAATACGTTACGGTAATCTGATGTTCAAACAATCAACGAGCCGCTAACAGAGGTGTTTAAGTGGTTCCGCGAGCTGGGAAAATTGTAGCTCAAGTGAAATAGCGTTGTTCTTAACACCTCTATCGTTTCCTATGTCACCACAAAATGTTGCGCAGATTGAAGCAAATTTTTGTTCAAACAGACAGTTCGAGTATTTACTCCGACTTTATATAGTACAATTTAGCACAGACCAAAAGGCTGAAACTAGAATGTAAAAGGAAGGAACATGTCAAACTTTCAAAAAGTATAGAGCTGTTTTGAAACGAACGGAGAAGTTATTTGAAATTTTCTCCAGATTGAAGGTATGAGAACAACTGAAAATGGTAAGCAGGCTGTTTTTGAAAAACCCTCCGAACATTTTCCTGTTATTTTGGAAGACAGTATGGATTAGAAAAAACTCGAAAAATTTAGAAATAAAAAGGTATAACATAGTCCAAAAAGATTCTAAGAACTTTCACAAAGTCTAAAAAAAATAAATAAGGACCAAACTCAGGAAATAATTGATTTGAATTTGAGCTGTACTCAACAGTCTTGTTTGGACATTTTTCTCGTACAGAAGTTTTTGACAAAGGTAACAAAATAGTTCATTTCAGCTCACAATGATGTTCACCTAAACCTTACACAGCTTGCAAACTGGACGTTAAATAATATTTTGAACTGAACAATATGTGGAAACAATGCTTTACCTTGTGAGCAAGTTAGTTCGGAACTATTCTCATAGAAACCATATTTATACTTCAAAAACTCACTTGTATTTACAATGTCGTTTGTGTCCTTTCAGCCAACTTACAAGTCCATGGTTTCTACATCTGTAAAATCCACTCTACTTTACAGATTTGTGAAGTTTTGATTTTTCCCTAACCTAGCACATTTTGGTTTCCTTTCTCTTTCGATTCTCCCATTCGAAAACACACTTAAGTTGTTGAACATTATAAAAACTTTAAAAGTTTTGAAAGAATAAAATGGTGAATATAGCTACTCAACAATAGATATTGCCCGGTGAAATGTAAACCCAGTCTGTAGAAGGTGGGCGGAGCTTATGCGTGATTGGAGTGGGACAGATTGTGAGCAGCTAATGTTCATAAATGTGATTCAACGGATGTGCAATATTGTGTGGATAAATCAAGCAGTTTGTTTATCTTATTTGATCGAGATTCCACCATACCGGAAATTGTCACATAATTGTATATGCAAAAGCCATATGGCAAACTTCTTGGTGCGCAATATGGTGCAGCTTGAATTAAACACAGTATCAAATGACCACATTATTCTTGAAGTTTTTCTACATTCATCGCATAATCTCTGTTCTGGGCCAAGCAACTTCTAACTTTTTTGATTGGGGCGATTCTGTCTCTCAGCTTCTGTAACCCAACTTTCATTTCAAATTACATTGAAATTTGTTCAATGATGGGTTTCGTAATTTTTACGTTACAATTCCGTAAAACTATTCATAACTGTGTTTTTCTTTCAGCACGACCTTTCAACTGTTCACACCAGTTATGTAGCGGCTAGCATAACCGTATAGAAATGTTACCGTACCTTGCGCAGAATTTACAAACTTTGAGAAAAAGTAAATTCTAGTCTAATGGACTATCAAGTTTTCATGATAAAATCCATAAAATTAGAAAGTGGCTGAGTATCAAACCTATCATTGTAATGGGTCGATCCCGGCTGACCGGTACAAGATCAACGACAAGAGAGGTGCAAACCAAAATCAATCAGAAGAGAAGCTCTTCTTATTGAAGTGGACCAATCTGGGTTAATCATTTTCACTACATTCAACGAGTTTTAGATCTGTATGGTCGGGGCTACAACTTAGGTAATCTTTTGATGCCCATCTTTTGCTGAAGTGTTCTGTATAGTTTTCAAACGTAACCTTTTTAAGCGGTTGAATTCAGATGAAACCTTCTGGACACTTATATGTTCACGGAGCAAAAACGACGGCAATTCGAGTATAAACGGTATTGTGGCATTAGGGACGTGTCATTAAATTAGTTTTGTTGCAATGTTCTCACGCGCCCACCAAAAAATTGGGTCTCTATGACATTTTTCCTTTGAACCCCATTATAACCTGAAAAGGGAGGGAGAGCGGAACTTAAGATGAAACCAATGGCCTGAACTTGCAGTTTTGTCTGACTTTTGCCGAATAATACATCATTGCTATTGTATCCATTTTCAAAATACATAAAAATTTGTTGAAACCATTCAATTGATTTTACTCAAAAACTTCACAGTTTACTGGTTTTTGTTTGAACATTTGTCTGCAGAGATATCGTCGTTCTTGCACCTCAATTTTGAGGGCCAGTGTCTCCCCGTCAAACGCCGTCAAGGCCGACTTTCATTCAAATTTTGCAAGTGGTACAAAATGCATTTTAAGCTGAAGAAAATGTTCCTAGAGCATCGATTGACAGAAAAGTGTTTTAAACTATTCACGGTGAAGAAAATGTGATGGGATAGCTCAGGCAATTGGTTGCAGACTGTCCGTTTTTGCTCACTTCACGGAAATTTGAAAATTTTGGTAGGAATTTGAACGTTTTACTGAAATGTACAAAAATCTCAAAAAAAAACATAAGCCACAACTTGTGGGAATTTCTCATATGGTGCCAGCAGCTTCTAAAAACAAAAAAAAAACGTTTCTTTTTGAGAATGTTCTTCGGTCCGTTAGGCGTTTGTACGCCGGTTTCTCATTGTTTATAATTGCAGGGTGTTACTGTCTTTTCAATGTTTCAAATACATTGTTCGTCACATAAAGACAGGAGGGATGAAGTTGTGTTTTTGTTTCATGTCAGGATTATATTTGAATCACTATATTGTCTCCATTTACAGATTTCTTTTAGTGACATTTCAATTCAAGGGTCACAATCTATTTACAAAAAAGTCTCCTGGAATAGCCAAAAAAGACTCAAACCGGTTAGGTTTTTTATGGTGGTCTCTATGTAATTCAAGTGACGCTTAAAATGAAATTCTTGACTTTTACTGGCAATGTTTTCTTTAACGTTCGAAAAAGTGATTTCGAAATTCACGGTGTTAATTCAACTTGCAATTAGCTGTATTGAAAATGTGACTCTGTTCTTTCACACTGTGTTGTTACCCTAATGTTTTCGATGATCCCACTGAGACGGTTTGTTATTTGCTCATAGAAACGAAGATCATTGCGCGATGTTCTTTCTTCTCAGCTCACCCGAATGAACTGTCAATTTTAGTTCTCTCTTTCTTCCATTTCTACGCAAGTTATTCAATGAACAGGAGCAAACATGGAGATATGCTCCATTTCTGTTCATTTGAATTATTTTTCAAAGTATTAATTTTTCACTGCTCCTCTACAACTCTTTGAAAACAGTTTTGTGCAGTTTTTTACGAACTTGCCAAAATTTGTTCGTTGCCAAATGATAACCTAATTTTTATAATACAGAAAATGTATACCAGTCACTTGCTCCTTGTTCTGTACTTTTTGCACGGTAAGGAGTTTTTGTCATTTTTTTAAACACTTTTGTCCAGTTTCAAAGGCTCACGATATCCGGTGTTATGCATGTACAACTATTGATGCGAATGCTATGCTCAGCGAAATATCAGACCCGAATTGGTTGAGATGGTTAGAAAACGTCCGATACGTACCATTTAGTCAGAAATGTGTTGACTTCTTTGAGGTAGGTATTATAAGGCAGTCAATTTTTTTCACGAATCAGTGAACACAGGTTGATATTGCTCTTCGCGATGGGGTGCGAAGTAATGAATGTTCAAACGGCGTCTGCATGAAAATGATTTTTCAAGAGAAAAACGGTAACAGTCCTGTTTTTTCGAAACATCAACGAAGTTCTTTCTAAGGTGTGAACCATGTTTGGCGTAGCTGCATTCCTAGCGCAAAAGAACAGATTCGCTCAGATTGCACTATGATAACAAGTGGTGAAGGTATGCCACTCATTTAAATTTGCTCACTTTAAAGTAATTATTCCAGGGAACCTTGAAGTATGTACTTGTGACGGAAATCTGTGCAACGCTACTATAGCAATTGATAAGTTAACCGGTTTAATAGTCTTGTTAGTGTACGGTTTTTTTTGTAACGTTTTTATTCAACTTTAAATCTTTGATGCAATGTAGAAACTTTACTTACAGTTTCTAGATCTCTTTTTTGCGCAAGAAGTTTAACTACGTCAAAGTAATATTGATAAGAAATTATACTTTATGTTTCTTCTTATTCACCTTCTAACAAATACTTGCAATGTGCAATAAAAAAATGTCCACTAAATGAAAATAAGATCATTCTTCTGGTAAAGCCTTAGTTCTTCTCAAACCTATGCATTCGGAATTATTTTCCTCCACTATTTGTTTTTTTTAGTTTTGTCATTCCAAGACCATCTATCGTTTTTTCATTACCGCATAAAGAAGTAATTGCAGTTTTGGAAAATACTACCAAGAAGCAACTCGACTACCGCTTTTTACACATAGTATTTAGAGACACAATTCCGATCCAATCTTATGATACTCTGCAACATATTACAGGATAAATTTGTTAGAATCCGTGGGCTTCACAACACGCAACTTTCACCGTAGTCAGAAGTTGCATGAATAATATTCGACGATTAAAAACTTTTGCGGTGAAATCACTTCGCGAGAAGTTGGAAATTGCATTTCTATGAATAAATGCTGAATATTTTAATGTAAGAAACTTGTGTGTGTCAAATCATTCACCCCCGTAAAAATTTGTCAAGTGATATCGCAATGGGCAACTGAAAACTGAAAGTGATACCCTTCCAAAAGTATTGATCGTTTCAGTTTGTAAGGTATAGCAACAATGAAGGAAAAAATGGTGAAACATAGCTTATTTTCGCAAAAGCAACTTGCTTTGATCTTGGTTTGGAATTTTTTCGAAAATAGTTTCCAGAAAACTCTGATTTTCCCAAAAAATTACAATAGAAACTTAATTTTTTTTTTCGTATTACTGGATAAAATGGAACAAAACACAGAAAAAGGTTTTACTCTCACACATCTTGTACACACAGACCAGTTCAGGGCTAAAAAAGTTGTGATTAGTATTTGTGATTATTGATTGTTACTATGATTAGTTTCCGTGAGAATTACAATATCGTACCATTCCAAATGAGAAAAAAAAATTCACATTCTTCATTGCGTTGCTCAGTAGTGGTGGGCGTGGTCTTGGGTGGAGCATCTTAGAGAAGTGGTCCAAGTAGTAAAAAATGCTATTTAAGTCAAAAATTCAGCTCTACCGGCACTTTTCGAAAGGAAATGCTCTTTGGAGTGCTCCTGTCTATTTTCTTTCTGACCATATCGGTCCAAGCTGATTGCGATGTTTCGACCCTGAATGATCGAGAAAAAGATCTCGGTTTTCGTCTCTGTCACCTTGAGGTTAGTTGTTCTGATTTTTGAATCCATTGTTTTTGAATGACAGACTGAGATGACTGTTGTTCAAAGAGCATTGCAAGAAGTGCTGCAACGAACAGATGTCACTCTTTATGATCAAGAAGTTCCAGTAATGAACAAGAGGAAAAACGAGTTCATTCGTTTCGGGAAACGGAGCGATGGGTTTGAGTTTGTAAGCGCCATCATCAGCAATCAATTACTTTTTCAGAGCCGAAAAGCGAAAAAATGAGTTCATTCGTTTTGGGAAGAGAAAAAACGAATTTATAAGGTTTGGACGATCTGATAAAGAATTGGACTTCGACAATACTAGTTTGTTCAACATGTATTTCACTAATTATTTGTCTTTTATTTCAGTGGAAAAACGAAAAAATGAATTCATTCGTTTTGGGTAATTCATGACTATGCAGGGAACCTGTTACTCTTCTTCTCCATTGCAGTTTCTGAATTTCTCCACATGCTTTTTATCAGATGATATCAGTTGAAATAAAAATAACTTTGTTTTGTTCTGGTATTGTCCATAATTCACTGCGAACGTTGTGATGAAAAATGTAGAGCTATCGAATGGGAAAAATTAACAAAACAAAACTATTCAATCGTCTGAAAACTTGGAACTATTGATTTGAGCTATAATGACAAAAACTATACCTGCCAGAATCTGGCTGTAAAATATCCATCGGCATATTGCTAGACTACAGTGAAATTTTGGCTAATATGTTCTTTAAAGTTCCTGTTATCAAAGAACAATGGTTCCCATGGTTCCATGTTTCCTAGTAAATAATATTTATTTCACTACTGGATTTCAACCACCCAAAAGTTTGACCTTTTTTGAAACATGCCTGTTTGATGCGGTTTCTTTTTCTTAGTTTGAATCGTAAGAACGATCCATGATTGTACCAACTAACCAGTTCCCGAAAACATTTTCGTATTTATCCAAAATAATGCTTCATCCGGCGCAGCCAACCGGCTTAGACGAAGTTTCAAACAAATCTTCTTGTTGAACTTCGTTATATGCTACTCATATTAAAAAAAAACTCCAAAAAAATGTTCAAAAACAGATGTCATTTTAGTCAAATAGGGCAATGAGTACAATTTTTGCCATTCCGACAAACAGTTTCTATTTCTAAATAACACTTGCCTCCAAATGGAAATTTTTAGAAAAGCAAACACTCGTCAAAATTTCACCGAAAGCCGCACTTTAGGCCATTATTGAGTCTGACAATTACAAGCTTTCGGTAGCTAGTTTTCACAGTCGCCGACTTTTTTGGTCATTTCTCATACGTGTGATTCTGTTCCGTAATAATTTGCGAGTTACGCAAATGGCAGGTAGCCCAGTGTCAAAACTTATGCAACTTGCTTTTTACTATTGTGGTCTACAACTTGTTGCTGAACGCCCCTCAGTTTTTGAGAATTTGCTCAACCAACAGAAACCTTTTGAGTTAATCTCAAAAAAAATTGTTGGAGACCTATTCAGCAAGCTAATTTGGGTCAAATCAGAGTGTTTATAGAAGATTAGATCGGCCGCTGTCCTCTTCCACTGATGATTCCCGACATTTTGTGTGATGCGTTCATTTCCCATTCATAGTTTTAGTGAAAGCAGACTACCAATGTTCGTGAAATTTCTGGAATTTAATTCGTTCAAAAAAAGCAGAAACTGATTCATGAATAGTTGATATGATGTGAAATGATTTGTTTCTTCTAGTGTTCAAAACGGAACATTCGAATACTTGTTTGAAAACGAGAACCAAACACCTTGACAATCGTTACGGCTAGCTGATTTAGGTGTCTTCCGTGGTAAGTACCAGTTTGTTCGGGCGTAGACGAACGGTTTGCAATAGATCTGACCGGTCATCTTTTAATCCGGATGAAACTAAAAATAGCGTCATACTTTGCGTAGAATTGCTATACACGTCTCTTTCTCTGATTTGGAAGGTGATTCTCTGTTTTTCAAACCTTTTTAAGAAGAAATACAAAAAATTTGTGAGAAATCTCATTAATGTGAGAAAACACACAAAATCTTTAGTGTTTCACTTTCTTCTCTTAAAAGAGCCCTCAATCCATAACTTGAAATCACAATCGAATAAATCAGCGTCTATTGTTCAGCTAGTTACAACAGTAACTGTGGTTTGCATTTTCTTATTTTATCGTTTTGTCAACTCAATTTTCGAATTCTGGATGATCATTCGAGTTTTTTCAAACCGAGGACAAGATCATGTGAATTTTTTTGACTTTGTGGTAGGAACTCCAGTTTTCATCGCTATTTTGCTCATGATCGTACAGTTTCTGTTTTGTTTTTATCGCTCAGCATATACGGGCAATTCACTTGAATCACTTTTAACTAGTCTCATTCCTAACCAGAAACGGTTGGAATTTACAGATACTTCAACATTCTATGCGAAATTTTCAAGTAGAACCTCTTGTCAGAAATGCATTTGAGTGGTACGGCCCTGTTGCACACAAATGGAGATGGCACTTGATAGTTTTGCCAGTTTTGGCAACACTTATCTGTTCCACAGGATTCATTAGAATGAGGGAGCTGCGTGTCGACGATCCATCTTTTGTATTCACACCGGGAGATGCAAGGTGGAGTCCCTTCTGTTGAAATTTTTTTTTCTTTTTTTGAAAGTTGGGCTAAATAGAAAATAAATTCAGATTGCACCAAGACAAGTTAGACAAAAAATTTAGATTAAATGCTTTTTAAAACGTAGAAATGTCTTGGTCGTTTTTAGATGGAGAAAAGAATTGAAAATTTTTAATGAAAATTGGCCTTTGAATGAGAACAAGTTTCTACCGGGAAAATCATTTGAAACCAAGCGATTCATCAACATACTGATTCGAGCAAAGGATGGAGGGTCTATAATAAGGGATTCCATTCTTAAAGAAATCGAAGTATGTTTGTCACTCTTTCTTCTTAATGCGCGGTTTTGAGATCCTCAACAAATGGATTATGAGTAACATTACAATTCCCACTGATAATATGATGTACAATTTGACTTATCAGGTTAGTTTTAATTTGTTTTAAAAACAAGGTCGGTATTTTTCACAACAAAAACTTTACGACTGGCTTTGCTGAATTGAAATTTATATAAAACAAACCTGGTTTTAAGACGCATTCTCTGAGAAAAATGAACTCTTTTGAGTAAGGCCGGGAACAGCTTTTTTTTCATGTTCTCGAAAATGAATCAAATGTTTATTTTAGACTAATTTGGGCATCAGAATTCCAAAAAAGTGGTCAGAATTGTACAAAACCGCTTCCCTGATTTTTGGTGGAACCTTGCGGGTTGAAACTTCAAAATGTCATAACTCGCTTCAAACTCAAAGTTGTGCGAGATTCTTTGTGTTGTGGTTATTTACGATGTTTATCCATGTTTTAATGTATTTTATTTTGTTTTTGCAATTCTGGAACATTTTAGAAAAAAAAAATTTTTTTGAAAAAATTTTCTAACTTTTTTCTCGGTACAGATCCATTCTTGATTTTTGTTTCATTGGATTCTACGTATCTTTTTACATTAGGTCCTATTTATTTTAAACATGGAATAGATCCGAGAAACTCAGGAGGAAGCTTCGAAGCAGCATAGGGAAAAAGTGTCAAAATCGAGGTATTTGGCGGCTGTTTATCTGGCTAACTACTGAAGATATAAAAAAGTTGTCAACTACAAAGTTGAAGATCTCATTGTGTTCTACAATATTGCAGTTGGCCATTTTGCTCTAGCTTGCCTAGTTTCCGAGATACAAGCCTTGAAAGAACACCTACTTTTGTGCTGCCGCGGCCGGTAGACGACGAGAGAGTAGAGAGACGCAGAGACGCAGAGAAAGTCAAACACGGTTCTCAGCACAAAAGTAGGTGTTCTTTCAAGGCTTGTATCTCGGAAACTAGGCAAGCTAGAGCAAAATGGCCAACTGCAATATTGTAGAACACAATGAGATCTTCAACTTTGTAGTTGACAACTTTTTTATATCTTCAGTAGTTAGCCAGATAAACAGCCGCCAAATACCTCGATTTTGACACTTTTTCCCTATGCTGCTTCGAAGCTTCCTCCTGAGTTTCTCGGATCTATTCCATGTTTAAAATAAATAGGACCTAATGTAAAAAGATACGTAGAATCCAATGAAACAAAAATCAAGAATGGATCTGTACCGAGAAAAAAGTTAGAAAATTTTTTCAAAAAAATTTTTTTTTTCTAAAATGTTCCAGAATTGCAAAAACAAAATAAAATACATTAAAACATGGATAAACATCGTAAATAACCACAACACAAAGAATCTCGCACAACTTTGAGTTTGAAGCGAGTTATGACATTTTGAAGTTTCAACCCGCAAGGTTCCACCAAAAATCAGGGAAGCGGTTTTGTACAATTCTGACCACTTTTTTGGAATTCTGATGCCCAAATTAGTCTAAAATAAACATTTGATTCATTTTCGAGAACATGAAAAAAAAGCTGTTCCCGGCCACTTTCACTCAACTCAGAGAACGCGTCTTAATGAAGCAGTTCCAAAACTGTCCACAAATTGAAATTTAAAATTTGAAAAGATTTCAAAAATAACTAGCAAGTGTTCAGACTTTTCGTGTACAGTAGTTGTTCTCATTTTAGGACTTGTGTCTGAGTTATGACTGGGTTTGTGGAGCGAATGAACATATACAGATGTTACTACAGCAGCACAACGTTAAAAAAATTATGGAATTGCATTTTCCAAAAGGTGGCAACAAGGTTTTGTTTTGAAACTTTTCAGTAAGCGTATGACCAGTTTCAGGACACTCCGGTGTATTTGGGAAATGTGTTCGGTGATGTTCAATTCTATAAAAACGGTTCTATGAAAGATGCAAAGCTTACTCAACTGTTTTATTTTCTCAAACAAGAACAAAAAATGGTTGAAGAGTACTCTTCCAAGTTCTCTTATGCTGTCGAATTCTTCCTAACGAAAGTGTTCTTTTCCGAAGTCATTACTTTGTCGTTTGCTCATTATCAGTCACTCGAAGTATTTTTGAATCAATTGAGCTTGACTTAAATTTTGTTGAAGGATGGCCTGGATGAAAATGCAAAAGCGTTTGTTCCCAACTTTGTTGTTAGTTTTTTTGTACTAGCCCTATATGCGCTGATTTCCTCGTTTACATTGAAGCACACTTCGAGTAGAAAAATTGATTGGGTCCGCAGTAAACCTTGGTCAGCACTCGCAGGTTAGTTATAAAAATTACCATAATCTTTTCAACTGCTTTAGGAATGTTTACTACCGTCTTATCAATTTTGAGTGCTTTTGGATTTCTTTTTTTGCTCGGGGTCCATTACAACGTCATTAACACTATAATTCCATTTTTAATAATAGGTGAGTGAAATATAATAACAATTATTCTACAGTTTCTGCAGCCATTGGGATCGATGACATGTTCCTAATGAATGCGTGCTGGGATCAGACAAGTGGGAAATTGGCAGTTCCGTTGAGGATGTCAAAGACTCTTTCGCATGCAGGAGTCGCGGTTACTATTACTAATGTAACAGACATATTGTCATTTGGAATCGGTAAAAATATAAATTTGAAAAGAAAACGTAATTTAACTTCAGGATGTATCACAGATTTGCCTGGCATCAAGTATTTCTGCATTTATGCGTTTGTGTCTGTTGCGTTTAGTTATTTATATCAGGTATACAATTGCTTTCATTCTCCAGTGAACTTCCAACTTTAGCTCACGTTTTTCTGTGGAGTTATGGCTGTGATGGGAGAAGTTGAAAAAGAAAAGCGACACTGCGTTTTCTTCTATAAAACCGTTGTGTCTTTAGATATTTCAAAAATGAATAAAGAAAACGACAAAAAAATTGATGAATTTGCCAGGTACAATTACTTGTTTGCGAAAAGCATCAATTTTTTTTTTTTCAACAGATCTAACTCACAAGTTTCATTCAAGTATTTGAGCAGTTCAAACGCATCCTTTTCTTCAAGTGATGAAAGTTTTTCCTCCAAGCAAACGTTACCAGCTGAAATGGTGTGGAGTCATAGCACTTCCCCGTTGCCAGAGAATGGACGTACGCATGATGCACCGACTGTTGAAAGAAACGATAGAATTGTTGTGTTCTTAGGGAAGGTGTATGGTCCTTTCATTTTGTCAAACGCAATGAGAATTTTTTCTGGCGTTCTGTTTCTCAGCTATATCGCGATTGCTTTTTACGGTGCGGATTCAAATACTGAAAATTTTTTGAATTAAAGTTTCAGGGTGTTATAACTTCCAAGAAGGCCTGAATCCAGGGAATTTAGTTACAAATGATCACTATATTGCGAAATATTTTTCGGATATCAAACACTTCTGGAAAGTTGGACCTCAACTTCATGTTGCTATCTTAGACCCACCAAATCTTGCTGATTCATCTGAAAGGTACTTTTTGTATACAAAGCTTGAATAACTTCGACATTTCAGAGAACGTTTGATGGGAGTGGTCCGCGCTTTTGAAAATACTCCATATACTCTTGGAAGAGAGGGCACAGTTTTCTTCATTTTAGAATACTTGAATTATCTTTCTGATTTGAATGTAGAAGTGGAAAATACTGACCGAATTTGGCACACTAAACTGAACTCCTGGCTGAAATTTACGGGGGGTTCAACTCAATGGACAAGCAATATAAAGATTAATGAAACTAGTGGTAGTTTTCAATCTTTTCGTTTTCAAGTAAGAAGAAAGATCAAAGCCAAATTAATTTTTGTTGCAGATTGCTCTGAAAAATTTTGTTGAACCTAATGATCATAAACACGCTACTAAATTAATGAGAGAAATTGCGGATCGGCAACCTTTCAACGTTGCAGTCTATCACGAAGTAACAATAACATGAATTAATCGTAAAAATTAAAAACATTTTTTAGGCTTTCCCCTTTGCTGATCAGTATTTAATAATCTTTCCTGCAACAGTTCAGAACGTTATTATCTCATTACTTTGCATGACACTTGTTTCTATTTTATTGGTTCCCAGCTTCCCGTCAGGATTTGTTATATTTCTATCAATTGTTTCTATCAATATTGGTGTGTTCGGTTATATGACTTTATGGGGAGTCAACTTGGATGCAGTCAGTATGATATCTATTATTATGAGCATTGGTTTTGCCGTGGACCTTTCCGCACATATCATCTACGCTTTTGTGACATCTCACGGAAACACCAAACAACGAGTCATTGGAGCGTTAGAGACTCTCGGATGGCCAATATTCCAAGTACTGTTTTCCGTTCTCAGTGCAACTCAATATCTTGAAATTTCTAACTCTCAGGGAGCTTCATCAACCATTGCTGGAATATCGATTCTCTACACAGTCGATGCATATATTATACTAACTTTTTTCAAAACGATCTGGTTGACAATGTTTATTGGAGCAATTCATGGATTATTGTTCATCCCTGTTTTTCTTTCATTGTTCTCAGTAGAGTTTTTTCGAATTCCAAAGTCAACTCTATCTCATTAAAAACTAAATCAAACGATTCTACCGGCAGAATATACGTGTACTATTGTTAATATGTCTTTCATCTCAACGTACTGCTTTATTGAGTCTATAATTTGTTTCAATAAAGTAAATCTTTATCATGAGCATAAAACACAATATCTCAAAAATATTTTTGAGATAGTTTAGCAGAAAACGTGAAAAATGCTTTTATATAGTAAAGTTGCAAGAAAGTTTATTGAAAAACTTTTTAGAAAAGATGAAACTATTTCACGTGATAATATTGTCGGGTGAGAGAATATCATCAAAGATTGTCAAAAATTATACACGCAGCAATTAATCAAAGCCAATCATTCTGATTAGTCTGTGTGGCGACGTGATCAATAACGGTATTATTACACATGCATAAACTTTAGAAATACAAGTATGTTCAATGCCAATTGGCAACAAACTTCTGAATTTCATTAAGCTGACAATATTTTTCCTTTTTTCACAATTACCTTTTAATAAAACATTCATTTTTACAGAATGGCGCAAAAGCATAAACTCACGTCACTGATCATATCCTACAAGCAGTCCGTTGCAATATGGGGCGCTCTTGTTGTATTCGCACCTCTCCTTCTGATTGGGGGAGAACATGAAGTGAACTTGCTTTGTGAAATTATAGAGAGCTAGATCGGTTTTACAGCTACAATTCAAATGTCTTTTCTGCGTTGCTGTCATGGGAATTTATTGGGTGTTCGAAGCACTTCCGTTGGCAATCACAGCGTTCTTGCCAATGATTTTGTTTCCTATGTTTGGAATTATGCGATCCGAAGAAGTTGCTCAAGCATATCTTCCTGACACGTGTTTTTTGTTTATGGGCGGTCTGATGGTAGCGTTGGCTGTTGAAAAGTGCGAACTTCATGCGAGGATCGCTTTGTTTGTGTTGAAAACAGTTGGTTCTGAACCTGCGCTGGTCATGGCAGGTTTCATGGGAGTGACTGGGTTTCTCAGGTTTGATGAAACCACTACAAAAGCAATAATTTTTTAAAGTATGTGGATCTCAAACACAGCAACAACTGCATTAATGGTCCCAATACTACAAAGTGTGATCACAGAGCTTGTATCGAATCACCGTCTAGAGGATTTGGTTGCTCTTAGTGAAGCTCATCAATTGCTGAACAGCAACCGCAAGCACAGCATCGGAATGCGAAGATTGTCCTTACCACACGAAAATAATGAAATTAACAGAGAGTAGGTTTATATAAACTCATGAACAGAGGTGAAAACCTCCCTTCAGCGAAATTTCATCTGTTCGTTCGCCTAAAGAACAAAGAATGGCAAAAGGATTAATGCTCAGTGTCTGTTTCTCAGCAAACATTGGTGGGGCAGCAACTATAACTGGAACTGCTTCTAATTTAGTGTTAATTGGTCAGTTGAATGAGTGAGTTAAGATTGATAGCATAATTAGTATTTACCCTCCAAACAATTTTCCACGGTAAGCTGACAACGTAAATCATCGTAATTGTACATCAGTATGTTTTATATTTTTATGAGAGAAAACAAGTATTAAAATTTCGAATTACCTGTATCGTTGTCAAATACAAAATTTGAGTGGATTGCGTTTGACTGTTGAACAGAATTTTTGCTGAACTTCCAATTTCATAATAGCTCACATTGTCTGTGGAGTTATGGCTGAGTTGGGAAAATTTTAAAAAAATTGCATGCCCTTCTATTTTTCAAACCCCTCAATCAGATATTGCTTTAAAAATAATTTCAGGTTATTTCCTGGAGCCGATACGGGTGTGAATTTTTTGTCATGGTTAATTTTTGCTTTCCCAATGGTTTTATTATGCCTACTGTACTGTTGGTGAGAAGATAAACAATTTTCTTGTAACCACACCGTCTGCAGGTGCGTTTTGTATATGCTATACTTGCGCGGCTCGCCAAAAGGATCTATGCTGGTGACAAGAAAGTTGCAACAGAAGTACAACGATTTGAATGAACTCTCATCTGCTGAAATTTCTGTTGTTTTTTGTTTTCTTCTGTTGTTATTGTTGTGGATTCTTCGAGAACCGCAGGTTGTCCCTGGTTGGGGTGAATTGTTCCGAAAAGAGTGAATCAATTCAGAACAAGCTTGCTACAAATATTTTTTCAGATTCGTATCAGATGCTACGAGTGCTATGTTTATTGTTATTCTCCTTTTTACACTGCCAGAGAAGCTTCCAAACTTGAAAGGTTTTCGTTTTCCTCATCAGAATAACTTTTTTTGTTTTTTCACATCAGTTTGTTTTGAGTTTTTTACCCTATCTTACTTTTAATGATTGACAGAAACCAGCGGAAGGGAGAAGGAACACCGGTATATTTTTGCTTTCAGGAAGATTGGAGCGAAAAGCGAGCAGCGGCCTTCTTGATTGGGCAACTGTGCAAGACCGCTTCCCATGGAGTGTTCTGTTCCTGCTCGGTGGTGGATTTGCACTTGCTTCTGGGGTAAAGGTATGTATTTTTATGTAGTTTCAAATAAGCTGCATTTTGAGAAATGATTTTTTTTCGAATTACATCTTGAAGGAATCTGGTCTCTCGCGTGATATTGGAGAAATTATGCGTAATCTTGAAGTATTCAATCACAATGTAATTATGTTAATCTGTATAATCATCAGCGTCACTTTGACCAACGTGTGTTCCAATACAGTTATTGCTTCAATTTTCATTCCGATCGTATCCGAGTTAGCCAGGTTAAAGATATCATCTGGAAATTTTTTTGGCTAATGGAAAGATTACAGGTCTTTGAAAATTGATCCTCTCAACTTCATGTTACCTGTCACAGTTTCCGCTTCATTTGCATTTTTGCTTCCAGTTGCTACACCTCCTAACGCGATAGTATTTTCCTCAGGGTTTTTGAAAGTTTCTGATATGGTTTGTTACAAAGAAAATCAAAAAATTTTGGTTTCTTCAGTTTGTGTCCGGACTACTGGTAACTGTTGGATGTGTTGTTCTTTCCATGTTGAACATGCTTCTCTGGGCGGGATTTGTTTTCAACCTACACCTGTTCCCTCAATGGGCTGCAAACCCATCCCCTCCTTTGGAAGTGGAGAATTGGCTGGAGCAAAACAACTGCACACTCTCTACGAGTTTCAGTCCATAATGTGGAGCGATAAATGAATTTTATTATGAGGAATTTTTTAAAAAGAAAACACACACGTGTGTAGGAACCAATAAATGTACAAGCCTGTCTGCCCGGCTTCGCCGGCATCCAGTCTTAGTTTGAGCCTGCCTAGGTGGTTTTTGACTGTGACGGCGCCACGCTCGGGTCACCCGTTGAAAACAATCCCTGTTAGAGATGTTTACAAAGATGACGGCGAACTGCCGAGAAATTTTTTAAATTTATTTTTCAATTCAAAAGGTCTTGTTTCATGTCTTTAGAAATCTAGTAGGAATTGCGTTTCAAAACAACTTTGTCCCCTATCGAAACAAATGCTTCAAATTGATGTTCCAAGCAGCGTCCGGAAAACCACTTGTTAGACAGTATGTCAACAAAAGTGAAACTCGATTAGAACATTAAGTCAATAATAAATTAGTTCCATATATAAAATACTATCATATTCATTTGTCGTGTAATTCACAAGTAATGCTGTTACGCTTGCTTTTTTTCTTAAACTCTTTCAACTTCATTGTACAGTCTTATTTCAACAAGGATTTTTCTGATTTTGTTATGGAAAACTATGGAAAAACTGTTTTAGAAACACTCCAACGGTTAGAATTGAAAATTTATTTTCTAAATATGTCTTCAGGAGCGATCTCGGAGACAGCGGATCATTTGGAGGCAAAATGAATAGTGAAGAGGAAATAGTGCGGGATCCTGTAATTTTTGTACACGGAATGTCAGATTTTGCTGGTGGGAAAATGCAAGCCTTAGCTGCAACGTATCGCAAGCTTGGCTATACATCTGGTGAACTGTACGCCACATCTTACGATAATGGTCCGAGAAACAATCCAATAGCATGGGCTGAATATTCACTAAAATGTGAACACGTAAAACAGGTAAATGTTTTCAAAACAACAATTTATTAGTTTGTGTCGAACAAATGTAAGAGAATGGCAGATAAGAACGCTCATTCTTGCTGTGCGATACTATACTTTGAGAGAAGTCGACATTATCGCGTACTCTCTTGGAGTTCCTTTGGCCAGAAAAGCCGTTCTAGGAGGTAAACTAGTGATACTTTGAAATAAACGTTTATGAAAGGATTATGTGTGGACACCAAAGAGAATCTCGGACCACGACTCACTTCTCACATCGATGCGTTTATTGGAGTCGCAGGTCCTAATCATGGAATCTCTCTACAGGTTTAGAATACAGCAATATTTCAAAATTTTTGAATGCAGATTGCGGGAGTTTCTATACCTGGATGTGTCATTGGAGCCATTCCCATACTTCCAATTTGTAGTAAAGTGATTGGATTATATTCGGGGTTTTGTCCAACCGAAAGCCAATTTCTTACAGTAAGTTTCCATCTAAGCTTCTTGCCGTTTTCTGTAGCATTGTTCAAAACGTGTTAATTGATGCTGCGAGAAATCTGTTTTCAAATGCTCAAAGTTATGGCTAGTAGCTCAGGAGGGGGGGGGTCTCTGAGAGGGGATATCACCTGTTCCACCTATTGGGGACATCACAAAATGCTCAGACACGCTTTGTCAACAATAGAGTCAGCTTTAAAAATGTGCTCGCTGAAGATAAAAACTGTTTGTCATGTAACACGTCTTCAGGACATCAACGAATTCACCCATTATGAAGGTCGTTATGTGTACACCTTATACACGGAAACGGATATTTGGATTGGCTACAAAATTTGTGATCAGGTCTCATTTTCATGAAAAAGTGTAAGTAATGTAAACTCTAAAGATAACTGCTAGGATTCCCGGCGAAGATGGTCATAAATTATATAGAACGTATTCTCATGAAGACATTGTTTTGAGAACTTCTCATATGCAGATGAAAATGATACGTGAGTTTCAATCAATACCCATCTCTCAGAGCTGAAAAATAAATATTTGTTTTCAAAACACAACCGGTGTTGAAAAAATCAAAGAAATGCAATTGTAAAAAATTGTTTTATGTTAGTTTTTGAAAAAAACAACAAGCTGATTTTGTTGTTTCCAAGTATGTTGACCATATACTTGAAACACAGGGAGGAGTTCATCTGCTTACATAACACTCTGTTCAGAGGCACATTCGTTGCGAAACAAAATTGGAACAAAAACAAACCTTAATTTGTCATCAAGATCCACTTACTCGGCCGAGTTTTCTAATTTGATCAAACAAGGGAATACTTCTTATCCTAAAAGCAATAGATTTCGTGAGTTCTGATCGCTTATAATTTTTTGTCTTTTTTTTTGCAGAACACCGAAACAAGTTTTCAACGAATAAACCACACATTCCGATAAAACATTTCACCGATTCTAACGTTTCTTCAACAATATCTCATTCCCCATACAAAAATGCGTCAAAACTGATAAATACTGAGAGCTCAGAAGACCAGAAGAAATATAAAACACCGATGATGTCGGGTTCGATTGGGAAGGCAATTCCCACCCGTCAAGTAGAGAGTGGTTTTCATACTTACATAAATGTTTCGTTTTGATTAAATTTTTGAAATGTATTCTAGTTTTACTCAGATAATTGCGCTTTTCCAATAGACAATTTGTGTGTTTCTCATCTCTTTCCAATCATTTTTTTTATTTTATGAAAACATTAATTTTTTAAATGTGAGTTGAACTGAGAATTGTATTTGACTTCACCTAAAGCTGTGTTAATTTATCATGGAATTTGAGAAAGGATTGTTTTCCTGTCGGAAAATTATTTCAAAGAGGCAAGAGTAGAAGTCGTTTTTAAGATGTCAAGTAGAATTGAACCATGGCCGTGGGCTGTATGTTTTTCGTTTATCAATGTTTTCTACGGCTTGCTTTCTGAGATCGAATTTGAAAACCACAAAGTTATTTCAAGTTACCTTCTTTGAAGTTCATGATAAAAAGGCCATATGTAATCTTCCAGGAATTCACTTGTAACATCCGGGTAGAAAAGTTCATTCAGAGCACTTTCTAGATTGATCAGAATACTGTCGAGTTTTTTCAGAGTCCGCTCATAAGATTTTCCAATTGCATCAATGTAATACGGATTGCTTGATGAGAGTTTCATTTGAGAAGGTTGCAGCCAGCCATTCTCTCTTCAAAAATCTTCCGTCGGGATGAAATAAAGACAACTTTTACCTATTATGAACCCAAGTTGAATTTTCAAAAAATGCTTTTAGTTGCATGAAATCACGGATTGAATCACGAACTTGATAACCAGGAAAACGACATTTATCAGAACCTGTTACTAAATGATCAAGAGTTGTTCCCAGAGGGCAGTTCAGTGATCGAATTGCACTTTCTGCTGATTCCGCTGAAAATTGTTTGTGATCAAACAATAATTTGCAGAATTCATACAAGTTACATGATATTTTTGTAAAACAATAAGGTTTAAAGCCAAGGAAACCACTGACGTTGGCCATAGCTCACATAATGACGCAAAATGGTCATACCTGAAGTTTACACAAGTCAAATGTAGTCAAATGTAACAACCCAATAAAAATTTAAGAATAAGTTTCAAAATTTTTTTGAAAATACCTTTGCCAGCCGGTCAGAATAATTGTATCAAAGTTGGCAAATAAATTGTTATATTTTTCGTTCTGTAGAAACCATGCTTTGTTGTTCAAAATATAAGGTTTGAGCCTATTCCAATAGCGGCTTGCACCATCAGCGCCTTAGAAAATAGAATTTACAAAAAAATTATGACTTTATACCTTTGAACGCACTTCCACCCCAAACGTCTGT
The DNA here is from genome assembly GCA_900883565.2 of Caenorhabditis panamensis. NCBI lineage: Eukaryota > Metazoa > Nematoda > Chromadorea > Rhabditida > Rhabditidae > Caenorhabditis > Caenorhabditis panamensis. The sequence continues at coordinate 136,202 of LR537721.1, read as the reverse complement.
GAAAGAATAAGATAAATTCTTCCACATTTCTGACGGCAAATCTATGTCTAAGTTTGATGTGTATTTCCAGACAACTGGGACAAATAAGTTGTTCAAGTCGTATTCTCTAATAATGTTCAATGGCGCACTTTTCAATTCATCATACCACATAAGGATCTATAACTCAACTTTTCACCGGTAAATTGGTGAGTCCTACTTTTGTCCCTGGATATTCAGTGCTGATATTGCTTGATATTTTTTTTAAATGATCGAATATCAATCGTAAGGTATCATTTTGATACTTTATAGGTAAAATCTGCTTGTCAGCTTCGCACGCACCAATCTGAAAAGCTTCATCAGCTCCAATGTGTACGTATCGGAAGTTAAATCTTGAGTGAATTGCAAGAACCTGAATTAGCGGGAAATGATGGAAAAAATGTTTTTTTTTACCTGGTTAAGCGAATCTAAAATAACTTCAACGCTACGATTGTCCCCAACACAAGCAACCATTGGGTACCGCTCATCTTCTCTCAAATCTGCGTATAATTCAGTTTTCAGAATCCACTCCATATGAGCTAGAGTTTGAACTAAAGGAACCATTTCTAATCCAATTAGTTGGGCACTTAAAGTTAATTATGTATAGCATGAACGTGATGTGACGCACTGTTCCAAAATATTCAGAACATCCTCTTCGCTGTAAGCATTTCCATTGACAATTTTGGCTAAGTCTCCTTTATAGGGGAACATATCCTGAAAATAAGAATTTACATATTTTCTTTCGAGTAGTCTGGACCTCCCATTCAATCAGCACTCCAGTTGCTCCCAAGTTAGCAACAGTTGTAAGTAATTGCTTGAAATAAGATACTCTAGGCGGCGCTCCTGAGATTTCTGCTATTATTCAATAGTTTCAAAACAGAAATCAACCTTTCAAATCAAAATGAACCACCAAATTGGAATATTCACCCCAGACAAATTGAACAAACAAAACCAGCACCAAAAACTTGACACTTACGGCCATTAAACGTTGTCTGAGTAACTTTCTGTCGATCAAATCAAAAACTTTCGTTTATTGGGGTTGATTAGATACAAGTAGGTAATATGATACGGGCGCACTCCACTAGGCTTTTCAGAAAATGATTGTTCAGCAAACAGTGTATTATTCGCGTAGATTACTGGCAGAAAGAACCTACTCGAGTACTCAGACACCATTTATATCTTTTAATCTTGCAGTTGCAGCTGGTATGCGCGTTTCTTTACAAAAACTAATCAGTTAACGTATAAAAACTCATTAATTCTCATAAATGCTGTGTAAAACATTGTATGCTGAAAGAGAACGGTAGAGGCAAACATATGAAATTATTTTCAAACTGTACCATTCTTCTTTCTGATTGATGTTATTTTTTGAAAAAAAGGACAACACAATGCAAAAAAATGGAACACTAACCACAAGACCACCACGGTACCGTGTGTATATTTTAACAATAAAACGGGTATATGAAAAAGAAAACCTCTTTTCTCAAAAGGGAAAGTAGGAGTGATGTGAAAGTGTCAAAAACGTGTGAAGAAGAGATCAAGCTAGTTTTATTATCACGGTTATTTTTTATAAAACTGTACATGTCCAAATTTTTATAATCTAAACAAAATTTAAAGAAAAACTGGTTGCATTAAGCTGGTCCCCGTTTTAACAAGGCAATGATGGAGTATTGTTTTACCTATGCGTCAAACTTCATTTTGAAAAATGTTTGTTTCAAGGATGAAACCGTTCAAACAATCAAAACTTTCAAAGAAGTTGTGATTGTGGTTTCAAATTTTCGCGAAAGTGAGCTAGTCACTGTTGTCTGTATGCATGTTTCAAGTTTGTAGCGACTTTTCAGGATGTTCTTCACAAGAAGCGAATTGCATAGTTTCTTAAAACTCTTGTAGACGATGGGAAGGCGTTATCGAGAGATGCATTATTAAATTCCACTTTGGGTTACTGGTTGAGAAAATTTTATCCGTTATTTTTTGTACGAGCACTCAAGACAAGTGTTTTTCAATAAAGATGTAATGTTTCCGTGAATTAATTCAATGCTTTGTAAGTGTTCTGATAAAGGGGAGAAACTCGATCATTTTTCACAATCTACTGAATATATAAAAAAAGGCGATTTCAACTCAAGCAGTTTTATAAAAAAAGTAAAAACCTTGCAGTTTTGCACAACTTTTGAAATTCTCACGACGTCTTATGTTTGATTTTCAACGACTAGAACTCATCAAGTCTAAATACCCAATGCATTTGCATTATTGTCAGATTGTACCTTTTTCCGGTTATCTTCAACAATCTTTCGACATCGTTGTTAAATTTTTTCCCTGCTTCTTCGAAATGTTGTATTATTTTTTTCGTGCTATTTTGCGTTTACTCGCAATCGGATTCTAAAATCAAGTTTACAGGATCGTTCAAGCGCAGGTCCTATGCAATTCCCATGCTTTTTTCCTACTCTTCTTCTTTATTCTATTTCACAAGCTTTTTCTTGATTGACTTTGTTTCATTTCACTATATTTTCGTGGAATTCTCCAATTAATCAAAAGCGTAAGTGCGGAATTCAACATTGAGACAAGCACATGCAATCTGCATCACAGACCTTTTCCAACAAGTCCTGAATGAATTCATTTTACAGTTGACCAGTGGAGCACTCTTTTTTGATTAATTGAACCTATTTTTGAGAATAAGTTTATGTGAATGAGTTTAACTCTGATAATTATTAAACCACGTCTGAATATTGTTCTCGAAAGTGTATTTTCCTGTTTTTCATGTAGTACAAAACACATCTTTCTTCGTAACCAAAAAACAGGTTACGAAGTATTACAATAGTGTTACAGTTTCTCAGCGAACAAAAGCATACTCGATTGCTTCTGTCCATTTTTAGTTCAAATCTAGCAATTCTATAAGAACTTTCTAGTTTGCAAATTTTTTTGTTTGAAATCTTCGGAAATTATTTTCCCAAATACATTTTCTGAGTGTTAAAGTCAGTAGGACTTGGATAGGTTTTCGGGATTTTTAGAGTAAAGAGCCATAAAGAGCCCATTCGACATTAAGCTATTGTTTTGAAGTTCAAACTTAGTTCAAAGCGCCAATGTCAATTTTTTAAAGACATGTGAACAATTCTGAAACACAGTAGGAAACTTTTTGTTATGTTCTGAACAGTGTACCGGGTCAGGCACGCAAAACTGGGTTTCTAATCTCAAAGTTTCTGTTTTTGGTCAAATTTTCATAACAGAAGTCATGTGGAAGGATGTATGTTTTCTGAGATTATTGTCTATATGCACGAACATTTTTTTCAAAAGCCAAAAGCCCTTACCATCGGCTAAAAGTTAAAAGGCACCGTGAACTCTCAAAGTAATCAATCAGACTGCTTTGGTTACCATCGGACCTAGAGATGAGACCTATACCATTCGATAGAGCATGGTTCAAAACGTATAAATCCACTAATAACTTTTGCCCACGAGTCCATTTGACCCAGTTTAAAAAAGCTTTCAAAGTCATTTTCAGTACTAATTTTTTCAACTGATTTTCAATTTTGCGTGAAAATTTTTTTTTCAGTTTTAATTTTTATTACTGAAAATGACTTTGAAGGCTCCTAACTGGGTCAAATGGAATCAAGGGCAAAAGTTATTTGTGGCTTTATACGTTTTGAACCATGCTCTATCGAATGGTATAGGTCTCATCTCTAGGTCCGATGGTAACCAAAGCACTCCGACATGTAAGAAAACTGCGTGCTCCTGATTTGGATTGTGTGTTTTCTAGCTTAGACGCTCACTTTTAAGTTATTGTTTCCTTGAATTGACTGATGTCTAAGGAATCCCATTTGTTTCCTATCCCATTCCTAAAATTTCTAAGCTTTGAGTAACAGGTGGTGAGCTTGCGTTTAATTCTATCGGACACATAAATGATCTGCAATTCGGAAACACACGTTATTTTGAAATTCTTTGTTCATATAAACTATAAAGTCCAGGAAATCGTATTTGGAGATCATCAAGTTATTTTTCAAAAATTAACTAATTTTGATTACTGGATTATCTGATTTCTTTATTTCCAGAATTTCCGTCAATATTGTCAACAGAAATGGCTGCTATTCTCTGATTTATTGATCATCAAAGCAAAACCAACATTGCCCCACGTTTCCCTTGTATTTCGGAATAATCCTGTAAGAATTTCTAGTCTATACTCCAACACTGAAAATTACTACAACTTTATCGTTGATTATACAGGCGGGAAGGCTAGCATAAGAAAGCAATGAAAATCACTTGAATTTGACTCTTGAGGAGCATCCACTTCAAGTACCAAAATGTGAAATTGCATTTTATGTGCCCATAAGCTTTCCTGACTGAAAAAACCGATTATTCGCATGTCTCCTTGAAGGTCACAGTGAACGTGTTATCTTAAAGCTCAAATTCGTTGAACCTAAATCTATGTTGAAAATATTGTATTGACCTCATAAGTTTAATAGACTGCTTTTAAAGTTATGTTTTCCTTCATATTCAAAGTTGGACTGTACTAAGCTGTTACAAAAATTCTTATAAAAAGTACTTCATCTTTTCAGCTTCTTGCATATAGTTTCATAAAAGATATATTTGAAATATACATAGCGTAACTGACGCAACTATTCACTAAATAAAACTTTTTCAGACTCATTTCTGTGGTATAGCCGATAACAACTGATATGGCTGTTTCTCATCACTTGTGTCAGTTCTTGCGAAAAAATGAAAGCATCGATTTTTCAACTTTACTTACTCACTCGCCCCGGGAAGAAGCTACTTCGAACATAAATAAGGTTAGGTTACAAAAAAGATTAATGGTATCAAAAAACTAATAATTTTTCTCATTGAAAGAAATCAAATTTATCACCTGAAGAATGATTGCAGGTTACATACGCGTATATTGCACCGTTCATAATTATTTTTGGTATTGTTGGTGACGTTTTAACAGTGGTCACTCTGACAAACCCTCTTCTTAGAAAGTCTTCAATTATATACACGTATCTCACACTGTTAGCTATGACAGATTTGGTCTGGTTTCGAAACATTTATTGGAGAATGTGATGTTATTTTTCAGCTGACACAGTTTTCTGTGATACCAATGATTATGTGGTTACTTGATATTCGAGTGTGCTCAAAAATTTCAGCATTTTTTTATGCACACATTGGATTCCCTTTGGTAAACTAACTGGGGAACAAAATACGGAATGCATATTTCAGGCAAACGCTTTGATGGGTTCTTCAGTTTGGATTGTCGTTTTCTTGACATTGTCGCAATATATGGCTGTTTGCAAACCATTTGCATATGGATTAAGGTGATTAAAGAAAATAACAGTACTGATTTGAAATTCAGATCACGAAAGATTTGTTTCATGCTGTTTACACTTGCGTACATTTTCAATTTCTTCATTTACGCTCCGTGGGCAATTAAGAAAAATGTACATGATATAACTGAAATTGTTCCTGAGGTTTGAAAACTGCTCGAAAACCTAAACAACTTTCAAAGCATTTCAGCAGTTCTTCGGTTCCGTATGTCCGTATGTAGTATGTGATGCGAAACGGCCAGAATGGTTTGTGATTTACGAAGCAGCAAGAGAGTTGATATCCAGAATTTTTCCATTTTTTCTTGTAGCCATCCTTAATATCAAGATTCTGATAACGTATAGGTAATAAAACACTCAAAATTGTATAAGAATAAGAGTTCAGAAACACCAAAAAAGACCGGATGGAAAGACTTGCAAACTCACAAAAAAAGTTCATGTTTGAAAAAAGCGAGAAAGAAGAAAAAAGATTGTTCATTCTCCTTTTTGCAATTGTGATTGTATTTTTCATTTGCACTATACCTGCAGCCCCTTTGACAATACTTGTTGCTGATAATAAAAGCAACAACGTTGGATTCCAAGTTCGTTTATCCACCATTTTTGTCAACTCCGCTTTTTCTTACAGATTTTTCGAGCAGTTGTTAATCTTCTCGAGTTTACCAAATTTGCAATGAATTTCTACTTCTATTGCCTAATCAATCCAGATATCCGGAGTATATGCGCCCATGTAATTATGTGCAAAAAAATAACAAAGCCTCCAAGAGTGAAGGGACAACCTACAACACCTCTTTCTATGTACACTAGGTAAGACAGGTACATAGAACTTTCTTTCATGATTTCAGAACAGAAGGAAATCAGATCGTTCATCAAAATTCTTTTGTTCAATTCTTAGAGATTTTTTTTAAGAGATAAAATAACTGCTACTTAGTCACTGGTTTTTTTTCCAGATCAACCAAAAACTCAACAATAAGAGATGGGTGTAAAAACAGTGAAAAAAGGAAAAACGCAGGCGACGATTTGAAGCAGTTTGATGATTCACGTAACAGTTCATGGAAATCTAGGTGAAAACTCAGCTTTTATAGAAAGTTAACGTAGTAACTTTTATTTCTCGATTGAGAGTGATTCTATTTTTTCTCACATTGAAAATGTTGAGCTCCAATCAATGATATTCCATTTCAGCAAAGAATCTGTTCGTCGGAATGTGCAACCGGAAGCATTGATAGAAAAACTAACAGTTATCAAAGAAAACGAGTCTGTTACTTCAGAAACTGGAGATCACGTGTAGCACTTCTCTTGAAAATCATCGTAAATCTCACATTCCTTTAATGATTCAACAAAACCTCGAACTTTTAATCACTTAAGACTGATAAAAATTTTTCATCACTATTTATTCCTGATTACCATGCCTTGATTACAAAAATATACCGTATTTATTCTATTGTAAAAACATGTTCTTATATTTTTCAAAACAGGTCCCAGCGGCCTCTCTATTAAGGTTTCTCATAATAGGATAAAACCGGTATCTCGATTAATTATTGACTAGATGTCCCCCACGTGTGTTCAACTGACGATTGCAAACGGTTGCAAGAAGTTGTATTTTTTGATATAGAATGGTAATTATGTAACGTAATTAGTGAGTTATCTGCAATAATAGATTTTGAAGTAGAAGACAAAGTCCACAACTATGTCTTGCAGATTCAGAATAATTAGCAGCACGTTGACTACATAGCGCTTTTACAACATGAGATCGATTGAATAGAATATAAATCCAAGGGTTTAAACATGAATTGAGATTGCCCAGTATAGCGACGTATGATATGAACATGGAATCTAAGTTTGAAGTTGATTTTGAACAATTTTGAAAATTTACTCACTCAAAATTTCAGGCCAGAGAGCTTGAATAACGTTAATAACACAAAAAGGCATCCAAAGGAAAAAGTTGCACGCAACGATGGTACTTGTTAGACGAACTAAAAACAGTCCATGAGCAGTTTATCGTGATTATCGTACCTGTCTGAACTCGTTTCCTGTCGAATTCTGAAACTTGTCGTCTAAATCCTTTTGATTTTTTTCTTAGCTCTTCAATATAATATTCTGTGGCAACCCTGTAATAAATATAATAAATTTGAAAAAAGGTCTCATTAAGCACGATGTTGAGTGATTTTCTCCAATTTTTCGTTTTTCATGAATATTCCTCACTGATTTTGTTGAAGATTGACGAACCGCTCTACAAACGCAGTCTTAAAAATTCTGATCAAGGTTAATTCGGTTTTGTGATGCTTACAGTAAAAAATTGCAGCAAATATTGAGGGCAGAAGCCAAGCAAGCGTGTTGAACATGATAACATAAACATTTTTTAGCGTATGCCTGTTTGATCCATAAATTGTTGAGCATTTCCCAGTCCTGCTGAACAAAAATACAATAGTAAAACATTGCTTATTGGTTTTTTACGTGTTTTTCCCCCAAACAATAAATTGGGGCGTAGACAGCAAAAAAGCTAGCCCCCATGCAATCGCTGCCATCCAATTTGGCCTTCGGTATCTTGATGAACGGAAGTGTGCAAGTGGATGACAAATCGCTTGAAAACAATTAATTATATTAAAACGAATAAAACACGGTTTTAGAATAACGCGGAAGATTTCGCTCATTTTAACTCATTGACAGTTTCAGGTCGAGTTATCTTATGGTTGTTTTTCCAATATGTTAGGAGACAAGTTTCAATAAATTTTAGCAAAACTTATCTGGTAACGATCAGCACTTATTGCAACCAGTAAGAAAGGGCTTGCATACATCGGGAACATTTGAACATATCTCATCAGTTTGCACACAATGTTTGAACCGTAATAATTGGGATATGTGAGCTGAATATAAAACTTTGTCGACTTGCCAAACGAAAAAAAAAGAGTACACTCACCAAAGTCAAAATTTCAGTTCCTAGTGATAAAAGAGCAAACAGGAGATCAGCTATGCAGGTATGTATAATTAGAAGCTGAACAAACGAGTTTTGAAGGAGCATGACTAGAATCTCACTTGAACCGGCGAAATTTTTCTCTTCATAACTTTATTTCCTTGAAAGATGACGAACAGTAAGAAAACATTCCCTAAAAGGGAAAAAAACATAACAGCAGTTTGGTGAGCAACCAAGAAAAAAAGTTGATTCATGGCAGCAGACGATCTATATACTGTTCCGTTGGTTTGAAGGCTGTTATTCATCTTTAAAAAACTTATCCAAATATTATAAATTTAACCAGAATTCGCAGAGGTTTGCGATAAAAGATAGTTTCAACTTCTAGTTAGAATCAGAACGGTTACTCTTACTTATGTTTCATTTTTCAGATTGAAATGTATATCACACTTTCATTGCTGTAACATTATCAAAAAACGAATTACATGTTTGTTGGCATATTCTGAAAACGAAATCTTACACAGGTGGGTTTTTGAAATTATTCAATTAATTATGTTTTGTGAATGCAGCTGAATCAGGTTGCGTGATAATTTTGTTCACGACTACAGGAAGCTTGAAAAATACATTAAAAATAGCAGTGTTCCACTAAGAAAAGGATGTGAAGAAAGTCAAAACTGTTGAAGGGATTGTCCGAAAACCGTACATCGATTGAAAAAAGTCAACTGATGATCATCGGATTCTTCAAATAATTTTTAACAAAAATTCTTGTCCCAGAAACTACTTGAGTTTTTGGTGCAGTAAGATTCTTACTGACTCAAAAAAAAACTGTTAAGACTTATCAAGCACAATAATATTTTTTTCAAGCCAGAATGAGACAAGAAGTCATTGAAAATTCAGTTATACGATGATTAACTTGCCAAACATATAGGCTTCCGAAATTAGTTTCTTTCTATTTTGAACGACAGATGCTATAGCAAAAAACCATTGGATAATGCTCTTTTCTCTTTGTCTATTCAGTTTGAAAAATAATTTACTCATCATCCCAGCTATTATTGGTTTAGAATACTTTTCTTTGCTGGAGTTGCATATGGGAGAGTTTTACTTAAATAACTGCCTATTTGCGAATAGAACTGAGTATGGCAGCTGGTTTTTTTTTCCAAACTGTGATGAATCTATTCAAAATATACTTGCAGTGAGTCGATGAACTTTGGGAAAACAAAATTCTCAGAAACTTTCTATAGAGAAACTATAATTAGAGTTTGGAGGTGTGTAATGTACTAACAAGTATACTGAAAAAGCTCGTTATTAGTTGAAACTTCGCTCAAAACTAATTTTCGAGAACAATTGCTCCAAAGGACTTTGCCTTTTCCAATTTTCTTTTCTGACATTAAAAAAAACTTGTGCTGATTCGGAACTGTCTGTGTATAGTGACTGTTTGACAGCACATGCATAACAGGATAAAATAGATCTGCAAGAACTGATTAGGTTGGTTTGCTGAGTTTGTCATTTGCAAAAAAAAACAACTTATTGATAAGAAATACAAAAGTGGAGGCATTTTATGCATAAAGGAAAACAGAACAGAAACAAAAGAACCATTAAAAATCTGACGCCCTGATGTTTTTCTTGTTGATGTGTTGAATGACTCGTAGTCATATTGAATAGAAGCTTTAAATATGTTATGTGAAAAAAAAAACTGAAATGAAAAAATACAAAAAAATACAAAACTATATTTACAAGAACCGCTCACAAGCGAGTGGTTAATATTGCATTGAGGGATTTAGGAAAAATTACGTCTGAAGCTTAATAAATTTTGTCGCGCAAAATAAGAATATGAGGATGGGTAGTTGGAGGCAATGATTTGGGCTTTTTCCGGTTGATGACTCTTCACAATCTTCAAATTTTCTATCTTCTGTATGCATTACTGTAGTAAAAAATCCAAGAAATATAGGGAAAGTATGATAATTGAGGATCTGGTGTAGAGGTTTAGATCGGAGCTCATTACGGGAAAAATCAAAAATCAGTGAGTGACAATTGGTCAACTACATGATGGTGTGTGTTAAATCAACTTAAGGGGTCTCAGATACAATTTCTAAGTCCGTTTCGCTGTTGGTTTTTTCTTCTTCAGTCGTTTTCGATTCGTTCCTTTCTAAGCCGAGATCCAAACTAATCGCTTCATCAGAGTCAACTTTCTGGTCGCTATCTAATTTGAGTATATCATCAGTTTCCTCACTGTTTTCTTGTGAAACGATAGCAGAGCTAGAATTCTCACTGTTTTCTTCGTAAATAACTGCGGAACTCTGTTCATCAACTGAAATTAATTCTATTCCATCTATTTGAAAACTTTTCGTACATCGACCCTCAATTTTGTACATTGACCAGTCGTTATTGAACATGATATCAGGTGTAGTGAAATTTACTATCTTCCCGTTTTTCAGTAGCATAACACGGTCCAGATGGCGGACATTTTCAAGACGATGTGCAATGACGATAACAGTTGCCTCCACAAAAACTTTCCGAATAACCTTAAAAACAAACAGCTTTTTAAACATAATTTCAAAAAACAAACTTCTTGAATCAGTTTATCGGTCGCGGGATCGACGGAAGCTGTTGCTTCATCCAAAATAATAATTCTTGATTTCGACAGCAAAGCACGAGCAAGGCAGAATAACTGCTTTTCACCAACAGAAAAGTTTTCACCATTGTGGCTAACTTCAAACTCGAGTTTCTTATTCATGGATTGGACTAATTCTTTCAGGTAGCACTTCTCAAGGGCTTGCCATATTTGTGAGTCCGAATATTCATTACATGGATCGAGATTAAATCGAACTGTTCCAGAAAACAAAGAAGGGTCCTGAGAAATTGCAGAAACTGCACGGCGTAGTTTGATCAATCCAACAGTGCTTATATCTACACCATCTATGAAAATTGTGCCACATGTCGTTGGATATAAACGACAAATAAGATTTGCAAGCGAGGACTTTCCAGAACCGGTTCGTCCAATAATACCGATTTTCTCGCCAGCTTCCACTTCAAAACTGATATCGTCGAGAGCTAGTGGCAACTTTGGTCGATATCGGAGTTTTACTTCCGAGAAATTTATTTTTCCTTGCGCAGGCCAGGAAGATGGGATATCAACACCATGCCTTGTGTTCCTTTCTCCGTCAGCGGGTATATTCTAAACAGTTTGATGTGAAAGAAGACTTCTTCTGTTTCAATACCTCAGCGTAATACGACACTCTTTCCACGCTTGTCATTTTTGCCTCTAGCTCTGTTTGCGTTCTTACAGCAAACTGAAAAATTCCGCTCATTTGAACCGCAAACGCAATTGCCATTCCAGCATCGGCGGGGGAGACTGTTCCCGTGAGCATCACCGTAAGTAGAGCGACAACCGCTGTCATCACTACAACCAACAAATCCAACCATACAGCTAGCCAGCGCATGGCAGATTGGAACATGAAAATGGCTCCGCTGTTCGCATCCAAATGTTTTTTGAGAGTGTCCAAGTATCTGTTACTTTGATGCAGTGAGTGAATTGTTGTCATTCCTTCGAGACTTGAAGACACATGGTCAAAAAGGGGAGACCGTGAAATGTGTTCAGAACGTTTCAGACTATAAACAGACAAATTCGGCAACCAACCTCAAAGTTCAAAACTCACTTTCTAATACCTGCTCGGAAGCAAGATACAAATACGACAAAAATTATGAACAAAGGAATTGCGAATGCCTGGAAATTAACAGCTTTTTGATTAAAAAAAAACAGCTAGCTTACCAGAAACAATGGGAATACAGATACAATCACAATGAGGAAACCCACGCAGGTAATCATGTTTTGTAAAAAAACTTCCGCGGTAAAAGGTAACTTGACATCGACTGAAAACCATTTTTTTTGCTTTAGTTCAACTAACTAGTCTCACTCTCGTCCATGTCTTTAGAAAAGCGATTCAATATTCTTCCAGTAGGCGTTGAATCAAAAAAGTTCGTAGCTCCATGAATAAGAGAAGAAAACATTTTATCATGAAGACGAGTGGCTGCAGTCAACGAAACCTGGAATTTAACGGTTTTCCTTCATTTGAAACTGAAAGCGAATACTTTCACAAAAACACAAGCTTTGAAGAGTCCAGATATTGTTAGAATTCCGAGAGAAATGATGTACACTGTTGCATAGAAGCTTGTCAGTGGGCTTTCCGCCAAGCTTTCATTTGTTTTGAGATATGTTGTGTCATTCACAGTCAAAACCTGCCAAGAATTAACTGTGAACAGAATGCAGAATAAAAATTACAGTCTCGTCGTGTCCTTTTTTCAACCATCTTGACAACCAGTAAGTAGAAAAAATGTTTGAAACAACGTTGATAACAAAGCCAGCAATGAGGCAAAGCCAAATTGGCCACCGGCCAGCTGCATGTACATATTGCCTGCAAAGAACGCAGTGTTAAATATTTGAATGAAAACAATACTGACATATATATCTTTAGTGAAATTGAACTGTTTCCCATGTCTTCTTCTTCACACATCAAACGATCTTCATGGTTGCTGGCGTGTGGAGTTTCGGACAGTGTACTAAATGCCTCAGTATCTCCACCACGTATTTCTTCCGAAGGGGAGTCAATATTCACAGAATCTGGTAAATTTCCGCAGGTCTTAAGAAAACTTTGATACGCATCATTGTTTTCCAGAAGCGTATCATGATGCCCATCAGCTACGATTTTACCGGATTCCAACAAAATAACTCTATCAAAATTACTGAGTAACTGAAACATTTTTTAAAAATGACCAGAGGAAAATGCTAAACAAAACCTTGATGTTGTTTGTGACCATGAGTACGGTTTTTTTCTGTAAGAGTTTTTCAACAATGTCTTCATAAATTTTGTTTGCAACCTGGAAAACAAATAAACTGTTTCTAACGCTTAGCTGACAAACTTTTCTGTCCAAACTCGCCAGAACGTCATCAAACAGGTAAAAGTTCCTTGATTGAAATACCGCACGAGCGAGAGAAATCCTGGATTTTTGCCCACCGGATAATGTAGCTCCACGTTCACCTATTTCTGTTCGATCTCCAATGGCAAAAGATGTAAGGTCTTCAGTGAGTTGGCATCCATTTACTGCCTTGTAGTAGCGTTCAGTGTTCATTTTTTCACCAAAAATGATGTTGTCTTGTACAGTCCCATTAAAAATCCATGGAACTTGTGGAACAAATGCTGCTTGATTGCGGTCAACGGAAAGTTCGTCGTCTGTGGAAAACATCTGAAAAACAATAAGTTTTGAAGTCACACAGCTCACACTAACATGGCCAGAGAGTGCTTTAAGTAAAGCTGATTTTCCACTGCCAACAGAACCAATCACCGCTACGTGTTCTCCGCGATGAATTGAAAAGTTTTCAAGAGTTAAGCAAAACTTTGAAGAATTAGTAATAAGTTCTTCCTGTTCTGTGCTACTACTGCTTTTCTCTGGAAAAAACTGGATTTTGGCTATCATAAAATAACAGTTATTACTTTCGGTATGGGGCTGATATGTGTACGTTCCATGTTTGCATGAAAGAACAATGTCTTCTGGAAGTGTTGTTGGATAACTCACATATTGCTCAAACTGAAACCTTCAACAGTTCAACTTAACAATGGGGCAACGCACCAATAAAAATTCTTGAATTCTCCTAACTGCAACAACCGCTTCTGCTAAGTATCGGGAACCGTACGGAATCATGCGAATGCCGAAGAGCATAACGAAATAAACGGTGATTGCAGAAAAAGCATCCGAAGCCAAAAGATCATTCCCAGCAAGTACTACACCTAAGAAAGTGAGAACTGCCGCTACAACCGGAACTACTGGTCCACAGGCGATTGCCAATGATTGAGCGTATCCGGATTTGCGAATTTGAATTTTTTCTTCTTGTCGGAATTCTGTCAAGACATGGATAGCTCTCATTATTGTCAAATTCTCACCATTCACTTTTTTGCTGAATATCTCTTCCCAACCATTGATTTTGATCACGCGTATATATTTAATAATTTCGCTCATAAGACTGATTCGTTTTTCTGTTTTAATGATAGCTTGATTTCGGCATGATACCATAGATTTCCCGAGGCAAAACTAAAACGACGAAGTTTGACAAAAAGTAATAAAAAAATACCTGTATGACATCAAAAAAGAAAAAAACAAAAATTCCAAGCAATGACCATTTCCCGATGACTAGAAGCAAGTAACCAATACCGCCGACCAGTACAAGCGGTCCCACAAGAACGAGTGGAGCAAACGTCACTGCATCGAATAATCTTTGTCCATCATTCGCAAAGATGTTGATTACATCAGATGGAGCTTTGCCACACATGTCTTTTGAGTTTAAAACGTGCTTGTATAAGAGGGATAGAACGGCACCTCTTACTCGAATTCCAGTTCTTAATAGAGATTTGAATATGATGTGATGATTGTCACTGAATCTCACCTGTACGACACTGCCCAGGTTGCGCCATATGATAGAACTCTTGCAAACTCGACAAAACTAATTGCCGCCACTAGAGATATTCCATAGGAATACACAATATTCTCATTTTCATCGCGTTCAGGATTTTCCGCAAACGCTATAAGACGTCTAATGAAACAAGTAGGGCCAATGAAACCGAAAATCAAACAGAAAAAAAACACTGCGCATGAAAACCACAATCTAGTGCTGACAAATCTGAAAAAAGTTTCAACTCTTGCTGGCCGTGTGGGGAAATCTGCAGAAATACCTATAAATAACTTTAAAAAGAGATGGTGACTCCGGGTTTCTTTTTTTTTCCTCTTCCCATAGAACTTCCAACCTAAACTATTCAAATTTTAGCATTTTGTTGATATTATATCTACGCTATATGAAACTCAACATTCTATATACTTTTACCTATTGGCGCCAACAGTTGTTTTGCGTTTGAAAGTAATTCAGACTTACCGAGCCATATTGAGACCACAGCTGTCATAAAAGCTGCAACCCCAAACTTGATCGCGATTAAGTTTTCCCCGCACTGCTTGAAACAGGTATGGAAAAACCCAGGAATAGGTGACAAAGGAAAAAAGTCCAGCGTCATCTATTCTACTACCTCCATTTTTCTCATTACTGAAAGTTTAGTTCAACATTTGAGCAGAATACGTTTTCTCACATGTCCGTTGCTCTGAGAGGGATCATATTTTGAGCAGCGGCAGAATATCTGCTTATTGTTTTTCTCTGGTTTCGGTTCAAAGAGTACCTCTTGTTACGATCAGCAGACCTAAACGAACGTTGAAATGAATCAATGAATTGGAACTAACTCTTTTGAATATACAACGTTCTCGTACACTCCTGTTCCCGATTGGTGCAGGCAGACTTCCTCATCGTCAACCGGCATCTTAAAAAGCAAAAAAGTTTAATTTAGTCCATTTCACATTTAAAAAAAAACTCGAGGTTAGATCCAAACTTTTCTGCATTAGTCCTAAATTTTCAGTAAGGGGCTTCCAAAAGCTGGTTTTTGTGCAATCTTCCTACTATGCTCGTTTTTCTCGGTTTTCTCCTAACTTTGAGAAAGTTCTCGTGTTTTGCTCAACGACTATCAATTTCAGGTGAAATATGAAGTCAAGTTTTATACTACTGATAAGAGTTTAATCAGAAAGAAATGCAAACCATCAAAGTATATTTCATAATTAACTTGAACAAAGGAAAAAAATTAAGTATATTAGCCATAAAGGATACAGGTATACTTGGTAAGAACGAAATTCTGATCTCATACATATTAACTCTATCCAAAAATGCATCTGAATCTTAGAACGACGCACAAAAAAGATTCAAAATGAGAATAAGAGTACAGCTTTTTTTTATTATTTTAATGTCTCAGGGAATCGACTTGTATTTTACCATAAGAACAAAAAAAACTACTTGGTTCAAGAGAGAGGGGTGAGGACACGGAGAGGCAAAAAGTACTATCAAAAATTGGACGATTCGTTTTACTGATAATATCATTTACCGACATATGATGAAAGTTGTGTACCGTTTCCCTCAGTGTCTCTATTTTTGAAATGACAATCAGATGCCCACTTTTTCTTGGAGTCAAGAGCGCACAATGATATGATGAAATTAAAAAAAATTACCAAAATTTAAATACAGATTATTGGAATTGGTCAATTTTTCTCGATTTTTTTGTATGGTCTGACACAGTGAGAACACTGCCGTTTCCATTCAAACGGAGAAGTGCAATAGAGCACAGTTACTGCGTACTCATCATGCGGAACACCAGCTGTCACTCTCTTGGAACGTGAGATATGTTTTGATACCTCATTCACTCGGCAATGACATAGTAAACTGGAAAAATATAAACGTTATGAAAAAATTCAAAAAAAGTAATAGACATGATTGAACAGAAAGTATCCGGTCTTGTGATGCACAGTGCCAAGAAAACCTAAAATAACCAGATCAACGAACTCCACCGCCAGAAACGTCATCTTCTCGTTTTTCTGGACTTTCTGAAAATTTAACTTTTTTCAAGACATCTTGGATTTCTGGAAAAGCATGGCAAAGAACGCTAGAAGACTACGGCGTTGACGTGTGAGAGACAACGTAAAATCCTGATGCACATCAATCTTGCAGGAGGAAAGTAGAAACTTTGCAAAAATTAAGTGCAGTGACATTGACAGTTTTGAGACCCACATAAGAACAATTTCTGCCAAAAACGTTTTTCTTTTATTGCCAATACATCAAACCAAGCTCACAGACTGTGCATTCCCAGCGTTTGAAAAAAAAAGTTGGTTCTGGCTACATACGCTTGTATGTGGTGGAACAAAATACAGCAATCTGAGGCCTTCTTTGTGAAAATAACTAGAACCATTACAACAAAAACATTTTGTTTTGACTTTTCTCTCAAGATGTTGTAACTGAGTAGGCGCAAAGAGCCCGATCATTGTGTTTGTCAGTTGTTACATTATGAGTAATACAGTTTCTGTTAAACATTATCGAAACGGGCATGCTTTGTTTTTTTCAAATTTTGAAAGCTAAATTGATATTGTATTTTGAATACTCAGAAAGATTAGCTTTTTTAAACTGAGGGTTTTGAAAATTAAACCTCTAATTCCCACGTTTTCTTTTTTAAACTAATTACATGTCCTACATCAGTTAGAAAATCCTTCAACAATGTTGTTTTGCAGTTTTTAGTGGATGCTCGCTGATGAGAATATGCTAGTCACAGTTGCATAGAAAGTTAAACTTTAGGGGAACACTGTAATATCTAGGGCTATTGGGATTATTTTGTAACGTTGAAAAAAAACATGTGAACATGCTCAATTCTCGCGAATTCTTTTCAAAATAGTCTGAAAAACGATTCATTACTTTTAGTTGTAGAACTACTGGATTTTGATCTGGTTTAGCAACATGGAGTAACATATCTTTGATAATGCAACTTCAAGCCTTCATAAAACAAGAAAGAAAGGATATGTCACAACAGACTGATCAAGCGCGAATTTAACAAAAATCAGTTCATAGAATCTTCTCAAGGATGAAACCTGAGATGATTTCACAGTTAAAGAGATCAATGTTAAAAATTGCAAAAAAGGCAGAGTAAAAAAGTTTTCTTAGAATCTATGGTAGTTCAAGAGACGCATAAGTTTAAAACAGCTTCCTCCTCATCTTCAGCTTCTTCAGATAGTTCTTTTTTGATCCCTATTATGTTTGTTGATAATCTGGAATCGTAAAACAAACAGTAAATTTTCCTGTTTGTAGATAAACCTGAACACGTTGAGGATCTCATCCGACGAATCTATATACGCACCGGTGGTCGGAGGTGTCATGTATCCTTTGGGGGAGAGATCAAGCGAAATTTGAGAAGCAGACACTGAAATTTCGCAGGAATCATTTCGAAGCAAGGTACGGTAAGAACAGTGAACCTAATTTGATTATTAGCTAGCATTGCTGTAAAAAGACTCACCACATTCTTCCGGGTGACCGGGATGGTGACTTTCACGGTGGCGGCGACGATCCACTTTACGTTGGAATGTTCGTCCACACACATCACAGGCAAACGGCTGGAAAATGTGTCATTCTCAAAAACGATGCCAGTTGCGTTACTTTGAATCCGGTGTGTTTCCGTGTGTGTGTGATCAGATTGGAAGACTGGCTAAACGCTTTCCCGCAGACGGTACATTTGTGAGGTTTTTCTCCTAAAAAGTGATATTTGATAAATTTTTCGGGAAAATATTCCAAATTGGTTTTCTGCGGTTGAAACGTCATTTGCTGAGAAGGGTTTTTGTTTTCAGGTGAATTCACAAATTTTCACATCGTTTTGTTATGTCATATAAACTATAAACTAGTGAAACTTCAAACTGAATTTTTTTGAGTATCTTTTTTTGATGACTGAGATATTTGAAAAAAACTGGAGCATCTTGAAGTTACTCTATTATGATTTGCTATGCAGAACAGTAGTCAATCAACCGGAATCGTTCGTATACTGATTCATCAATCATACTTAAAGATGAAGGGGATTCGATATGCTCCAGTTGTGGAATTCATTTATTAACTTAGTAACAGAATGACCCGAAAGCTTTCGTTTTTGAATGTTTTTAAATGAAACTTTCACGTTGGTACTGTGTTTTGGTTGTATTGTTTAAACTTAACAAACCTGTATGGATATAAGTGTGTTTCTTCATGTCTGATTTTTGATGAAATCTTTTTCCGCAATACTCGCACGGATATGGTCTGGTATCCGAATGGATTAGGAGGTGGGTCGATAATGTTGAAGACCTGAAAAATGCATTATGCTACTTTAAAGTTTTTATTGGATTTAACTACCGCTTAAACGATTTACCACATTGCTTGCATTCAAACTGTTTATCATTAGCATGCACTTGTTGGTGTTGCTTGAAATTTTGCCATATTCAAAGTATTCAAAATGCGTAGTTACCTCAAGAGCTGCAGTAGATGAAAACACTTTAGCGCATTTAAGACAATGATATGGTCTCAACTCGTGCAAGGGAGAAGGAGATTTGTTTGAAGCTTAAAGAACGAAGATAGCAATTTGAGAAATTCACATTATAATCTAGAGAGAAAACCTGGTGGTGATTCTTGGTGAGTGGGCATAATGCCAACTGTCATATTCCGAAGGTACTGTTGCCAGAAAGCGGGCACGGTCATAAACCCGAGTGGGAAGCTGTTCATCAAATCTACATTGAATGGTCTCACGGCTGGAACAGGAGATTGAGTTTAGAAAAATAATTTGACTAACTCTGCTGGATCATCATCAATTTTTGCTGAAAAGATATTGTGGCAGCAATTTTTTGCCAAGATGCTATTGTTCCTTCCGAAACAAGAAATTCATTTCGATCTTCTATACTTTCTGAGAAGATCTTTTTAAAATTCAGTCGTATTATTCTCACTTACCTGATGGAGAAACACTCGACTTATCGACCGTTGCTAATAAGGATTCTACCGAATAGATGCTCGATGCATGGTCAGTACTCATTCTTCAATTTCCGCTTTCCTAAGTGTTCCTGAACAAAATGTGATACATAATCTAAAACAAAACGAAGAGAAGAAGAGCGCCGGCAAACTGTTTGATTGAGCAAACGAGAATGCCAGAGCCCAGAGGGACTTGGAGTCTCTCGAAATCAGAGTTAATTAGGGCCCTCTTTGTTTAACAAAAGTAGGGCGAAACTTAAAGGGAATGCAATGAGACTTCGCAAAGAAGTTCTACAGGAATTCAGAAGCATTGTTATGTGCTCAATGTAGTGTGAAAGTGAGTACATGAATAATAAATTTCAGCATCAGAAGGCATCACGGACCCTGGGAAGGTGCGTTTCTAACCAGTAAGGCTTGGAAAGGGAAAAGATCCAACTCACAATCTGAAATGTTGAATGCATCTCAGCAGTGATCATTTTCACCCGTTGCCCTGCCTCTTATGTTGCGCCAGCTCCTGTCATTGGAGAGCCCCGCCCACAAAGTGTGCGCGGTTGAGCTCGGTTTGCATATTTGTAGATGTGTAGGGATGAAGGATTCAAGTCAGGTTATGCTCAATCTATTATGCCTGTTTTATTAATCTCAAATGATTTGCGTGCTGTTCAAGCATGAACCAGTGACATAATCGGTGCGGCGGATGCATGAAACATTTCTACTGTCGGAAGGGCACGTGAAAGCTTGATAGTATTAATGGAATTTTTGAAGGCTTTATCTTCATCGATGATAAAATCTTTTGAATACCCTATTTTTCTATGCCAAAATAATTGTTCATGAAACTTAGTATTAAGTAGAGTGAACTCTGAAACAGAGCTTTTTGCTATCTAGAATTTCGTTTAACTTCTGACAAGCTGCAAGAACACTGTTTGCGTTTGTCATCAACTGATTTGTATTCTGAGAGCGTACCGTATTTAGTATTCATGTGCACCAAGAGAGCTTTGCACTCACTCCTACTGGACTACCAAAGTTGAAGGAACTAGATAAAAATATTCTGCTTTTCTTGTCATAATTTCTTGAATCGGCCCATTGTGTCAGTTTTCTCCAACATATCACCTCATCTCGCCCCATGCATTTTTAAACGACTTCCCACAGTGATGTGCTCCAGAGAAGATTGAAATAAATTGAGTGTCATCGTAATGCATAAATTTTAGTAGGATTCGAGATGGGTAACGAACGCAAATATCGGCGTTGAATGCATACTGTCATGATTTATAATCATGTTTTCAGGAATGATTAAGAATTTTTTGCAAGTAATAAGCTGATGATATGGTTAAGATATGTTCCAGTTCCATTTGACAAACTGGTTGCCCTTTAATAACCAACAAAAGCAAATTTGAAATTAGACCTATATTTTAGTGGTGACGATTTTGTAAATTTTGTGTATTCCCTAGCGGTCTCTAACTCGACTGCAATCGGTATGCATGACAAGAGGTGATTGAATTCAGAATCGCGTTTTGCGCGAGATATTTGTCAAGAAATTGGCTTCAGCTCGTATTTGAGATGTGTGAATTTTCAGAATTGGTAATTTTCCCATTCACTCATCGTTCATGTGAATTACAAGAAACGAGGTTTTAGATGACACTGATATAAAATTCATCGTTACCCACAGGACCCAGGTGGAATCGAATTGCAGTGAGAAATTTTGTTCGAAGCCTTTTTGCGATCTGACGAAAAGGGACCATTTCAATCGCCACACTTATGAACCCTGTTTCAATTGTTTGCTCATTACTTTGATTGCGCTGAGTACCATGCCCAGTCTGAGTGCGTAATTTGAATCCCATAAGCTGAAAATTCAAAACGTTTCCCGAATGTTTGTTTTTACAGAAAACTCCAATAATGAATAGATTGTTATGATGTTTTAACTCATAGATATATGTAATATTGGTACGCAACCGCACATACATATCTACCGTAGTAGCTGCATATCGCATAGAACGTAATTGGAAGGAGGAGTCGGCTTCCGTGCTGCTCATTCTATCGTCAACCGTCATTTTATGACGCAATCTAGCTGGATAACAGAGCAATTGGGTTTGTGCTCATGAAACCAGGTCCAGGATAATATTTGCGACGGTCTCGGAACCATCAGAGGGAATCTACTCGAAGCCAATGTCATAATGTGGCGTGCCGGGAGATGAATTAGTGACAGATGTACTCAGTTTTGAACATATGAATATGAAAATATCTTGAATTACTTTCTTTACCGCCAAATAGACATTCTACAAGACTGAATTTCTGCATTGCACAGACTTGCCGTTTGATTCAAAGTGAAACGTCTGACATTTACTTAAACTTTCATTATCCCACCTAGAAAGCATGTTTTCTGTTCGGAAACGGTCGTTCTCGTGCTGTCCAACAGCAGGGTTTGGATGTTCATAACTGCTCCCATAAACGAATGATGTGTGCGTTGTAATTGACAATATAACAGTAGAGAAGATACGTGCGCGAAATTAGAAAGAGATGAGTTGCAGCTGTCATCGCAGAGTGCGTGGTAATTTTCACGCAGATCCTGATGACTTCTTAGACCGAGAGGATCTATGGGACGTTATTATCTGAGGCTTTGGAGGAACTATGAATTTTCACAGATAGATCTCATTTCTTTATTATTGTGATTACTCTGATAGCGACGAAAAAAGCAAAACAAAAAAGTGTTAAAAAAAGATATTCTTATTTCCGTTTGATGTCTAAACTTACCCGAATAATCCAGAATTATAATGCATTCATCTTCTGACTCGAATTACTTGATTCATTGTTGTACAGAATTACACAAGAGCTGCCGCTAGTCATTTTTTAATGCATATGATCTGAGTCATGTATAATTAGTTACTGGTCAAAAGGGTCACATCCTATTGTTCTCGCCTGCGTGCTTCTCTCAGTTTTCCTTGTAGTACAAGCTCATCAGTAAAGGCGGCTTTCTTTCAAGTATCTGCTTTCCATTGGTGCTCAAGTTACCGTACTGTGTTTCTTGTTCGCATTGTGTGGCTTGATGTCTTGTTCTCAGTTCGGATCATCAAATAATTGAATTGACTTTTCAATGACCACCGGACACTATTGAAAGAAGAGGAAATGCGAGATAATCTAATAAAGGGACACGACTCATGTTTTCATTTCCATTATTGTTGCCATATTGTTGAACATCTACTGAGTTAAGTTAATTTCTGAGTGTGAAAAGGCAAAAATGTTGGTTTGTATGCAAATCAGTATCCCAGGAAATGTGTTGCTATATCTATGAAGTTTCAAACCAGAACCGTTCCTCGGGGAGTGCTTCTCAAAACTCGCACCTAATTTGCAGATTTACTACCACTGAATGGAACGTCAGCAATGTGTGTCTTGGGATGAATAAAATCTCGTTTATTTAGCTAAAGTTTCAAATAATCATATATAATTTAGACTTTCAGAAATTATAGCTGTTTAATGATTGGCAAAAACATGCGTTAAAATTTGTTGATGAACATCTCTTCTCATTCTTCTCATGGAACAATCTATTGGCGACATTGGGGAACATCTGCAAGAACAAGAATTTTCAAAGATAATAAGTTACATATTTTGTATATACTAGTTGAAAAGGTTTAAAAAACTAATAGCGAGTGTTTTCCAGTAAATTCTAACAGATCAAGTTGACAATAATGACTTACCTTACTGACGGAAGATCGCAGTTTGGGCAGTCGGATGTCATTGGTAGGGCACCACAGCGGCAAGGGACTGGTCTGGGTGCTGAACAAGAACATAGTGCCGGTTTTGGAGCGGGTTGACAACAAGGGTTTGCGCGGACTGGAGCAGCCGCACAACAAGCTGGAGATGCGGACACAGGTGTGATCACTTCAGCAATAGCTTGACAGCATGGGTTTTCTGGGATAGGCGCATTTTTGCAACATGCTAGTGGGGACGCAGATGTAGGGGGAGATGGGGGACAACACGGCGCTGGAACTGGTGCTAAACAGCAAGAGTTGGGCATTGGCGAAGGTGATGGTCCACAACAAGGAGATGGCGGAAGTGCGGGAACAGGTGCTGGAGGCGCTTGAGGACAACATGATGGAGATGGTCGAGGAGCAGAGCAGCAATTCTTTAAAAAATTATTTTCGCAGAAAAGAGAGACTGCGTTACGAAATTTATATTGAAAACAGGTT
The DNA here is from genome assembly GCA_900883565.2 of Caenorhabditis panamensis. Lineage (NCBI taxonomy): Eukaryota > Metazoa > Nematoda > Chromadorea > Rhabditida > Rhabditidae > Caenorhabditis > Caenorhabditis panamensis. The sequence goes on along the minus strand of LR537721.1, from coordinate 112,427 downwards.
TGAATGATGGATTCCCGCAACAAGACGGGCATTCTTGACAAACGGATCGCCCACATCCGTAAGATGTACAATGTCGCTTATATCTGTGCACAACAGACAACGGGTTCATCTTAAAGAATTCAATAGTTACGAATTCCTTATCATTTTCACCTCTAAGAATTCGAACAATGGTAGAAAACAGACAATTAGAAATGGAGTGGCAGAAATCATTTTGTTTTTTTCAAGATTCAGGCTTGCAGATAGAATGAGGAAGGTTAGTGAGCTGCTCTTTATAGTGTCGAAGAAACAGTTCCTGTTTCTGCGAGCCGGATAAAATGTCAAATTTGAAACCGCTAGCACGATAATTTTTGGGTGTTTATTTCGATCTTTGCTTGTTCATGATATTTTTGCTCTGAACACCGATGCAAACAAACGCGCAATGAATCTTTCATTGTCTCGGTTTTTCTCAGTGAGTTTGTTTGTGTTTTTATACCCTTTGTTGAAATCAGTAACAAGGATACGCAAATGCTCTCAAGCACAAGTTCTGTTATTTTCAACCTGAAGTCATCAACAAAAACACACGTTAGTCATCATAATGGACAAAAAAGAAATGTCGCCATAAACTAGTGGATTTCAACCTCTATTTTTCACAGAAAATTTCACATGAAGTTTTCTCAGAATCCTCGTAACATCAGGATTCGATAGGTTTTTTGAGAGTATGCCCACATACTTCATCTAGGTTACCTGGCGCACATCCCGTAAAAATCCTTTCGGATCCCTGCTAATTAGAACATGGGTTATCGTCCTACAAAATTTGAGCCATTAAGGTCATCTCACACACTTGCTTTGTTACTTTAGCGAGCACCTTCTCTGCCAAAAAAGATTCACGTTTTTATTCACATCGAGGGAGTTTCCGCGTGAGCAATGAGAGCAGCGAACATGTGCTTGGTCCTGTAAAACTGCGCAAGATAGAGACTCGCGAAGACCCTTTGACACGATTTTTCACCACTTAGGACCCAAATTCGCTAAATAAAACTGAAAAATAGCTGGACAGTACCCATTTAAAGCTTCCTATAGCTGATATACCTTGTGTTGAATTGTGTTGAATTGATTGTGTTGAATTGACAAATATAATTTTTACGTTGTGCTCATATGTATATCCTACGCCAGTCTATTAAAGTAAAAAAAAAGTTGTGCTTCCACCGAAAACTGTTTCATTCAACACATTCATTTTGTAAAAACTCATGGCAACATGAATATCAATCAAATTATGAAAGCAGTCACAAATCATTGTTGCTTAGAATCACAAAACAGATCGAATGCAAGATTCAAAAGAGATTCGTTTTTTAAAATGTTTTGTGAAGAGCAAAAACTTGCTAAAACTGTGAACTTGAAATTGCTAATTTGAGAAGAAGTTGAGGAACAAGAACATATTTCAAGTAAAGCCAATGCTGAATAAATAGTTCAAGAGTTGAAAAAAATAAATTAGTATGACGCTGTGAATTCATGGAATGTTGGATTGGTTGACTTGTGGGCTCCAGGCTGGGTCTCCAGCAGCCATCATATTGCTGCGGTCCGCTTTCTTTCCAAGAGCCATGAAACCGTAGATAACACCCGATGCAAAGATTGTCCCACTGCCAAGGATAGTGTTCAGTTCCATGCAGATAAGAATAGGAAGCAGTCCCATACTGAAAGTTGAACATTGCGAACGACCGTTTACTATACTGCAACTCACGCTCCATAGATGAGAGCTTTATGCCACAATTTCCGAGATTCGCTGAAGCGAGCAATTTTCTCAATGAAGTCGACGAACTGACAGCAGAATGGGGCTTCCAATGCAATTATGAGTGCTCCTGACGTCCTGTAAAAAATACAATATAAAAACATTGTCTCTGTTGACTTACATTTGGAGAAGAATAGCAATCATGCATGTGGCAGAAAGCGTTATCAGACCAAGTACCCCAAAAAAGAGAGACAAAAATCCTCCAAGAATAGCAACACCTTTTGCAAGAAAACGTACCCACCTGAAAATATTTATTACATTTATTACAAATGTTACCAGAGGTTACCATGGGAAAGCAGCATTTGGATCATGCTCCGCTTGCATTTGCGTGCTCACGCCAGACGCAGCTGCCCCCATTGCTTGATAGTAAATTTCAAGGGTATCTGAAAAGTTTTTTTGTTGTGTGAAATGTAGTTATGTCAAGCTCAAGTTGACATATATAGGAAACAAATCGTTTTTTAGACGGCAAGATAGAAACGTTTCATACAGACTGCTCATTATGAGTTGTCGGAAACTTTTAGAAAAACAAAACAAGAGGTAAGAATTTAAATGTAATGCACGCAATGAGATAATGAAAGAAGCTGAATGAGGAGAACATCACACCGCTGACTGCGATTAAACAAGGAGCAGGGTGTAAGCGCGGAGTATTGTTAAAAATCCAACGTATGTATGAAAACCACGTCTCACTTGTTTTTCCAATTATTTGATAAAACCGATAGAAGTTTTGGTATAAGGGTATCTTTTCTGCTTTCAACAAAATAACAGGAAATGGCTGAAAATGAAGAAAAAAAAAGAAACACAAGCTTTAGTTCACTTGATGATAACTGGTTGGTTACATAATTTCTCTTAAATTTGAAAACCCACCAACTTCAGGGAAACCGATGTACATATAATTTCCAGCGACGTGAATAGTATCAGTTTGGTTGAAAATCCAAATGCAACTGCATGGACGGTAATACATCGTGCACTGGTGCTCTAAGACGCAAAATTGCAAAAATTTCAGACTTTTCTGGGAGTGGCATTGAAACCTAATCCATTGGACGATTGGGATCAATTGTATAATCTGAACAGTCAAAGCGCATTACGTAATGATTGTCGGAAACTTGCGAATATTTTGAAAAACAAGCGTAGTGTACCGGAGTTAGAATCCTTTCTGACGCTATACTGTAAAAAACGAGGTATGGATTACCCAAAGCAAGTTGGTTGGCTCACGGTGGGTGCTCAATCTACAATCTTAATGACAGATCACAATTTTTCAGATTCTTGAAAAAATATTAATCTTGAACATCCCTCAATCACACGAGTTCAACGTTTTTTTTTCCTTCACTACCAAATATATACCAAAAGACACTAGAAAAGAAGCTGAAATTTTTCAGCTTTTCCGACTCCTATTGCAGTATCATGATCCACAACTCAGGTTATAATATGAGTTTATTGGAAATCAACGCCTCTAACTTTTCAGCAATTATATGGAATCTCTTCACTGCGACCCTTACATGTACTCAAGAAACTGGTTTTCTACTCTTTTTGCTAGTAGTATGTCCACGGAGTCATGTCACGCTTTGTGGAAGTTGTATATAGAACAGGTCGAATTTGCCGTTCCTGAAGCAGGAAGATCAATTTTGCATTTGTAGGGAGACCCATTTCTCATTTTTCATCTTGCTATTGTTTTCCTCATCAACGCCAAAGATGAACTTCTGAGCATTGGTCGGAATGATAGGTTAGGTTTTGAGATTTTATAAAACAAAAACCTTTTGAAATTTTTCAGAGACAAAGCCGTTGCAATAATGGAGAATATGGCGGCCCAACTTATTGTGGACGATGTTCCTGATTTTGTGCAGTTGGCATTGCATTATTCTGAAAAGACTCCCGATTGTATCCGGAAAGAATTTCACTATGTGTTGTTTGGAGCAAATTTTGATCAAGAACTGAAAGAATCGCATCTAAACAAACAGTTGTGTTTACCCATTCCAGCTGTAGATTTGACGTCAAACGATGAAGTGAGCTGGATCCCGAACAACAACTACATCACAATTTCAGGTTACGAGCGGAAATGTCAATTTTTTCATAATCGACACAAGATCGAACTCTGATTTTGATTCGGGCCATTTTGTTTCATCGTTCAATTTGGATTGTGTTGCGGTACAATAAACATCCGTCAACTGTTCAATGACTTTTGCAGATTGTTGACGAACCAGAAAAATTTGAAATTGCGCTTCATAGTTTAGAATGTTACAAATGTTCTCGCCGGCCTGACGATCATTTTCTAATTCTCGGATATGGATCCGATTCCCAGGATAAATACATGAACATGTTAATTTCCATGTTCATTCAAAAAGGAAAACTTCATGTTTCATTTGTCGAGGGCGGATATAAAAGTGAATATTGTTTGCAAAGCGTCCTATCAAATGAGAGATTCAGAGCTTCACGATTGTATTGGGAGCCTGGAACGATGGGAACTTATTGCTATGCACAGTGAAGATAAGTGCAAACTTTGCCTAAGCAAACATCCGGTACCAAAATGGGTTAGTTTTATTAAAATCGTTAGAGAAATGAACATTAAAACAAATTATTTTAAGGATATATTTTCAAAAGTAAAAACAGCAGTAAGTAGCACATCAACTAAGATGAAAGAACGAGTAGAAGCAGTTGTTTTTCCAACTCCTGAAGCAAAAACAGATGATAAACTTAGTCATGTTGACTTCAAACAGCGACATGAAAAAAGATACAAGCAACAGTCTGTATTCTCAATTGAAGAAAACAGTGACGATGAAATCCCAACTGGCGCAGCTATCGATGAAAATCGTAAAGAAGAGGTTTCCTTAAAGATTGAATTGAGATGAAACCCATGTTTAGATTTTGCTATCAAAAGAGTTCACTGAGACATTTGAATGCAAAGAGATATTCCGTGACGGTAACATCAATGGGCATATTGCTCTTACAAGAACACATATCTACGTTCTTCACGATGTTCCTGGTAAAAAGGGATACGTCACCACAGAAGCACGGCACGCTTTGTCTACAGTTGTTGCAGTCACTAGTAGGAAAAGTATTCCGGAGCTACTGACTTTCAAATTAGGCTACGAAATGAACGGTTGCTTGAAAATAACGGCGGTTCACAAGTAATTTCAAAGAATAGTTGGTTAATAAATTTTATTTTCAGACTTTTAATTCCAAAAGCCGGCGAATGTGCCAAATCTGTGAAGCTTGCAATATTTGCTCTTCGTCCTTTGCCTGATTTGCTACCAACTTCATTTTCGACTCCGAGTGAATAATTCTATTTTCATTGCATAACTCGGTATCCAGCAATTATCATTCGAATTGTGTGTTGGAAAAATGAATGTTTTGTCTGTATGTATATTAGTTTTGTTGCTTGTAATAAGATCTCACGGAAACAATTATTTATTTGTGGTCAATATGATCTTTTCCCGATAGCCAAGATCCCAAACTCAGCAAATTCATCGAATCGCGGTAACATAACCGCGAAATCGATTAACTGTTGTAACTGCGCTCTACTGGACGCAACAACAACAACAACAACGTTACCCAAAGTTGTTCTTTAGTTCTTACACTGCTGATTCAAAAACGTGTTTTTCTCTTCTCTCACAGTTTGTATTTCTTCTTGTTTTGTTTAATAGTTGAAAAACATTTGTATATTCTTTTCGAAGTAATTTTGCAAATTTTCATTTAAGGCAATTCTCTTGTTTGACGTTATTGAATGCAAGTGAACAACGAAGATATAACAGTTGCCTGGGGGCAACAACCTCACCAGCTTGACTCACAATACGGAAAATGGCGCATGGCAGTTTTCCAAGATGTACAGGAGTCAATTGATGCCACAAAGCTGTACTTTCTGTACGATCCCCAAGCAGATGAACAAAGTGGAACTAGTGGACAGAGAAAAGGATACCCTGGTTTGATAATTTTTGACACTAACTACAAATGTTTCGCAGGGGAGATTCCCATTCACAGTCCAGGTTAGTTTTCAAAAAAAAAATAAATTTCAATAAAATTCTATTGAAGGAAAAATGAAGTTTCTCTTTGCGCTGAAGTGTCCGTCATCACACGGTGGATCTGCGTTTGTACTTGTGACTGAAGAAGAAATTTATGGGCAAATCCGCCTCAACGTTTCACGTATTGATCTAGCTCAAGATGGACTTTCCATAGCCAACGTTCGCCCACTCATTCATCAGGCTCTCACTATTGGAGGAGAATACATCTGCTCTATGCGCGAGGACTTACCGGAAATAGTAGTGATGGCTAACCCTGGGCTTCAAGTACGAATATTCCTGTAAATTTGTAAAATTAGCATTGCTCAGGTATGGCGAATCGACTGCTTAGCGGAGTCTCCTCAAGCTCCAGTTGCTAACTTCACTGTGCCCGGCGCCGACCTTAACCATTTCTATGATGGTTTTTTGAACAACGGAAACATAATTTTCTTATCTGCTACTCCTGATGGACATTTTGACAACACACGAGTTCATTTGCTCAGTTTGAACAATCCAGCACATGTAACTGACAAATAAAAAAAAAGCAAAGACTACTTATGTATTTTCAGATAACTTCTCAAAACTGCAGTGGAGATCCCACTCGTGGAATGCCGATCCCTAGGAAACAGTGTGGTTTTGATTCCATCACGCGTATGTCAGTTGAAAATTTTGCCTCAAGTGAGAAAACTTTCAGATGCAATTCTGATGGCTGGAGGAGAAGTCGACCGTGGACATAACAACTTCGAACGTTTGATTGACTACTGGGTGTTGGACACAAGAAACTTCCAGTGGATGCAAGTTCCGGCGCAAATGCCGTGTCCACTAATTGAGCCCCGTCTAACAGCTTGCCATTCGGGAAACATTTACGTATGGGGTGATTTCGATCAACCACTCCCAGGAATGCCACCAAATGGAACTCATCTGCGCATAATTCGTGTGACTGGTCTGGAAAAAGCCGGACACCCGCCTGCATATTCATCGTACAACCCTGCACCGCCAGCCTATCCAACACAGGAAGAAAAACCCAACAACACGCCTTACCCACCGAACAACTATGGTTTACAGAATCATCCAAACAGAGAAACTTGAGAATAATTTTTTTCAGCTGGGCAGCAAGCTCCTCCGTACCCATCGTACGCTCCAAATCAAATAAATTATGGTAACACTGGCTATTCTGCAAGCTCTTCTCAACACGGGAACGTTAATTACCAACAGCCCAGTTTTGACCCTAATCAGCAAGGAACATACACTTCTACTCCCGACGGACAAAATGCTTACTACCCGACACAAAAAAAGAAAAAGGATTGTAGCATCCAATAAAACTGTTCATTGATACATTCATTGTGATAAATTAAAAAGTTATGTGTGCCAGCATAATAAATTTGTTCCTGTGCTGTCTGATGCTGAATTTTTTTAAACTTGAGAATAGCAGTATGTATTCCTGAAAAAAAAACTTTTTTTTCAACTTACGAACTCTTGGAGAAGAAATTACTTTTTGCTAGTTAGAATTAATTCCCGAAAAGTCTATCCGAACGAAAATTTCGAAAAGAAACACAAACCTCCCTAGTCGAGAAGTTACAAAAAAGATAACTATTGTAAACATTTCAACGTTAAAAACTGAAATCAAAAAATACTAGTTTATTTCTTTGGTTTTTTTTTCAATTGTGAGTTCTCGGTTTTGTTTTGAAAAAGACAGCAGTTGGAAGATCGTTGATATGAGAACATTTGGCTAGGGAGACACCAGACAACAAAACGAGTCACACACATGACTAGTGTCAAGACTAACAAAAGTGACTAGAATAATTTTTTCAATTTTTTCAATCAATTTTTTTTCCTGTCCTTAATTTGATGTTCTAGTTTATTTTACACTCATGCGTAATAATTTTCAGATTGAAAGATAACGTTTCAGTTTGTAAAAAATTATATTTGCAACTAAATTCTAGAAGAAAAAACTTGATTGTGTACTTTGAAGATGTCATCGGGAGAAACTATTCAAGATGTACTGAAATCCTTTATAAAATCCACTGTCAGCTCACTTGCCACTTTTCCGTCAGGTGCTAGTGTGACTGCTAATGCACCAGGGAGCGTAAGAAGCCGTCCATTCACAAACCGCGCTGGTATTTTGAAAGTGATTTTAGATTGAAATTAAATACATAAGTTCATATTCAGCTTGTTTTTGTGTGTTCTACATCTCTTTATATTGGAGGATTGATTGCTCATAAAGGGGCTTCTTACTTGGAAGAAAATGAAATTTTTGTGCCAACCGACGAAGACGATGAAGACTAATTCTTGCGAATCGGTATAAGAAATTAGTGATTGCCACTTGGAAAATTTTCACGAGGAAAGTACCTAATAAACCTTTGCTGATTTTCTTGTGATTTCATTTTTGTAGATTATTCAGATTATGTTAATCTATTTAACTGTCTAATTGCCATGATTGCTTCTCTCAAAATAAAAACATAGAAAACTTCGGAGTGAATCTATGCCTAATTTCTCTGCCAATTTCCGGACTAACTGAACTGTCATTTCTAAGAATGGGCCTCGAACGCAGATACAGAACACTTACAGAAACAAAGAATTTGTCAATTACATCAATTTTTAGCATCCAGTAAACTAACTTTTTCAAATTGACAATATTTTAGTTTTGCTTTACACTTGTTTTTCAATAGCATATTCTATTTATGAGTAACGCCGGGGAAACTTTTTTTGTTCTACACATTTGTTGCAAGCGCGCTCTTTTGCACTCACGAGTTTTTTTCTATCAAACACTCGCTGTTTCAACAGTTTTTATACATTTCATTGTAAGTTTTGATATCATGGAGGAAAACGCCGTCTTTGAAATAGACGATTTTACTATTGTCACGGATATGGAGCATTTCGGTGCTACTTTCGAAGGAATCATCCAAAAGTTTATTAGATTCGATAGAACAAATTACCAAATAGTGAGTTTATTTTTTACCAGTTTTCAAAATCATTCTGTTTTTTTAGAACAGCATGAATTACGATGTGGCCGTTAAAGATTCAGAAACAATTTCAATTGGTCCAAACAAACTTATTGTTGAACTCTGGCAGCCGACGGTAACGATATGTTAACCGACTTATATCGAGAAAAGAACATTTCAGGTAAGACTGTCAAATGAGCATCCATGTGAAGAATCGCCTGCTAAACTTAGCGAAGATGAAATAAAGTGTACCCCATTTTCTGTCGTTGAAGAAATTGGAAATATCACACATGGGTTCGAGTGCGACAATGAGCTAACCTTGAAGGTATTTCAATCTTTAAAGCTTTGACTTTATTGTTTTAGTTTGGAATCAGAGAGTGTATTGTGATTTACCCAAATGATAGTTCGTGCACACTAACTGATGAAAGCCAAGCAAATACCATCATGGGAATGATCAAAGCTGTCATGAATTCAACACGATGGTGATTTTTTTCTATACATATGCGATGGAAATAATTTGTTTCAGTGAGATACCTGTGCTCTGTTATATGAAGGAAAAACAGCTAAACATGATTGAAGGCTACGCGTCTGATGGAAATGCATCAGTGAAGTTCTCATCTGTTGTTCTTCGCAACATCAATAAAAGACACTGTAGTCTCAGCAATTTGCTAAACTTATTCAAGGAACATTTGGGTGTCACAACATCTGCTTTTCACGACGAAGTGCGAATCAGTTCCAGATTGACACATTTCCTTCCGGTTTGCTTCGGAGGAAAAATTCACGCCAATTTTGTTTTTCAGGTTGATACAGTTGAATTTGTTCGAATTCACACTCAAGACAGCTTTCGGAACCTAGCTAGTGGACCGGTTTCCAATTTGCCAATGTAATAAAACGACTTTGGCACTTGAAAAATTGAAAAGTGTAAAATATATATTTTCAGAAGTGGTTTCGAAATCTCCGCTGTGTGGCGATCTTTTCTGGAAAACTCGCTGACAGAAAATCACGATCACTCCGATTTTGACATGAACCATGCAACATACTGGAATGTTAGAGCAAAACCTGTCAAGCATTCACTTTCGGGAGTTTTAGGTGAATTATTTAACGAGAAACTCCTGACTATTTTTTGCAGATGAAATTTTGGGAGTTTACACGGATGATAGAAGAAAAGCCATAAGAACAGATTTGTGCTGTAAAACTATTCTCGGGAAAAGTTATATTAAAAAAGAACTTCCGAATGCTTTTCAAAAATTGACTGTTAGCACTGCATCCGAAGTAAATTTTGGCAGAAAGGAGTTGCATGAGGAGGAAGGGACGAGTGGACCTATTTCTCAAGTAAGGTGTTCATGGTGTTCCGAAAGTCTTGTTCAAAATTTCAGTCAATGATCCGAGCATGGGTTGATTTGATCTTTGATGAAAACTGGGCAAATGAAATGTTGTCTCATGAGCTTAATTTGATCAATGTGGAAAACATGTCAAAAAAAGAGCTCTCGCCGCTGATGATGGAAAACAATAAGAAACTAGGACAGATGTTTAACGGCATCCACTCAAATTCGTCGCATAGTTTTCTGGCTCCATACAAATCAGCTAAAAAAGGGACAACCACTTGGAATTTGATTACTGCGGTTACGAATTCAAGAATTTTTATGGAAAACGAGCCACGAGCGGAACCGCAGCTTTGGATTGAGTTCTTGCTAAGACTCCGTGAAAAGTATGACCAACTGGAAACAATCGAAAAGATAAACGGCGGGATCGACCACATGCAATGTGCTTTTTCTCAAAAGATGCAAATGCTTCAGTTGTGCATCGATGCAAGAAAAAAGAGACACTTGCATTTTGACAATGCACATAGCAATGCCACCGGTAGAATTGAATTTTCGTTTCAGATCTTGAATAAAAAAATCATTTGCAGATGAATTTTTTGACGCACATGAAACTTTTAATAAACACGAAAATACTGATGAAATGAAACAATTTGGAGAAGGACGTTTACAAGAAACTTCAATGATGTTAATTGGAAACCCGAGTCTACCAATGTTCATTCCAATAACTCAAGATGCTTGTCCACTGACAGATGAGATGATTGATGCTAGGAACGAACATTTGTTCAGCCTTAGCGATAAGGAACGTATTGATGTTCAAATGGAGCTAGTACAAAGTGATATGCAGAGTTTCAAAGCTGCCAATCCCGGATGCGTTTTTGCTGATTTTCTGCGGTGGCATTCTCCAAAGGACTATGATGAAACCACAAACAGTATTTCGGAGAGAATGCTGATTCCTAACAATGTTTGGGTAGAGAGTTGGCAGTCGGCGCCAGCTGTCGCTGTTGTCAATCAAGCACGTATTTTCAACGATACAAAAATTGCAGAAGAAGTAAGAACCATATACAGTTTAGGCACGATACATAAGATAAAATGTATTCAGATTCTGGAAACTTTTGAAAATGCAACGCTAGACCAAGTTCGAAATTGGATGAAACCAACTGTATTTGCCCTCACATTTGAACGTTTGCGCGAAATGGAAAGCAACTTAGATGTTTCTGAAGAAAAATTGGAACAAAGAAAGAAAGCAGCTCGTACACTTGCCGCTGCAACTTTGAATAATTCGATATCGGACTACAACAAAATCATAAAGTATTGTAGTCAAATGGAAATGATTTATAACATGAAAATTCAATTATTTCATTTATTCGAAAAATCGGTGAGAAAACAGTGTGAATCGTGTTTCAATTTTTTTTCAGAAAGAAACAATGCATACTCCCTATCCCAGTGAGATAGAAATAAAAAATTGTATAAAGCAACTAGTGAACACTGCAGTTTGGAGTATCTGGAAAACACCAAATGAAGAGGAACCAGTTTTCACTGTGAAACCACAAGAACCAATTGGAAGAGCTATTGCTATAATTAGCAAAGTTGATCAATTATCACAGCAACAACTAATCAATGGAAACCGGTAGGCATTTTCCGTTGATAATCTTAGAAAACATAGAACTGTACAGGAAAGAATACATTTTTGCGTGGAATCTGAAACGTCCTTCTACGACTACCCTGCCAACAGCACATCGGATGTACTGTGATCTGAGATCAGACAGGCACAGTTTACATTTTGCAATTAGCAACGACGCAAGTTTTTTCAACACCTCCTATTTGTGATCTCTATTTTCGCCGATTAATCACCGTTTCAATTACCATGTCTAACTTTTTCTGGTTCTACATTGTGAAATTCATCAAAAACTCGATGTGTAAAAAATAAAACAGGTTGAATGAATGCATTTTCTGAGAACAATAATGCCTGGATTGTGTATTTTTCGTTTCTTGGATTGTCAATCACAAAAATATTCTCCAACGTAAAGATTACTGGTGATTACTGAAGATAATTCCGTTTTTCACGTTTTCAAGAATACACAATCTGAAAAATCAGCATCGTGGACTTTTAATTATCAAGATCAATTCACATCTAACTCAAAATTTTCAAATGTAGTTGCATCGGTAGCAGAACCGTTCACAAACGATTGTCCCGAAATAGATTTTTGGAATTTTGCATTCTTCCTAGCTTGATTGTAATGATCAATTTTGGCAATGATAACTAATCCAAAGAAAAGCAGCAAAACAATTAATACAATTATTCTGAAAGTTTGGTTTTTTGCTGAGAAAATTATTTTTTTATAATAGCTTACATCAGAACTATCATGACTATGGGAACAAACCCGTACTTGGCAGTTTTCCTAGACTGCTTTGTTGTCACGATAATGCAGGAACTGTACAACACGGCTCTCTCAGTGATTATGTACCATTCTAAGCAAATTTTATACGTTTCTCTGGGTGACAGATTGACTAAATTGTAACTTCGAAACATGTTATATAAAGACAACTGAATGCGGCGCTCAAATGATTTCCCACTCGAAGCAGTTATTTGTAAACCAATACTAAAAAATATTTTTTTCAAAGATACTATCAGAACTAACCGATCAACGGCGTTCACAACCAAGTTCTTATTCCAACCTAAATGCACTGATGTTGCGGAAATGTGAGAGATATTGAGGAATATGTTGGGTTTCGTAATGCTCAACTCGATTTTTTTACTTAATGTGGTACGTTTTGTTTTAGAGGTACATTCATAGATCCCACTGTCGTTTCCAGTTAAAATGTCGAACAAAATGTATTCTGAGGAAATTTGAATTCTCTCCTTATTTTCACTCCCACTTGATGGTTCCAACAAAGATGTTGTAAAATAGTCAACCCTTTTTTCGGCTCTCTTCTGCCATTTTGGTAGGCTTGCTTCTATAACTGATTTGTTGGGGAAAGTCCAAAAAATTCTCGACGATCCTCCATCATCAGCACAATGTAATTTATAAGTTTGTCCAACAACAGCGGTTTGTCTCAGCCCTAGTGGAGTTATAATAGCATTGCTACAACCATCCTGAGCTGCGCTAAGTTGTGCCAATCTGCATTATAAGTTGTCCACTCATTAATCGATAGATTCTATACTTTTGAGTAGAGTGATGATTTTCTCGACACGTTGCGTTTTTCCAATCCATTATTGTCACAACTCCAAAATTTTGAATATCTTGTGCGGCGCATGTACAATCCAGTTGCACTCCTTCAATATACAGCTGGGTCACTCTGTCCAGAATAAATGATGGGATTCTTCGCAGTCCGGTCTTCCTTATATCCAAACTTGAACTGCACAGTTTGAGAGATTTATCCATGCACCTACCGATAAAAATTAGTGTTATTGCTTATTGAGTATGGTGAAAAAAACACCAGGTTCAAATTTTCTTGAATATGAATAGTATGAAGTCTTGGTAAGCAAGTAAAAGCTCCAGCTTCCACAACAGAAATACTACAGTTTACAAGACTCAGGACGCGAAGTTCAGGTAATTGAAGAAAGCCATCAGCCACTGTTTCAAAAAAATTCCCGCTTAGATTTAGAAATTGAAGATTGCAGAAAACGTGATGAACTTCAAGAGGAATATTGATCAAAAGGTTATTGCTCAAATCGAGATACTCAAGTTGCTGCAATGTGTTTGTTGTGTCCAACTCAATTCGTTTTATTTTGTTTCCGGCTAGTTTCAGCTCACGAAGCGATGTTGCCGAAGTGAAATCGCTTATCTGAAAAGTAAATGTTTTTCATCAATAAATCAGGAACTTGCCAAAAACTGCGTCAGGTTGTTATTTGTTAGGTCCAAAGTTCTTAATTTTGGCATATATCGGAACACATAAATTCCAATTCTCTGAATATTCCAAATTATGAGCATTAGAAAAAACCGATTCCACACCCGAATTAAATTGTTCTTCATGATAATTTTCTCTATTTCTCGAAAATGGATTGAATCTGCTCCAAAATCTTCTAAAAAATTGTCGCTCAGATCCAAAACTTCGAGCCGAGGAAATGAGTACATAATTTCCATTGGAAACATCTAAAAACAAATATGATTCGCTTGCTATTTTTGTATAACCGACTTTTAGATAACAGTTTGTGTACCTTAAAACTTTCAGATTTGGAAAATGGTCTCGCGGCAATTCCCATTCAGATCTAGCCAAAGAAAATTTAACGTCTAATAATCTGGAAAATTGAAAAAGTGAGAGCATACATGAGTTTCCATTCTTACTGAAGATTGTTCATTTTTGGTAGCAACTTTAAAGAGAAGTTGGAAATGTTTTGTAAAACAAGTTCCTGAGTTTTATTGAAAGGTGATATAACCAATGAGTTTATCAAAACACTCAAACTTTCTTTCGAAATTGAGATACACGTAATATTGAAATCTAGGTTTATGTTTAGGTTTTTCTCTCAGTTACCTCTTGTGTTAGGAACCTGTGCATAAGCATCCGTTCGGGCAAGAAAATGTACCATTGCTGCAAATAATCAGCAATATGCAATTGATAAAAAATTTGAGCATTATTCAATAACTTGGACATTGATCCAATGATTGAAATGCCATGTGTGTCGAAAATTTCCCCACTGACTTGCAAAACGCGGGAGATAGAAACTCAAAGTTCACGTTTCTTAAACAGTAAAAATGTTATAGACTTTGTAAACAATACATTTATTCGAAAAGCCTTTAAATCTTGAAAAATCTAAACAGATGGCTGCATACAAATCTACGCGGATTGTTATTAGCCCCCACATTGAAAACAAATTAGCTCGGTCCAGAAGAATTTCAACATCAGTTGTCATACACATTTAATGATTCCCCCAGGAAAGGCGGTTTCTCACCAGAAGTTAGCCTAGTTCTCTCAAAAATGTTATTAAGAACTCTCAAAATTACTGGAAACCGATCTCATTGCGGCAACTATGACAAATAAGGTTTTGGAACGCAAAATATTGAAAAACAGAACAAATCACGTCAATGGCATTGAAAACTCAGATTAGAATTGAAAAAAACTACTTAGGGAAAGATTCACCTTTCTCTCTTCAGAAACAGTACAAAAAATGTTTCTTCAGTAACGATAACTTGAAAAATGTTGTATCTTATGAAATGCAACTAGTGATGCGCAATCGTATGCTCCACCAAAACATCATTTAGCTTCAACAAATTTCCTTGAGGATGAACAGAGCCTGATTGAGACTGGCGAACATAGAAAAGAGAATCAGAAATTGTGTATTCTGTGTAACAAAGTTTACGGAAATGGTAGCAAGCAGGACCACTTTATGCAAATACTTCATCATCAAACAAATTTCAACAAAATTGACTGGCACCACCGATTATCAGGAGCCGACGACTGATCACTTACCCACCAGTTTCAAAAAACAAAGAAAGATTCTCGATCGTCAAAAAATGATCGGAAACTTTTTGAAAAATTGAATGAGTGAAGGAAACTAACCGAACAAATTTTTCGTTATCATGGAGCAAGTTTCACTTTAACTGTTTGATGACGGAAACAGAGGATAAGTGACATAACAAAAAGGATGAGAAAAAGAGAAAACATGATGAGAACGATAACTGAAGCTGTTGAAGATGTAACACACACTTCGGCGTAGTAGAATTTACTGGCGATTTGAAAATCTGAAGATTCTCTTTGTGCTTCTGGAAAAAACTGTGAGAATTAAAAAACAGAGAAAATGATACTTGTCGGTTCATCTATATCCAAAATAGTCATAGTTTGTGAAATAACGTCAAAGTCATCATTCTCTGTGGAACGTTTTCCGCGGAGAGTCATAGGACATTCATCTGATGTTCTCTTACAGATACCATTCTCATTTTTTAAACTGAGACGAATTTTGCATTGGAAAAAAACAGACGGTTGATCAGCAAATTTAAAGACCTCAAAAGAAATCAGATAGACTTTCGTTACAGTGTTAGAAACCTGAGATAGTTGACCTCCAGTTAGGTCATTCGAATACTCCAAATTATTTATCAAGTATTTATCAACTGCACAACCGTTTTCATCAAAAATTTGTACTTCTTTCCCTGTTTCATCTTTTACATTGCAGGAATGGACTGTCACGCAGAAAGGAGAAGAATCTAAAGAAACATTGAACGGTGCACCTTAGTCAACGTTACATTTTTTATCGATATGCTCGCATGACCATTGATGATAAACTAGCTGTCCAACAGTGGCGAACATCACTTCTTCACTTTTGTCTTCATTTAAAACTTTATACTGACAATCGGGCAGTGGAACGTTGCGATCGATTGTTTGATCAGCTGATGGGCTTAAAAATTATAATTCTTCAAAAAACGCAAGAAGAAAACAAACTCATTCATTCGTTTTGTTGAGTCAGCAGTTTGTCTTGACGAGTTTGATACATCATCTCCCACCATTACGAATATGTTTCTCTCTTGATTGTTAGCAATTCTATAATACAACTTTAAGTTTTTCTAGAGTTCATAGTATCAGCAGACTTCACGTCCAATTGCTGTGTCACAGTTTTTGATGCTTCAGCATAAAAACATTGTACTTTGTAAGATCTGTCGATTTTTGTAATAAACATAGGATGAAAAGATATAATAATAGTAGCAGTCATCATAATTCCTTTTGGACTACTCTGAAATTACATAAATCATATTAGATACAGTTCTAGAATTAACTATGTGTATTTTTTCGTTTTACCGTTGCTGAGCCACAGAAAAAAATTGTTGAAGTTTTTTATGCTAGTTTTGGGACGTTAACTACAGTATGCCGATTGTTAACTCACGGATCGTTGACGATTAACATCACATGCAGAATACGTGATGGAAATGTTTACTTGTCGTTCCAGGGTCGCATCAGAACGGCACCCTTTTTTACTAAAAATTGATTATGAATAAGAATAATCGCATTTAATGGTTAAAATTGGGATCAATTTCAAAGGTTTTATGTTACCTGTAGTGGCCTTTTACATATACATGTCCTTCAAAAGCACTTAAAGTCTTAAAAAAAATAGATAAACTTTCGCTTCCACATTTGATAGAAGGATCTTCTGAAATACTTCAATTTTTTCGAATTTTCAGTAAAAATACCTGTTAAACCATTGTCAATGTGGTTTGTTCCATGCGCAGTAAAAACCTTTCAAAAAATCGGTTATAAAAAAAAATACAAAAACACCTACCAAAAAAATGAAGATGAATTTTGTACTTTGGTACATTATGGTAATTCGAGTTGACCTTTCGCACTCTAGTGTATGTGATTGAAGTGGAATGCCCTGTAAGCGTGTTTCGAGTAGGCCTAAAGAGTCCGGGCATATTCAGGTCACTAACAAATCCCGCCCAGTAATGTCACATACAAGAAACGGAGTTGGTTATTCTTCTGTGACGGAACATGACACTGGAATCATATCCCTGCGTTTTCTCTCAGAGAGTCTTTTTTATGGTCAGAAGAGAGAGATTCTCAGACCTACTGTCAGTTTCATTCACAAAAAAGTTATTTTGTTCTAGGAATTCTACAGGGGAAAAATTGCCATATTCGAGACACCCAACTAGAGAAACTGCCATTTTGGCCTCACCAACAGTACAGTATTTAAAAATTGAAAACATCACTTCAACGGCAGAATGATGAATGTTTCTGCTTCGGCAAGAAAACAAAAAAATTTCTTAAAACTCGCAAAGGGTTGCAATACCGTGAAGAAGACTAGACTTCCAGAAGTTTTTCACTTTCACTAAATTTTGAACTTCAATAAGGGTTGACAGCGTTTCAGTCAATTATTTGCAATTTTGGCAAATTAATTGCACCCTCGAGGATAGGGAAGGCAGCCTCAATAATTCTTCACTCGGAAGTGATCAATTACGATTCACTTCTGAAGTATTACAGATTTCTGGACGCCTAAAACTCTGAGAGAAAATTGGAATGGATTATAAAGAGCAACCTTGATTCCAATTTGAAATTACCAATCACTTCGGAGAATTAATTGGATCGTGAAGGTCAAGCAAAGGCAAACATTTCAAGATTGGGAAAAAGTTGTCGGATCTTTAGACTGAAGAATTTTGCGGTTCAGAAAATATTGTTTCAAAATAATGTTGGTTTAGCCCATTTACACAGTATCCCAAAGCAAACTTTGGGAGCTGTTTAGAGAGGAGTTCGTGTTGCAATAATGCCAAACCAGATTTTGTTGAAGACTGAACATTTTGAAAACAATGAAAATCAGGTATAACTTCATTTTAATATTTAAAAAAGTAGAAAAACTCTGGCAGGATATATTTTTCTAAATATTTCAACTTAAGTAAAATCGAGTTCTATTTGGTTCAGACATGAACCGCTCTTTGAGTTCCTAGCAATTTCTCTGCAACTCCAATGTAGTATACAGTTTGTGCTATTCCGAAAAGAGGAGCCATAACCATCATACGACAGGCAGCTCCTTTGAACAATGCTTTTGGACCTTCGTTTTTCATAATTGTTCTGCAAAAAGGAGGTTGTCAAGTGTTTTTTTTCCTATCTCACATGAAGGCGTCTGGGATATTTTTATAAACCGCCTCGTTTGCACCTTTGTTGATTGTTTGCATTCGAGTTTTAATTACTGGAAAAATCTTGAAACTGTGACGATGGTTTCTTTTTACCGTCCAGGGGTGTTACACAGAACGACGATGCCGCTCCGGAGGTTAGACCAGCAAGAAATGAGCCATAGAAAACAGCATCCCCGCTACCGTCTGTTTTTCTCGGAGCCAGAGAATCGAGATAAGCAAACAAAGGAAAGTATATAACAGAAAACGTTACATCTCTCGCTAATGTAGAGCTTAACCCTTTGTAAAGTCCTGAAATCCCATTCTCTTTCACCAGCTTCATGGTCAACTCTGTCGCTGATAATTTTTTTTGACCTGGTTCTGAAAATCATTCGCAAATATGTTTAGTATTTTTTGTGAAACAACTAACGCAAAGTTCTTCCTTGATCTTGCATCTGAATTTTCAAAAGCTCCATCGGCGTTGTTACTGATATTTGAAACATTCCAGCCAGTCCTCCGGCGAGCATTCCTCGTCCTACGGACAGTTGTTTTTCTCCTTCCTTTGCTAACTTGTGACGGAAAAAATCATTTGCCACTAGCTTAATCGCCTTTTCTGGGGTAATCAGGAGTATATTGACTCCAGATCCACTATACATCCCACGGAATTTTGCTATTTTGGTGTTTCCTCCAGCTGCCCATGTTTTCTTTGCACAATCACCACTATGAAATAAACAAATATTAAAAATTTTAATAACAGTAACTCACATTCCCGTGTACTGAAGCTTGCCATCAGTACCGACTGTTTGATTTTGCAAGCGGGTTTTTACTAGATCAATGGGGAAAACACAACTAACACCAATTATTCCAGCCAGTCCACCATTCAGAATTTTGGGTAGGTAACTGAAAAATGAGAGAATGAGAGATTTTTCACATAATTATCTTACGAAAATGATTGTGGCTTTTTACCATCATCATGAGTCATTTTCAGCAGCTGTAAAAGGTACATTTTTATTGTAAAAAGTGCATGAATCATTATTTCAAAATAAGTTTTTAAATATGAAAAAGGTTCCAGAAACTTTCCATAAAAAATTGACTGAAAACATAAGTAATTTATTAAAGTACTCTATTTCACGAGAAGAATCAACAAATCGATATGACACCGACACTTTTCTCTTATCGTCACCAATGAAAATACGCGATTCACAAGCAACGTTTATCAACATTGCAAAAGCATTAGTAACGACGGAACCCCAGAGCAAGTTTTAAATTATTTTGAAAATGCAAGAACAAAACAAGAAACCGATAAGTGTTCAAAAAGAGAGTGATTGTATGATTAATGCACTTTCGTGTTGGCATCCAATTGAAATCCCGGTGAACTTTCTGTTAATCGAGACATCACGGATTCTCGCAATGGAGCAGTTTGTTCCAAACTAATGTTTGGATAAATGAACGACAATATAAACTGGACAATACGGTTGATAATTGTACTTGTCGCATAAACTCCGCCAATGACTGAACATATTCTAATGATGTACGAAATTAAAGTTCTGAATGTAATTCATGTTTGAACGGAATTTTTCCTTAAGCTTACACTGAAGATTTATGTACTTCAATAACATTAGCAGTGAATTCATATTCGAAAAGAATTCCTCCATGAGAATGTTCACCTTGTTTTAGCTCCTTTTTCTAAACTTCTTGAATGTGAAATTTAGATGTTGAGATAGATGCAAACCAGGAATGTAACCGAGTACTGATACGCCATAGTGTACCCAAAATAACCAAAAATTTTTGTGGGTACCACTTTAATAAAGTAACGATAAATGTCTTGTCCTAAACGGGAACTTTTTTTTCTTTCACGATGAAATCTACTTTACCAGTCTGACTTATATGTTCTGCCCCGGCAAGTGGAGTGATCAACCCGGGAACACGAGGACCAAAATTAAATTTCTCTATTCTATGAGAAATATTCCCAGGTTGATTTTCTCGGTGATCAAACATGATAAGAGGGTTAGTGATAGACATAACAATTTTTTCTTCTCTACCCTTCCTCACTCGAAACTTCCCATGGAGGCGACAAGCCTTTCCTGTAAAAAATTATAGGATTTGACTCCCTTCAAAATGGAAACTCACCTTCTTCTCCATCAACTCCAGAATCAGCAACCAGCTGAAACATGCCCATGCCGTTGCTCACAAGAAACATCTTAACAGAGTATCTTATAAATTTTTACGAGTTCTTTTAACTCACGATTTGACCATTCCCTTTCTGCTTATTTTTTTTGTTCAGTTTTTTTTGTTCTTTAATATGAGATGCTTCTTCCTCTTGTTTTTCATCGGCAAGGTTTTCTAAGTTAGTTTCTACGTCGTTGTCAACGTATTCCAGCTGTAAAAACAAGAGAAAAAAGAAACGTTCGAAATCGATTGTAAAACTATACTTCTTCAAGTGCTCGAATTCCTTTTCTATTAAATTGGTCGTGTGCATGGCGTAAAACAGTCCAGTACATTTGTTCTTCATCTGTGAATTCGAACCTATAAGAGAAGATCATTATTTACAAACATTCATAACAGATAAAGGCTTCAGGAAACTTTTCCAAATATTGCTCGATATTGCCACCGGAAAATATGTGAAGATAAATCTGGTTTAACAGTTTTTTACGGATTCACCTTGTTGGATTTTTTGAAATTGTTTGCTTCAGAAGACCATCATGATTTGAATACTCATCGGAAGAGCTGACTACTTGGAGAAGAGAACAAGGTGTTGCAAGTATAAGATCTAAGTCAAGAAGCGGCATTCTGAACTAAGTCACATTTTTCATAACTTTATATGCAATCAAATCTTACTCTTCAACTTCGTTATCAATTGTAAAGCGATAGTCATACTTTTTGCTAAAGAGAAATGCATGTGTCTCTGTTGAAAATAATAAAAAAATCAGAACAAAGCAAGCAAATGATACTGCAATTTTAAGTTATTAAAATATATTTTAGGAATGAAGGAACTCACTCGCTCCTGAAGACACTCTTTTCTCTTCTTGAACATTTTCAACTACTTTTTCAAAAATATCAAAATCTTCAACTAGTTTCGAAAACCCTTTTCGTTGCCGTAGTTCTGACGAAACTAAATTCATTTCACTGAAAATGCGTCTGAATAAACAGAATCAAACTGGTGGACGTGTAGTTGACAGTTTTATTCGTCCGCAAACACCGTGACGACACTTCCCAGTGTTATTAAAAATGAAATGTTCCGAAATACTGAAAATCAATAAAAACAATTCTGAAAGAGAATGAAGGATGAAAAATTTGCATTTAGAAGAGTTTTGAAAAAAGATAGTTCAATTAGAAAAAATGATGTAAACTAAGTAGGAATGTATCCCAAGTGATACGCCTGATTCTTGACGGGAGTAGGGGCAAACGATGGACCCTTAGTAGGGTAGTAAACCCACAAAAGGGAAAGTCTGCATGATTTTTCTTTTCCGAGATATGACCGAAAAACTATTTTTTTGAAAAATTTTGAAATTTTTTTTTCAAAAAATTGTATCTTGGTCAAAAATTGACTTTGGCAAATAAATCAAGCATCATTTTGTGCAAAATTTCTCTGTCTTGTTGATAAAAATAACCGTTTCTGTTGAAAAAATTTATGCGCCGAGTTATGATCGTCCAAGTGAGAGGGTCTCAGGACTCAAAATTTCGTTCTCGAAATTTGACCGTGGGTTTTTGTTCTAAGTAGTACCAAAAAATGCAGCGCACTTTTTTATGCATTTTTCTCGTTGACATACCTCGGGGCAAATGAATATGAACTGGTCAAAAAATTCAATTTAGATTTCGAAAATCTGACTTTTTCTACCAATTTTTTTCCAGAAGCCCGGAGAATTTTTCATTCTGGCTCAAACTTCACAAAAACATTGTCCAATACTTAATTTATCTGTTCCTAGTATTCCCGAACCAAGTCCAGTACAAACTTTTTGAGCTACGAGCCACTGAACTTGGTCCAACTTCATGACCACTTTTGGTCATGTTCCGGTGGAGGAAGCTAAGAGTGATGTACTGAAGTTTTGTAGGTCTAATATCCCTCTAGATAATGCCACTTTACTTTGGGAATCATTTCTGAAAACTATTCAAAATTTCTCATTTTTGTCATTTCGGTCACTTTTTTCACCGATCCACGTATCCCTATACGTGGTGTTTTTCAGCTCAAAAGTCCGATTTTTCAGCACGTATCACTATACGTGGATCGGTGAAAAAAGTGACCGAAATGACAAAAATGAGAAATTTTGAATAGTTTTCAGAAATGATTCCCAAAGTAAAGTGGCATTATCTAGAGGGATATTAGACCTACAAAACTTCAGTACATCACTCTTAGCTTCCTCCACCGGAACATGACCAAAAGTGGTCATGAAGTTGGACCAAGTTCAGTGGCTCGTAGCTCAAAAAGTTTGTACTGGACTTGGTTCGGGAATACTAGGAACAGATAAATTAAGTATTGGACAATGTTTTTGTGAAGTTTGAGCCAGAATGAAAAATTCTCCGGGCTTCTGGAAAAAAATTGGTAGAAAAAGTCAGATTTTCGAAATCTAAATTGAATTTTTTGACCAGTTCATATTCATTTGCCCCGAGGTATGTCAACGAGAAAAATGCATAAAAAAGTGCGCTGCATTTTTTGGTACTACTTAGAACAAAAACCCACGGTCAAATTTCGAGAACGAAATTTTGAGTCCTGAGACCCTCTCACTTGGACGATCATAACTCGGCGCATAAATTTTTTCAACAGAAACGGTTATTTTTATCAACAAGACAGAGAAATTTTGCACAAAATGATGTTTGATTTATTTGCCAAAGTCAATTTTTGACCAAGATACAATTTTTTGAAAAAAAAATTTCAAAATTTTTCAAAAAAATAGTTTTTCGGTCATATCTCGGAAAAGAAAAATCATGCAGACTTTCCCTTTTGTGGGTTTACTACCCTACTAAGGGTCCATCGTTTGCCCCTACTCCCGTCAAGAATCAGGCGTATCACTTGGGATACATTCCTACTAAGTTGGTTTTTGTCGGAGCTCAGTTGTTGTGACATAACATAATTTTACAACAATTATCTAACAATCATAGCGGTGCTGACTGAAAAATTTGTTCCAGATAGTGTAACACAAACGGTAACATGACTCCTCCTGAAAAATATCATTTGCCAGAACCCTTCTCATCGAGAAAATGCTGAAGAACAATCATACCTGTACAAGGTTTTTTCAGCCGTCTAGTATTTTCCGTACTAGAAGGGCAGCCGAAGAAGATTTTTTTCTTAAAGCTTTTGCACGTTTTCATTTTTCGAGAATGTACCTTGTGTTATTTTTTAGAAATTTACAATTTGCACCTAGGATTATCTTTTATTTTGAAAAATACGGTATTTGCTTGATTTTTTTCTTAAGTAATTTTTGTGAGCTCAAGGGACTGTCCTTTTATTGAGACATAACTCAATTGAGTTTCCAGTATGCAGAGCTGTATCTTCATTGGAATAACATCCGCTTTATAATAAGGGTAACACACTCTCCTAAAAGTTTTCGAGAAATTGAATTTTTTGAAAATATATTCTTGAAGCAATCACGCATAAATTTTCTTCAGACGTTTAGAAAAACTGCTTCCAATTGCACATATTTGTTATTTGACATAAAAATCTTGATCAACATTTCTGCGAAATAATTCCCCTTCAGGAAAATTCTACTAAATACTTTAACTGAATGTTGATAACACATTTGATTTTTCATTTGATGTTTTGATTATGTCACTACCATCTGATAGTTCTTTAGTTTAGCTACAATCCAGAACCCCCAGAAGGTGGTGTTGAAGGATGTGTGGCTCCGATTTTTGGTTCCATTCGATATGTGCTCCCAGACTTCAAACCTATATAAGGTAAATTGCTCAAAATAATATTCTAAGCAACTGAAGAGAAGAACAAAAACGCGTTTTTGAAACGACATGCTTACGAAAAGACGCCTAGTAATTATCTGTGGAAAGACTGAAAGTGACTATGCCTTTCCGACAATTACATTTTTCTAAATGAGATTCATCTCTTTCTTGCTTTTAGCAAGTACCTCCCTTTTTTCTTCACTTCTTTTTCTTTTCTTCTTATACTTCCCATGCATTTCCAACACTTCAATTAAATTTCTACTTCTTTATGACTAATGTAAGAACAAAAGTTCTAGTTCCCACATATAAAGTTTTGTATCATACGAGGATTGAAACAAATGTTACCCGCAAAATAGTAGAATTTTAATATTTCTTCCATGCTCCCATGGGGATGCAACCCTCTCCGTTTTACTTGTTCAAACTAGTACTCAAAAAACTCAAACTTTCTGTGGATTGAAGTTTCAAACTCTTCATTCGGACCTTTTTCACTTGTACGCAATTCAAATTACATCGTTTTTTGAGATTTAGACTCCATGGGACCCGTCTGTTCTGTTTTGAGTAGCCAAACGTTATATAACCGGGAAAAATCATTCAATGCAGAGCTTTTCTGTTAAGACTAGTTTGAACATGTTTTTTTGTTATGTTTTAGTTTGTACTTTCGCTCTGAATCTTCTTCCCATCAGAGGTTATGTCCAAGTCCCAACTAGCCGTACTAACTGGCCGCTCAAATTGGATTGTATTCACGATTCACCCCGAGCAAGTTCGCAGAAGCGGAAAATGTGCCTTTTATTCAGGAACTTTTGCCCTTCGATCCACACTTCTTGTATGGTAAAAAACCATTGAATCATTTTAGGACTAAGTTGATTTAACCAATTCATTTCAAATTAGTCTAGCACCTGAATTTCAATAAAACCCAGCAACAGCAGTGGTCATTGAGAACGCTTCAAAACTTTCACATTTAATTCACTTACAATTTGTACGTTATATTTCACTATTTCCAACACGTTTTTTGCTAGCAACATCCCAGTTCATTTGTTAGAGTATTGCTGGGTTGAAATGACTTTTGACAGCTGACATCAGCTATGAAATTCATCGTATCTTATATCGCATCATTTTAAATGTGACAAATATCTTGGTTTGTGTGCTGGACTACTTTTAAAAAACAGTTTGTCTTTCCGTGGTTTTAAGTGATAAACGAAACATAATAGTTATACCTTCATAGTTTTATTTGCTTCTGTATCTGTTGAGAAAGTGATTTAACACACTTTTGAACCTTTCTTCAAGCAATTGCGTTTTGAAATTTTGTATACCTAAAAAAATCTACGTTCTTGTTTTACCTGAAGGCAGACCAAACCACATCGAAACCCATTCTTTTTGAACCAATTCTTTTTTGAATTCAAATTTAATCATTCCTTGTGCCCATAATTTTGGATTGTCAGGGTTTCAAAGAAGCCTGACAAAGAGAAAAGAAAAAGAAGGACAACAACTACACGTCCGTTGTAGCAAAATATTCAGTGAAAAAGACATGATAGAGTGAAGAAGGAAAAGAAGAAGCTCCCACATCTATTTCTAGAACCACGCACACCCGCTTGTAAAAACATTAGATGAAAATAGGTTCCTCTAATACTTTTTGAAAGCTGAGCGTTTTCCCCAAATGTACATCTGAAAAAATTCCACTCAGTCACGCACAATCATTAGGATTACTTCATGAAAAGAAATAACCATATCCAACTTGGATGATAGTGAAAGTTGGGACAATTTAAAAATCTTAAATTCTCAGCTTTAAAAAACATGTACTATGCAGGATGAATAAGTGGAACTTTACTTTTTTTGAATCAAGTGTGCAGCTTTCGAGCTTTATTGAAAGAGTCATGAAACACGTTTTCTCAAAAGATGAATGATCTTACTTTCAAAAAAGATTTGAAAGTCATAAAATTATACTTGAAAGTTTTTTAGACCGGTAGGAATATTATCGAGTTCCACTTTTTCGGAATAGCATCGAACCAGAATAGCATCGTATTATAGTTTCCCCTCTTGAGATTATTGGTTGATAATGGTTTTTATGCAGAAATTAGAGCGGAGCTTTCCACCTCTCCCTGTTTACGACAATAGCTGTTTCTCTTACAACTGCCTCAAATTCCCTACACTCATCCTATCATATGCATGAAGATTTTCTTGCACCTCAACTGCTGTGAATTGCTAAAAATACATAATTTTTTCTAATTTTTCACTCGGTGTTCTACCATTCCATATATTTTAATTAAAAAATTGCTTACCAATTAAAAAGAAGGAACATAATTTCTAAAGTTTTTTTCACTTTTCAACAGCTTCAAATTCGTGTTTTCATGTTTTGCATTCAGTTTTTCTGTTGGAGCAGGATAAACAGGATAAACGGCTTATTCAGAAATATGTTCACGCTGTCTACCAAGCTACAAGTCGATTTGAGACCGTTTATGTAAACTGGTGATTCTGTTGATTAATACGCTGAACAATTGTCAATAGGGGTTTCTTCGTATTTTCAAGCCTTTTATCTATATTCGCTATAATTAGTAGCGCAAGAAAAAAGATAGAACGCGTGCATAATTCGCGCGCAAAGTGAGTTGTCTTCTTTTCTAAAACAGTTCTAGGAGAAACCCTGTGTGAAAAATGCTTTTTACGCATTCTTGAAAACTTTGTAATATACATTCAATTTGTCTTTATTTTATTTCAAATCACACTTTCCTGGTTGAACTGCAAATAATGGCCAGGATATTCTAACTTTAGTTTACTGCAGTACAAATGATCGCATTGTCGCTCTTCATGAAACTTCGAAAATAACAATTCTGTTATCCTTTCCTTAATATGCTTTTTGTGAAGTTTTTGTTTTGAATATAGATTTCTGTTTCTTAACGGAATCTTCTCTTTTTTTGCGAAAACCAAAGTCTTTTTCAGTGGTTAAGACTCTTTCACTATCTCAGCTTTACCATCTAACATGTTCCATCTACGTACGGCAAGAGGAAACTCATGAATCAAGATCTGGCACTGGAGCGTGTAATCCTTTCTTTCTTCACCACTTCAAAATACTTCAAAGTTTCCGGACGACCCGGCAATACTTTCCAGTTTTCCTGCTCTTTTCTATTTACGACTTTTCTGCCAAGTAGTGTCTTATTCTCACCTATTCCTATTGTAAAAAGTATCACTGCTCTTTGTTTTCTCACAAGTTTTGATTGAAGATCTTTTGTTAAAAGGTTGATTTTTCATTTAGGTTGCACACAATTATTAATCATGTTTGATTCAAAGTAGGACCTATTTTCTGCAAATCGTTTAGACTTTGTTTTATTTTCCCCATGTTCGACCAAAATAGTTCTTTCCTCCAGAAGCACAATCAATGACAAGCATAATACGAGCCGAATATGCAGCATGTGAAGCATTGAAAATTCAAAATGGGTCGTATAATCACAGGTACATTTAATTTCATTCTTCAAATGCTGACAAAATTTTCAGTGGTTGTTCCGTTGACTTCGATAAATCATTATGCTGGGAAAGTGCAAGTTTTGGTGAAAAAATGACTAGAGATTGTCCTTTTAAATACTGCACATCGATACCGGGATGTGAAAATATAAAAGGTAGCTTCTGAAAACCGTTTTTCCATGAGAAGAACAAGCGTGGACAGAATTCATTGATGAAACGTAGGAAAGATAGGCAACTACTAAGACGATGGGTTTAAAAGCTTTTTCTAGTCATGCATTCCATCTTAGTAATTTATCAAACTGACCGCGTGCAGTTCTTCTGTAACATAACACAACAAAATTTGAAACGAGCACAATTCAAACTTGTCACTATTTTCTGCAAGCCATGAACAATAGGAACGTGTGGTACACGTTGAGAAAGAGCGCTATGAAAACAAACTACGGTAATTCCCTCAAGAAACTTGAAAAGAAAATATATATGGCAGAGAAAAGCGAATGAGGACAGAGAAAATTATGATGCTAAAATGTTTCAGACAAGTACATGGTATCTAGAAGTTGTAATAATTTTGGAGTGTGGCAAGATTCGAACTATTCTATGTGCATCAAAGTGGTTGAAGATTATGCTCAATGTTTGCAAGGGTTCTGCAGAGTTGTATGTTTTGAGAACTGAAAATAACGAATTCGAAAATTCTAGTGTCCCGAGTTTTGGCGAGATCTGGTTATTTCCGTGTCGCTAACGTTATCTATCGTGTCTGTTATTCTGCTGGTGGCAGCCATCATTCTATTTTCCGTGTTTGATTCAATTCAGGTACATTGAAACATGTTAATTTGAACCTTCATGAAAGAAAATTAACAATTCATTCCAATCGAATGCATAAGTTTCAGTGTCGGAGATTGTCTATTCATAAAAACCTTGCTACTGCTTTCGTTTTTCGGTTTGCAGTTTTAGCAATATGGACAATCGTTCAGTCGACAAACTTGTTCCAAGACTGCACTCGTTTCCATCCTCAGCCACTGTGGGATTTGGTGAGCTGCTGGAAAGAAGTCCAATACACGCAAAGTTTTCAGGAATGGATATGCAAAGCTATCCTATGGTTTGTTATATATTTTCAAGTGGCTTCCGTTATGTGGATGTTAATAGAAGGAGCTTTCCTATACAGCCGGTTTACCGTGTTTGCAATGAGGCATAATGATGCCCCCTGGTCAATGTACTTGATGTGCGGTTGGGGGATCCCTTTTGCAGTAGTAACAGCGTGGACAATTGTTCATCAATACAAATCAAGCCAGTTGCCGAGTTCTTTCTGCTGGGTCCCATATGCACAAGGAAATCACTTGTGGATACTCGCAGGGACCATGGGATCAGCTCTGATTGTAATAATGGAAAATGTTCCTCACCAGTTGATAGAACTTTCAGATGAATCTTATATTTCTTCTGATGATTGTTGTGATTTTAGTTCAAAAACTGCGTACTGAAAATTCTGCAGAATCAAAAAAAATCTGGTAGGAACATAGAATGATATATAAAATATTAACAAATTTTCTAGGAGGACAATAAAAGCTACATTGCTATTAGTACCATTGCTGGGAATATCGAATATACCACTGTTTTATGAACCAGAGCATCCCAGTTCTGTTTACATGCTGGGGTCTGCTATTTTGCAACATAGTCAGGTTAAAAATAGTTTTTACACCTCTCACAAATAAGTTTTTTAGGGAATATTTATTGCTGTCCTATACTGCTTTCTGAATAGCGAGATACAAGGAGCTTTGAAAAGACAACTTTCAAAAGTGCCGTTCGAATTTTTGAAGTTTTTACTTATATAGAAAAGTAAAGAAAACAGTCAGCTTTCAGATCCAGGCAACGGTTTGAAACAGAGCGAACGTATGTTCCAGAAAATAGAAACGCACCATCAAAGAATGGTGTTCCCATGGAAGAACTGAATGGAACAGAGAAACTGAAAAATGAAAACGCAGAAACTGATAAACAGGTTGCGTTTCAAAATTTACAGTTTCAATAAAAAACTTTAACTTCAGATCAGTGGAAATAAACAAGTGTACTCTGTGACAGGTACCACCTAATGAGCGAACACGCAGATTATTTTTAGATTCTACCATTCAGCATCATTCACCTGAAAATATCATTTTTACTTTTTATGATTTGTTTTTCGCCAATTGAGTTTGCGGGCTTCCACACACCAAATTGTCAATAATTGTCCAATGTTCTCGTGAACACATTTTCTCTGTTTTGATCTCTTTCGATCTCCATTTTATTTTTCTGTTAAACAGTGACAAACGAAAATTCATACACACCTTACCGTTTATATAACAGTAAAGAGTTCAAAGTATTAATTAACTTCCGATAAAATTTGAGAAAACATAATTTCAAAATAAATGGCATATGAATAAAGGTAGCCAACCGTTACAAGGATTTTTAAAAATTGGTGAATGGACGCGTATTTATACAATTTTTTATATAAGTCGTGTTGTTGTCTGGAACAGCAAAGACTCTTCAAGTTTCGGATTGAACTGTTCAGGAGATGTCTGAAATTTGAAATTCAATTTCTGAGAACTTCAAATTCTACATTTTTTCTGGTAAAACTTTTCCTGAAGACTTTCAATATTTTGTTATACCAGAAGGTTCGGGCCGGCGTTCCGCCGTCCCTTCCCTTCTGGATTGAGCCGGGCTACCAATTTCATTTCTTTCGCGTCTAAAAAAAACATTTGAAAATTTTTGTCCGACCTCCGATTTTTAAAAATGAAAATGCAAAAACGCCCTTGAAAAGCAGATTTTCGGTTCCCGAGGGCGCCAAACTAATTTTTTCTTTTTGAAAATTGGTCGTGCATCATCAGGCGGGAATTCCGGACCTTCCCAGAAAATCTGGAACAAAACGGTCCAGCCATTTCTAAGATCCTACGGCGGACATACAGACAAACAGACAAACACACAGAATTTGTCGTTTAATATTAGTAAGATTGTACCTGCGAAGTTGTGAGTTCGTACAACGAGGGAATTTTTTCAGTTCCCTTCGAATTCGCATCAAATGAAGAGCTTGGAAAACCGGATTGGGTATACGATTCGGAACCGAATAATTTTTCTGTTTTATTCCGATCACGTTGTCGGTGTTCTTTTCGACGCCATTTTGCCCGTCGATTTTGGAACCAAACCTGAAAAAAAGTTATCAAAAAGATTTTCAGTTTTTTTTTTGCTTTATGACATCCTTTTTAAAAAATTATGAATATTTTTTTGTATCATGGCTCATGCTATGCATATGTTAGAAAAAAACCATTTGGAACCACGCTCTGTGTTCCAAGAAAAACAATTAATTTCTTTTCCTGCTACATTTCAAAATGTGGGGTTGTTTTGAATTGTTTAAAATTCAGGAGCTATAATTGTGACATATACTTGCTCGTAAATTGCAACTTAAGATTGGCCCAGATGTGTGGAGAAGCACACATTGGCTAGATCTCGTTAAAACTACGGTAGCTTTTGTCTCGTCTTTTGTTGGGAAGCAAGTGTTTGTAATAGGTAATGGTTTGCAGTTAAGCCAGGTCGTGCTAATCGAGAAAAGTGATTTCCGTGAACTTTCCCCACGTTTGACTCACGGTTATCCGATCTTCGGGAATGTTCAGATACTCGGCCATACTTCGTTTAGTCTTGTGATCAGGATAATGTGAATCTTTGAAAGATTGCTCTAGTAACATAGATTGATGTTCCGTAAAATTTGTTCGGAATCTTCGTCTCCCTACGAAGTTCTGGGCATCCCCGTTTGTTACGATGGTAGTTGGAACTTCTGAAAATACAGTTGAAAACTTGACCCAATAGATTCCGATTTCCGTTGTTTTAAACAGACCTTGGATTCCAGCACCACAGCCGGATAATGATCTTGCTCTATTCTCAAAATATTGACTATCTAATGGTAAACCTGAAACGAGTATTGCATTTATAATTTTCAGTTTTTTGGGGAAATTGGTTTGGTTTTTGTGATAATACGAAAAATGAAATGAAACTTTGCAAATGAACGTAGAGTTTCAATAAATCTTACCAGTGTTTCCATAAAAACTAGGCAAAAAAGTTGTAAGATCATGGGCACCAACTTCGCTGTATGACTGAATTTGTTGATGGTTTGGAGTCTCATGGACCGAGTCAACAACAGTTACAGACGAAGAGCAGTTGAATTCCGATGAGAAAGGATGATCCGACATTTGAAAGTGGTTATGGAAGAAAAATCCAAGGTTATGGTAGCAAGGGGCGGGCATTTCCACATCATCCAGTTGTGAGTCGCTCCAGCTCCAGTGGTCTGTTAATGGTACCGCATCAATGTTCAAGTCCTAGAAACCGAAAAGTGTTTTGTATGAAGGGTATGGTAAGTCTACCTGATTTACAGTATCAAAAGCTTGGCTTGGCAATGCATATTTAGGCATAACGTTGAAGAAAAACCGGTTCAAAGCAAAGAAATTAGACTCACAAGATAATTAGAAATCGAGTAACTTGAAATGATTTTGAAACACAACTGTCACAACTGTTCAAGTTCTTCTAAAATTAAAAAATGAATAACCGACTACTTCTTAAGACCTCCTTTTATCATATAATTAATCCTCATCATAATCTTCTCAACTCATTATTTCTTTTTTATTTCTTGATTGAAATTCCTTTTCCAAGCCTTAAAGTTTTTTTTCCACCCTCATAGAGATTAATTGGACGGATTAGTTTAGTCATATGCAGAAAAATTCAGTTTCAGAATGTTTTCTTTAATCTCTATGTAGAAATTAAGAACTGCGGGGTGATCGTTGTTCGGATAACGAGCCTCTGGGATGAAATTTTCTCTATTTTCTATTTTTTATATAAGGCAAAAAGGAAGGAAAATTTCGTTGATGCAGTATGAGTTCAATAATTTGAATATCTACGAAAATAGAGAAAAAACATATGTTTATAGCATAAATCTATTGAAAGGTTTTGTACAATGCACGTCATCAGTATAAGATGTTCTGAATTTTGAAGGTTTCGAGCGATTCAAAAATTTTCATGGAAAACTATTGATGCAAATCGATAGAACCTCCTACAAAAGGTTAGCCTCAAGTTGGTTTTATGCGTGGTCAAAATTTCAGATGTTCAACTTTAATAATTATGGAGAGATGTGCCAAGTGCACGAGATATACGAACCAACCTAATAGAGCCGTGAAGCCAAATTTGTGTGAAGATTAGAAAATTGTTGGACCCGAGAAAACGGGTCTGTAAAATTGGATATTAGGGTCTTCATTTATTTTTGTTATGGTCGGAATCTGTATTGAAGTCAAAAATTAGAAAACGTCGGTTGTGGAGTGTTTATTTTGATATTCACATCATTGAAATATTGACTAGAAAGACTAAATTTTTACAGACAAAGGACAAGGAATCCGATATTATTCAGTGAATAAAAATTAGTCCTGTTGAAATCACGCAAAAAAACCGGAGCAACATTTGAAAATATACAAGTTAAGTAAAGCTATGAAAATATGAAAAAATTAACTGGAATATTGGAATGTATCGAAAAGTGTACAATTAGCGGAGCTTGATGAATCGGAGCTCATGGTCAATATCTGAGAATCTGCAGAAGAGGCGGAGTTGTCAGTCGAAGTAGTTGGAAGTGATACTGGATTCAATCTACAGGCAGTTTTTGTTCAAAGTGACATCATCAATCATAACTTACGTTTCGTTATCTAACAGTCTTTGGGTATCAATTGGAATTGTCTGCTGGCCAACTGAATTGGCACTGTTCTCTATTCCAATATCGTGATCCTATGAAAAAGAACATTTGGAAATTCCTACAAACGCTTACTCACTAATTCATTATGGTTCGAAAGGCCTCTCAACCTTCTGATAGCATTTCTCACAAAAGACGTGATTGTTCTTCTTGATGAGCCCATTAACTGAAAATGATATTATTACTGTTAAATTCATGTGGGTTTCACCACAATGTCTCGATCAACGAGTGCTTCCTGCGAGCTCCACAAATCAACAGAGTGCACAGTGGGAACAGGCAGAAACTCTTCATTTTGGGTGTAGTTCCGCCTGTCTCCTATATGTCCTTGAGATTCATCGCCAAACTGAAAATTGCAAAAGTTTAACGTTTAGCCAAACAACGAACAAGCTCATTTGAACATTCGCTATCGGAATCTGAGCCTATTTTCCTTTTACACAACGGACAAACTTTTCGGGTTTGTGTTAACCAAACATCAATACATTTGCAGTGGAAAACTGTAAGAATGTATGATGAATTATCTTACAAACAACTCTGACCATGTTTACAAGGCAAATGCCGTAGCTTCTCGCCAGGAATGAAACTTTCTAAACAAATTGCGCAGGTATCTGGATCGTCACCCAAACGATATTTCTTCACTGGAATCTTTTTCAAGTTTCGTTTTGAGAGACGTCGTTTGTTCAGTTTTCTTCTTTCCACACATCCACGAACACACTGAAATCACTTTCCCATTATTTTTTCGTAGTTTCACAAAAACCTACAAGCGTGATGATGAAAAGGGCAAAACAAAACACGATAACAACCAAGAAAGGTATCAAATAACGGAAAAGTTCGTAATACCCAGGATCAATTCGGACACGTAGTCGGAAACTGGAAAAGTTTGAATGATTTGATTTCAAAGTTAGTGTGAACTAACCCAGCAGCTTCGGAAAATTTATTTAATATATCGTTTTTGCAAGAGTTTGAAATCATAACGACAGGAATGTGGACTCTGTCACTGAGCTCTGTACCTTCCATGGATATTGGATCTATCCCCGGATAATTATAAAATATTACTAGTCGGAAAGGATAAGTGGAGTTTTGAACATTAAATGCCTAAAAATTGAGTTTTATTTGTTAATATACCGGTGTTACCTGATGAGAAAACTTGCAAGGGTGAGTAGCATCACTTCGTGAAACCAAGGCAAACAAATTGTGACAGCTCCTTGTATGGTTGCGAGACACCTGTAGTTCATTTTCAGAAGAAATGCAAAAAATGAAAAATACTTTAATCGGGCCACATGCGTCCATTGGTTCCACTGGGACACTACATCCCAGATTTTCATCAGTTATTATGAAATCAACTATGTCCTTGCCAAAATTGCCTCCAGTTGCAGCACATTTATGAACAAGTTCTTCCTCACCAAAAGAAGTCATCTTTATCTGAATTTGTTTGAATTAATATGTCTTGATTTAGTAAAACTCACCACGTCAACCACATACTGTGCATGAGTTT
The DNA here is from genome assembly GCA_900883565.2 of Caenorhabditis panamensis. Lineage (NCBI taxonomy): Eukaryota > Metazoa > Nematoda > Chromadorea > Rhabditida > Rhabditidae > Caenorhabditis > Caenorhabditis panamensis. Next base: position 77,310 of record LR537721.1, on the reverse strand, counting down.
GATACACCCCAAACAAGACCAATATACTGATGCCACGTAATACATTGTTTTCATCTTTTTTCATGTCAACACGGAGCTGCAATCAATTCACATTAAATAAAGACAAAAGCAATTGGAAAAAGCGTGGCGCTTTGACTTGACAATTGTTAGACATAGAAACGGCAGACAGAAATATTCTATTTTGTTTAACTGAGCGAACTGGGGAGAAAGTGTGGTGTCAGCTGATTGTGGAGAAAACGCGCTCTACTGCACGTTCTGTAAAATGCAGAAGTGAGATGCGGAGCGTAGTTCAGCTATCTTATACCTGAAAGTTTTTACATTAGCACATCTTCAAAAAACTCAAAAATTGTGATAGTATTTATTAAAATTGGTTGATAGAAGGTGCATAAAAAAATTTTAAACATCTATTTTTCATCAGGTACCGCAAGCAGTTGAGCTTGTTGTGGGATCGAAAAGATCTATCTGATCCAATGCAAAATACGCGTATTTGTTCTTCAAATTTTTCACAACGAAATCGATCTGAATTAAAAACTTCAATTCTTCTTTCTGATTATTATCTTACTGTTCCATTAACGGCTGTGAAAACTTTTCTGCATTGCCAAGTTTTTGAGAACCGATCAACAGATGACATTGTGAACAGTCTGTGATGGGTTTGATAAACTTTATATCTCAATTTTTAAACTAAACATTAATTTATTGTCTGATGCTTCAGGCCGTAAAATAATCTCAAACTGGGCTCCAATAGACGTAGAAAAAAAACAAAACTGTAATCCATACGTTCGGGGAATTTGAAGATTGTCTAATGACAGAGTGGCTTCTCCGGGACCTTTTACAAAACCAAATTCTCCTTCTGAATTAAAAACGTGATAGGGTTTATCAGTTGGAAATTACCAATTGCATGTGATATACCTGTCGTTTTTGGGCCGACTGGTGAATTACTTATCTCCCAGCGTCGGCCTAGATGCTTCAAACAATTCCCAGAATCAAAGTCACATTTGATAGCGTCACAAACTTTTTCGGTAACATTCAACAGTTTTGGAACATGAGGTACTACAAATGAATTTTTTGTGGAAACCCGTGTTTGATATATTACATATGTGGCACTGATATATTCCGCTGGAGTTGTAAGAAACGTCGTCAATAGCAGCCGCTCCTCCCTGCACATTAAACGCATCTAGTGTGAAACCATATGCTTCAATTACTATCTGAAATCAGAAATACATGATGAAAAAATTTGAATAAAGGACCTCAAACATTTCAAGAATAGTTCCGGGAATCAGCACCTTTGCTGGTTTTGTTCCTTTTCTCGTCACAGTTCCACTGCACCAAGAATATTTCCGGCCCATTGACGGAAAACTGAAAACATAATCGATGAGGGTTTTCAAGCTCAACCTAACCGTGTGCAAACTCGAATTTTCACTCCAGGAGAAGTCCAAAATCGAAACTGTACAATCCCATCACCTTGTTGACATTGTATTGGATCGCTTACAAGCATTGCAGAATACATTTCAGGAAGCTTTTTCTGAACTCCAACAAACAAGAAAAATCCGTCTATAAAACCTTTACATGCTAATTAGTTTGATCAACTAACCGGGTTTATCTTCGGTCATGAATACACTAGCACCGGAGCGGCTCCATGCACCGCGCATTCTGATCCAGTCAAGTTCGTCCCCTGTTCCATAACAACCATTTTTCTCATTGCTCCACCTATAAAGAAATAAACAATTTTTAGGCCCGTACGTTTATCTTACCGGCATGAGCGCGTTAGAAAAGAATCAAAATCATGGCATTCTAAATCACAAGTGCACTGAATTACAACCTTCCCCAATGGTGAATTTTCTTTGAAAAACGGAAAGAAAATGTCAACATCAGTATGTCCCCCGAGCAGTTCTGCAAAAATCGATTTTTAAAATGATTTTTTGCTATATTGAAAATTTACTCCGAAGCTTTGTAATATCTTGAGTGAAATAGGCGGCATCAATGAGCTGACTCGTTGGACATTGAGCTGAACAAGATTCTACCCATGGAAAGATGACTTTTAAAACCTACCCTTGACAATCATTATTTTTGTAAGCAGAAATAAGAATAAGCTGAACATGAAAAACACTGAATCCTGCTTTGTTTCGATTTTCCTTTTTCATATTTTTTCAAGGTTACTTTCCGGACGAAAATGGTAACGCAAATAAAAACTCGTATTTTGTCTCGCAGATCATGGAATTCTGAGTTAGTCTGCAAACAAAAAAAAACAAAATGTTTTTATTTAAAGCTCAGTCTTAATTTCGCGAAAATTCAGTAAATTCTTATATGGGATTATGATTTAAGAATTTGATGTAAATCCACTTTTTGAGAAATTGCAAGCAAGTTCAGAACAGAATGTTCTAGACGTTTCGGATCATAAACACAATCGGCTAATTGTTCAATTCTCGCTTCTAGGTTTAGCATTCGTCGTTTCCACTCGTGATTCTTAATGAAATACCTTATAAATTAGTGTGTAACGTGCGGTCACTGACTTTATTTAAAATTGCCTCTTTTTCTTTTTTTTGCAAGTTTAAGTTGTTTTTCATCTTTATGCAGGTTCTGACCAAATCTTGTTCCTTGCAATAAAGCTGTTTGACCGTGTTTTTCAACTGAAATAAACCGCTACTTATGAAGCATTGTTTTCAGGTTCACTACATCGTGGTTTTCTGTTTCGTGCTTCAAGTTTTCATTTCTCAAGTACTCAATTTGCTGCTTGGCGATTCTCAGAGTTGAAACATTTTTTGAATTCTCATCTGCTATTTTGTCGCGTTGCTCATTCAATTGAACACACTAAAATCATTTTTTTGTATACATAAAGCTGCAATGTAATACAGTTGCTTTCAGCGCCCATATTTCTTGCTCGAGTAAATCTGCGTCGTCTTTATGTAGTTTTTTCAATTTTCGGCTACTGGAGTGGTTTTCTTCCATAAGACTGCTCATTTTGTTTCGTTTTTTCTCAATATCATCTTTTAGCTGGGTAATAATTGTTTTGTGCTGAATAGTCTAATGAATAATAGGTTTGAAAAAGATTAGTACATGTTCAATTTCCGAAGAGTAATTCATGAGTTGATCTGAAAGTTGCTTTTCGGTAATCTGAAAGGAACCAATTATTTCCTTGTGATTTTTTTGCGCCTCCTCTTTGATAACTCTTATCTGAATGTTAAAAAATTGATTTTTTTCAAATGTGGGGTTGACTTCATGCTGTTTTTCTTCCAATTGACGGAATGATTTTCTAATTTGATCTTCAATCATGTTTTCGTATTTCTTCTTCTGATAATTATTTTCTTCCTGGTACAGATTTTTCAATGTGGATATAGTTGAATTTTTGACCATTTCCGATTCTTTGTAGTCGTTTTCGAACTTCTGAAAAATAATTGAGCTGTTTACCGTTCTCAAGTTGTTCAGATCTTATAAAAACGTTTACTTTCACTTTTTCTTTGTAGTCTCTCATAGTTGTTTCAAAATCAGTTTTGATAATATGCAAATCTTTCTGAGTTTTTATAGTGAGTAAGTTAAGAAAGGTTTCAGTCGTTTCTTTTATTTCATTTCGTTCAGCATTCAAATCTCGCAACAATGATTTCTGAACTTACGAAACAATATTCAAAAATTTTTCTTGAAAAACTTACCAAGTTTGTAACTTCATTGAAATTACACAAAATTACATCCTTAGCAACCTCATTGAATTCCGAAGACAAATCAAGATTCAAATGTCCCACGCTTCCGTTTTCATATCCAACTAGTAGTTCGTCGTCATAAGCATGAATCTAAAACTTTCACGTTTCACAAACGCTCGTAGGACTTCCGACCGCTGTTATACGAGATGATTTGATTTTGGACTTCATCAAAAAAGGTTCGTCAAGAGCTGCTGCTGAAGAACACAACACGTCGCCACAATCTGCTGTAATAAAAACGTAACCGCTATTGCCTAAAAATAAGAATGCGGTTTTTTTTGTAATTTAGAACAACATTCTATGATTTCGGAAGTTATTGAGAATCCGACATCAGAAGCGTGCATATTGACATTAGAAAGGTCCTGAAAACTTTTACTGTTTTTAATTCACATGTATTCGCAACTTTTCCATGTTTTATTCGGGTTACTATAAATTTCTGGTCCAACAATAAAAGTGTGGAGTTTGAGAATCCCATTGATTGGAAAAAGTGCAATTTATAATCAGTGCTCCACAGAATTTTCCCATTTGAAACATCTATGCAAAGAACATTATCACTTTTTGTGAGAAACAACAAATATTTGTTATCTTTTGAAAATATCATTTGTTTGGTATCCTGAATAAAATACTTGTGAGACCGTTTTCTTCTTTTGAAGTTAACTTTTCGATTATTAGTTTTCTCAGCCATCAACATCAATCTATCTTCTGTCCGAAAAACAATGAATCCGGTCTCATGTAATATTGCCATAGTTGACATATCAGATGAATCAGTTGCCCGCAAAAATATTTAACCAATGATTGATTACATATCAGCGTACCAGAATGATTTTTTTCTCAAAAACTGTCTCGCTTATTGTTAACTCGTCTAACATGACAGTACAAATGTCTACAGTCTGATTTGTGACGACATATAATTTGTGGGAATTGATAAAAACCGTGAAGAAAAACGCATGTGGTATCCGACTGGCACAAAGTACACGGCTGAAAAATGTGAATTGTGCTCCATAATGTTTCAAATTCACTTTGTGATTTTTGAAAAAATTGAAAAAAAGCCAGTGTCATCTAGTGTAATGATAGTGTGCTTAGTAGATCTTATTCCAATAATTTTCTGACAGTGCCTGACTGAAATTACGTCGCTCTTGAAAGAGTTCAATTTGGATAAAAATTGAATTGTAATCGTTTGCAAGAAATTTCCAGTGTCGAAAAGCAAGTTTTCTTCGGCGAAGTCGAATGACAAAGAATGAAACGTTTTGAGATTGAAGAGAGGAATCTAAAAACCATTGTTTCTCAGTTTTGTTTCACTCATATATCGACAATAAATGCTCGAGTTGAAGACCAATCAGGACCGATCGCAGTGGTTGAGTTGAAAATTAAAATAATCCCTTGCCCAGAAAGGCAGGCAAGACGTCTAGTAGTGCTCCGAACTGAGAGTATGTCTATGTTCACAGAATCATTCAGTATACTGAAAGTTCTTATCTTTGACGGTCAGGAAATTTTCACTCGCTTTCCAGCTAATGAACGAACATTAACCACATCTAACGAAAATGTTTCTCGGTAAATATGCAAAAATCCCGATTTGTCCCCAAATATTATGTTCACATCATTCGCCCAATCATGACAGGAAACATCAGCCAGTTGAATTGTAGAAAAGTTTTCTATGTGACCACTGTTTGAGCGAAGCAGATATGCTACATCAGAACCAAGTGCACAAAGGACACTTTCGTCCGCAGGACAGAATGAAATTTGCCAACTGTTTGAAGGCATTTCGACAATGATATTTCCGGTTGAGTTGTTTATATCATCCTTGACATCGATTGTTTGAAGGCAGATGCGCTCTTCAAACACAGAAAGACACGCAACAATCTAAAATAATGATAAATTAAATTAAATTTCTCATGTTTTCGACTTCTGCGGCTTGAGAAATGCACATTTCTATTGGTAAGTATTCAGTTGCATAGGTTGCTTTTTCCTCTCCAATAACTAGTTCCAATGAAAACACTGCCACTTTTGGAACATTAGACTCTTCAATTGCTAAGGCAAATATAGTAAAATCGTTGGAGACTGAAAAAGCTGTGACCCGTCCCAGAACATCTAATGGTACCATTTGGGGATTATCGAGAGCCAAATTAATATGCTTCATTCCTCCATTTTCGAGAATCAGTACAGTTTTGTTTGAAGCAAAAGCAGCTCTATCAAATCCAGAAACTGAAGAGATCTCACTTTGTGCGAGCAAATTGGTCATATTGTTTCTGGTCAATCAAAATATCTGGAGTTCTCCGAGCAATGTTCTGTATTGAGTTAGACTGTTTCAGTATTAAAGTTCGAAACTACTTTGAACCACTCAAAATCGTGACTTCTGAGTTTTGATGCTAGTTCCGTTTTCAAAAAATCCTTAGATTCGTCCTTATCACTCTCATCGCTATTTTCTTTAGGTACCTATTAAGATAAAATCAAGTTATATGAAAAGATAAATTAATTGCGTTACTTTTTTGTTGCAAAAGCTTTCTTTTTTATATGGCAGTGACGATTTGCTTAACGGTGACTTTTTTGCACTTGAGAAGTTGGAATCGGACCGTGATGCAGTAAGGTTATTCATTGTTAATCATCTTTTAGGAGAAGAAAGCTTCCGAAAATTCAAAGTTTGAGATGTGTGAGAGCATTAGTCAAAATGAATTTCTTTCTTCCACTTCATTTAACCGTTACTTCAACTTCTCAACTTTTTGCAGGTCTTGGGAGAATGTCTTGATGCGGAAAAAACATTTTACAGAGTAACATTGATTTATTTAGAAAGGGAATATGAAACTAGAGAATAATAATGTCGTTTATTGTCAGTCAAATGAAATTGTGAGAAATCACAGAAACCAACTTCACAGCGTTGCAAACATTTAATTTTTTATATCAGTTTTTGTTTGGGAAGATGAAAGAGACGTTCGATATTAGACTGTCTTTGCGAAAAACACCTGTAAAAAAGTTTCAGTTATCTGAAACAAGGAAAGTCAACATACCAATGATTGGTTTGCAAATCGGTTTCAGTGTGACTGTTGCTACGGATGCAACTGAAATAGTCGCTGGACTGGTGTTCGCAGACGTTAGCGTTTGTGCAGCGTGCTGGGCTACAGTTGACTGGGCTGTCAATGATGTGGTGGTTAGATCTGGTATGATCAACCTGTTTGGTTGCATTATTCCTTCATCAATATTATCCACCTACAAACAATTATTTTAAAAACATTTAAATGTTTCTAGTTTGAGTGATTTGGTTACTCACGAACCTAATTATAAAACTAATAACATTAGTTTATCATGTATGGCATCATACATCTCTACAAAAATGGACCGATTGAATTTGAGGGCAAATGTTCTAACTGTATTCAAAGACTACTTGTTATATGTTATACATGTTATAGATTAGGGGTCATATTCACGTCCGCAGGTAACTTATGCAGCCCGATTAGTAACTTTTACCTACCAAAACCTTCTCAACGGAAACACGATGCTTCCGGCAATGATGCATAGTACTCATCATCGGAAACGTTGCCATCTGAAACTTCATTTTAGTATAAGTCCGGTCTGACTGACAAACATTAAAACGGTGCCGCAGTAGCTACACGAATGCTCAATTCGCAGAGTCCGAAGCAAATAACGGAAGTACTGATCCAATCGGCTGGGAAAGACAGAATTGTTGGCTTGAAGGGAGTGATTGCTGCATTATTTTTAAATTATACTTTCCGTTCGATTATTGTTCAATTTTACCGTTGGTTTGAGAAGGAGACGACAGTTTATTAGTCAGGTCGCTTTCTTGAGAAATCAGCATAGTCCGGAACACGAATAAAAATCCATAAATCGAGGACAGTCCAAAAACAAAAGTTTGTTGAGCAGAGGAGAAAACAAAATAACAGAAGTTTCTGTAGTTGGAAATTAACAAGGATCCCCTAGTTAATGTTGCCTTATATACAAAAGACGAAAGTTTGCAATATGGGCGGGGTCACGCAATCGACATCGGGCTTTCCCGGTCAATTGTCCCTTTCTTCGTGTTGCGTCAATTGGTCATACAGAGCGTCTCAAAAACAGATGATAGTGTAGCAAAAAAGAAACTGAAGATTACGGTTAATGCTGTAACTGTGGAAATCTTTGCGACTCTCTAATAAGTCTTGCTTTCTCTCTTCTTTGCCTTTCCTTTCTGTCGATCCTTTTTTTGAACAACATTTTACGCATTAGCCACGTAAACTCAAAATTGATAAAGTTTTGGGTTCAGATGAATTCAGATAAAAACACTTTTTGGTCAATTTTTTTTTGCGATTCCTTGAAACTGCACAAAACAATTCACAATCACTAGTCTAGATATACTTTTTTAAAAAGTACTTGAAACCACGATATCAAAACATTTAGATTAGTTTAAACAAAAAAAGTGCAACATTTTCTGTTCAAAAGATATGGTAGATATTGCGCTTTATGTTCTTCAAGTTTGTAAATACGAAAATTTCAATTCATTTTTCTGACCATAAATGAACAAATATTCTTGGTTGTTCTTCGCGCATATCAGTACTTTGGAGGGGTCAACGCAATCAGTGTTCTTCTCACCATACAGTTTTCTCCAATTATACACGTAAGATCTTTATGCGCGCGCAACCGCTGATTAAAATTTATTGCACGGGTTTGCAGGCGTCTTGGGATAAACAATAAGCAAATACAGTTTACTCAATCGGGCGATCCTATCATTTTGCACGTACATTACTACTATCGTCATACCTAACGATATTTTATTTTCATCCAAAAACCACGTGATGCCCAGAAAATAATAAATCCACTTGAACCGTTCCAAGAGCCCCCTCAAATCTCATAATGGAACTTTCATTAAAAAATCAATTTTTGAAAACAGATAAAACTTCATTCAAAATTTGAAACACGCATAGCACAGAATGACAGTGAAAAAACAAATAACTGTTTACAAATAATTGAAACTTGATTATATGTGCAGGTTTAGCAATAGTTATGTAAAAAATCTCAGAAGGCGGAATGAAACGTATACACATACAATAATTGTTGAAAATAACTGTATGATTCACAGTTTATCAACATACACCATACTCCCATGGGTCATTCCAGCTTCTTGAAAAGTCATATTTTGTGAAAGACACTCTTTTTTAGGTTCTAGCTCCTCCATTTCAAGAATTTCATAGTACCATTTTGGTAGATTCGGGACGGCCTTTCTGGGGAAGTTTTGATGCATTTGGAAATATAATGGACATAACTCCGACTTCATCGCTTCTTCGAAAAGTTTCTCAATATTCTCATCAGCACAGAACTTTATAATTTTCTTCCCATTTGGAAAACGGATAAGCAAATCGTGAGATCCTTCAGGCAAATTTGCAATTTTTGTCAAATTTTCTTTGTAATCTTGCACTCTCTGTAAACCAATAAATAGTAGAGTTATTATTATTCGCTCACTTTAGCTCGAAGTTCGGACGCTGCTCGTTTTTTCTGCTCATCTAGAATGGCCAATTCAGCAGCTTTTCTCTGAGCTTTTTCTTTTGCTATGCGTTCCAAATCTTGTTGCAGAGATTCTTGGTATTCTCGATTTTGCTCTTCCATTAACTGCCGGGATTCATTTCTAGTAAACTCTTGAGCCACCCGGTCTGCTTCGTCAGCAATAAGATCAACTAAAGCCAAATCAATGTTGGAGTTTACTGTTGCTGGGTCCGCGAGATCGTCTACGATTAGCTTCTTAATAAACACTGTTATGTTTTATTGTATTTGCATTCTTACTCTTGTCAACGAATTTCCACGAATAATGAATATAATAATACACGATTTGCGAGATTTTCCGTATGAACGTTCTGGTCTCACTGCAACACATGTGCATTGATGAAACAGGTTATCTAAACTCACAACGTGTGGCGTCTTCTGATCCCATGACACACCCAAAAAATATTCCACCCCGTGACCGAACTTGCTCAGCAAAGTTTGAGTAAAAAAGTGATTTGAAGAAATTAGAGCTGTCCTCGGGATTATGAACATACGCAACAAGCCATTTCCAATCATTTCGTTGCAAATCGGAACGCAGCTAAATTTTTATTGTATTTTTTCATCAAACTGAATTGAATAATCAGACAACTCACGTTTTGCAATTGTCGACCGTAAAAAACATCCGCTTTCACTGAATCAAACTGTGGAAAACGTTTCGAAATGTACTCGAAGATGTGGACATAAGTATCTTGGTGTGTTCCTATAAATAAGTCAAGTTATCAAAGATCGGAAAATTTGAAATGAGTACCAAAAAAATAATCGTAAACCAGATTAATGATGTATAACGGAAATTTCACTGGAAATGTTATCAACTGAGCAAACACTTGAACGAACAGATGATACCTGAATTTAAAAAAAATGTATATATGTATACTAAAAACATATTTCTAACCGTGGCAACACTGCGCCGGATGGAGTTTGCTCAACTTCAGAAGAGTGATCAGAAGTTGGAGGCAACGGAGAATTGACAAGCGAATTTGTTGACATTGATGGGCTTGGGTTGCTTGCGATTGGTTCAGGCAATGTTCCCTGGAATGATGAAATATGAAATATTTTCACAACGCAAGTGAGCATACCTCGAAAAAATGCCGCACTGCAATCTCCACGTCGTAGTTTGTTCTTAACAAGTAGTTCAATGCCACGTTCTCTGAACAATTCGTGACTTCCTTAAATGAAAAAAAAACATATGCCGTGAAATGAAGATTTGTTACTCACCATCATCTGTGCGATTAGAGATTGATGATTGTCCATTTTTTAATTCTGCAAAACTGAAATGTGTTGAAAGTACACGAAAACTGATTAGCATATGCTAAAACTACGACTGGCGTATATTTGTATGTATATACCAACAATCATGAACGTTGATGGACTAAAGAATTCGCTACGTAAATGCGGAGCTTCGTTTGCCACGTAGTTTTGGACAGAGAAGTGAATCTGAATGTTGAAAAATGGCAATGTTGCACACTATTGTGTTTCAACAGCTAATTTAGCAACACATAATGTTTGTTAAAAAATCTGAATGAAATGATCTTATTGACATCCAAGATTGCGATCCTAATTTGGGCACATTCAGTGAAACTTCTGTACAGAATATCGATTTTTTAAACAAATTTTTTTGTGGGTTTTGTCTGTTTGTCTGTTTATGTATGTCAAATAAACACAAAAAGCAAACTCCTATGTTTATGGTGGCTCATGAAACATTACAGGGAACAGTTCTTGATATTAGAGAATTCCTTAAAGTTATTATAATATATATAGGTCACACAGTGCATTGTAAACTCCACCCCATTGGGTACTACCTCATTCAATGCCAGTTGATTACTACATTCGGTGGATGCCGACTCTGTTTTTTTTTTCAAATCGTGGCAGAAACGAGCCATGAAGTAACAATAACTTTAGGCTCTATTATCCTTTTTGTATGAAACTCGGAGTCAGCTGAACACAAACTCGATGGCTATGCTTTTGAAAACCGTCTAATAAACACAACATGATAAACTACTGAACAAGAGCACAAGAAACCAACAGATGAAAGAGAACACCTGGAAATAAGACAAATTGGAGCCATCAGGAGAAGTCCACAATGACCTTCTTCTCCTCTTTCTTCTGATCAATTGGTTGCAACTGCTAGATCCAGCTCCAGAAATACATGATAAAGGCAGCGTGAGTCAAGTCTGTACTGAAGTAAACGTCAATCATCCCACCAATAGACCCTTGTCAGTTTTCAAATTAAATTAGTTTCCAGAATCATTGAAGCACTTTTGTTGTTTTTCCAGGTTTTCCATGCTTATTTACATGTTTAGTTCTCTTGTTTTTCATCCTGAGCATCCAAGTTCTCCAAAACCAGCAAAGACGTGGTCCAAATGAACTGGGTGCTTGGCAACACTTCCTCCGGCTTTGAAAACACATCTCTTTTGCAGCGCTGTTTGCTGTACGTTTCGAACTGAAACTAGAATGTTTGGTAGTTTCCTTCATTTGATTTTCATTTATTTCTGTTCTCATATCACAGCAATTGGTACGAGTGCATTGAAAACAACGCTTTGAGGTTTTTTTCCTATTCAGAAGACATTTGCTCGGATGGGCAGTTTCAATGCAAAAATGGTCGTTGCATAACTAATGACTGGTTGTGCGATGGCGCACGAGATTGCCCGGATGGTTCTGACGAAGTGCATGAAGCATGCGATCGACATTTGAACAGTGATAATTGAAAAGTAAAACAAGCAAAACATAATTTCTGCAGAAAACTCGCCATGTTTCGGAAACCAACTCGAATGCGAAAAACATGGTTCTGTCAGATGTATTCCTCATGAATGGTTATGCGATGGACATCCAGTAAAATAACTTCGATTAACCGTTGGGAATGAAACATTATAGGATTGTGATAAAGGAGAAGATGAAATTAACTGCACATCCATTCATTGGTTTCGATTGCCACAAACATTACATTCCAAGTTTGAACAGGAGCTGTCTGAAAAGGCTGCAACTCAGCGTGTAAGACCATGTTTATTTGATGAGTTCAGGTGTCTCTTCTGATATTTTTGTAGCGAATAACAATACGCATTCAGATGTTCAAATCTGAGTTCGTGTGTACATTTTCATTTTGTGTGTGATGGAAAGTTGGACTGTGCGGATGGCAGTGACGAGAAAAATTGTAGCAACACTGCTGAAACTTTAAAAAATATATCTGACATTGCACAATCACTACTAGACAGAATGACAATTGAGTCTCCTGGAAAACAAACTGAAAATACAAGTGAGTCGCTTTTTCTGTTAGTCAAAGTTGATACTTTTGAAGATACTTCATCCGCGATAACATTAAAAACAACAACATCAATTCCGATTTCATTTTCTTCACCGGCTCCAACTTCATTTTCTTCAATGTCAACTGCTAAACTCATAGCAACTGAAAAAACAACAAAAACGCAACAAGTTACAATCGCGATGATTCTGGGTTCAAAGAAAGTGGAGACGACATCTGTTCATTTAAAAAAACCAAGAATAACTAGCGAACTGAGCAGCAACAATTTTACAACGACTTCTGAAACAACTATACCAAGACAAAAAAATAATGAAGAAAAAGCTGTTTTGATCCGAACGAAGATGCGTGTTGCAGAAAAAGAAATGCAAGAGAAAATGAATGTTAGTGCTAAACAACTGCTAAACGGAAATAATACTTCCACTCATGTATCCACCTCTACCGTCAGCAGAAGCACTAGAAAAAATAAAATTATTTTGATTGATCCGGTTAGGTTTGTCAAAGGCATTCCTATCGAGCCGGTGAACTCTGTTAATCATACCAATAATTATGAATGAATAATCAATTTTTGGAAGAATAAGATTCGAACGGAAATTATCTTCACATATTACCGCTCTGTACAATATTAAATCATTGAAAGAGAAAATAAACCATTATTTTGGTTAACAAGTATGCCAACAAAATGAAAATTGAATTGAGCTTATCAAAATCCAAATACGCTAATGTTACTCAAAAGACGGAGAGCCCCTAGAAATTTCCGTTAACTCAAAGCCGCAATTTTTGCAAAACGTGGCGTGAAATACTTTAGTACTATCGTCATACTGATTAAACTTCGATAATGGAATCATCAACTATATTCTTCTTATCTATATTTTGATCAAAATCATTTGACGACAATGAGTTGGTTTTGCTTTTAATAGGCTTCTCTGTTTTGCAATTTTAGCTAATTTATGAAACCAGATTTGATTGTTTTCAGTTTGTAATTCTGGAATGCCAATAAATTTTGGTAGGAATGCAATTGAAGTGAGGTGACGATAAGCTAGGTCTATTAACTATATAGTTTCAGGGAAAATTAAAGTTGAGTTCACAGCTTTTGCAATGGCTGGACCAACGAATTCCAATTGGAGATCCAATAAGGATTAGCTCGATAGACTGCTACAGACATCTAGAAAACTTAGGGAAAGGAAGATTCGGAACAGTGAGTTTTTCTCAAAGTTGTTATTCTTGCTAGCTTCACTCATAAAAAAAAGTGTTAAATAAACCAACCGACCGCTGCTGTGCATTGTCATTAAAAGATAGTTCGAACTTTTCAAAAACTAACCAGTTTTCAACAATAACTCTCTTATTTAATCATTTACTTCAAAATATTTTTCAGGTATGCAAGTTTGTGAACAACAACACCTTATTATGCGAAACTGGAAAAAAAGTGAACATGGAAATTTTTGATCATTGGACCCAAGATGCATCAAAAGTTTCAAACGTCAGCACAACATAGTTTTCAGTCGTCCAATCGATTATTTCTTGTAGCGGCTGGACAACTTCATATCAGAGTTTCGACGTTTGCACAAAATCACGAATGATAACAACCGAATTGTCAGTTTTTTGGGGATTTACGTTGACTCGTAAGTTGAAGTGGCTCAATAGCACAGCCGACCTGTTTAAGGAAACAGATGTACGTTATGTCTGAATATTTGTCTCGGGGGTCGGTGAAAGACATGATAACAAGAGAACCACTGGCAGAAGACATTGCTATCAAATTTCTTATTGAAGTAAGAACACAGTGCAAACAATTTGAAACGCATTAATTATCTATATACGTACTCAGACGGTAGAAGCACTTCATTATCTTCATACACTCAATCCTCCTGTAGTTCATCGTGATATCAAAGCTGCAAACCTACTCATAACAATAAGTGACAGCATCAAACTGGGGAATTTTGGTCTCGTTAGAGACTTGGCGATCGATGGTTTTGGAATAGCAGTTGCTTCAGAAATAACTTTGGATTTTCGAGCAACTTTACTTTATGTTGCACCAGAGGTTTTAAGCAGCAAGTTAGGTCCTGGAAATAGGAATGCTTATGCACTCCCAGCGGATATTTGGTATTGTGATAGTCAGTGCGAGATTGAGTAAATTGACTTGCAGGGCTCTCGGTTGCACTTTTATAGAAATGCTCCTAAAATTTCCACCTCACTTTGAATATTTTGGTCATATTAATGAGATTCCACAAGTTCTCCTGGGCTATGCAAAAAGTTTAGATGGAAAAGAGTTGCCATACACTTCTGAAGTCCTTGTACCTTCTTCATCGAAATGTATCAAAAAAATTGTGGATTTATTGTTTGTCAAACTTCCAGATAGAAGACCAAATACAAAAAAATTAAGACAACAGGTGAGAATTACAAAAACAAACGCGGAAAGCTCAAGTTCAAGCTGCGTTTTTGAAACTCTAGCAATATACTTGAGCTGAGCCCAAAATGAGTTTTTGTTGATCTGAGTAAAACTGGACGTACATTAAACCACCAATAACATTTTCGTACCCGTTTATGGCAAATAAAATAGAGATTGGGAAAAACGCAACAACTTCAAATAATGCTTGTTTTCCAGATCAAACGCATTGTGGAGAATGTCGACGAAAGTGATACTGAAACAGATATGTTGTCATCTGCTAGTGTGAGTTTGCAGTAACTATGTCTTGGCAAACCATACTTTCCAGAATAGTAGCACAGAAGGTGCTCCTGGAAGCACACAAACGGTCGTGAATGAGCGGAAAATAGGCCGAGTAGGAAGCTGCCTACCTATTGATGACATTGAATACGACGTTGTAACAAGAAAACCTTCAAAAGAAAGAAATAAAATAAGTCAAAACAATAATTTTTCCCAAGCCGGCATAGTTGGAGCATATTATTCTTCAAGAATGATGTATTTCCTAAGTATGAACCAAAAAGGACAATTCTTCCAATTGAAAAACGTTTCCAGATATTCTCAGCCGATCTATTGCCTACCTGTTACTATTCTTATCACTAGGAATTGCAGCACTTAGTTTATTCCTGCTTATTTCTTTCTTTGTTGTACGTTTTTTGCGGTATTTGATAGGCCTGTATTGCCACTGTGATCTCATGCAACCACAATACCTCATTATATCCGGTATTTTGATTGTACTCATGTTCGCCCTACTTTTCAGGTAAATAAGTGAATTTACTGTACGAAAAAGTTTATAATGTTTCAGTTGCTGTATGGTTGCGCTAGGCGAGTATAAATTCAGAATGGCGAATCAGAAGCTTGGGGGTTCAATGTGAGGCATGGCACTGAATATCGATAAGTTTTTTTTCCAGGTTTTTTGCGGCACGTCCTCAGAAATCAGCAGTTCTTTGTGGGCTTACTATCATCAATGGGAAAGAAGACATACAAGAAGAAACAAGAGTTTTAGAAGATGAAACTGCTTTGTCCCCATCTGTATTGAGAAATCACGATGACTACTATTACGACGCTCCATGAAATTAAAGTTCCACTCAAAACATTTATTATCAATTTTTGAATGTTTACCTGTACAATTTTAACTACGGGAAGTTTGAACAAAATCGAAAGATACCCGTTGCCCAACATTTTTTCCTTGATCTGGTTTATTTTTCGCTGATAACAACACTATTATACATCAAATAGATAATATAACCGCTAAAGACGAGTGCAACAATCTGAAAGTCATTGAATGAAAACTCCTGCCAACAGAAAACGTTACCACAATAAGGCTCACAAAAATTCTCTCCTCCATATTTCGAACACCAGATGTCATCGCATTTTGCTTGACGTCGAATCCTGTCATTTATTGTTTTTTTATGGGAAAGCTGATATTTTGGCCATTTTTGTGACTCACCAGAAGATCTATTTATCTCGTCCATTGGTTTCGTTTTCCTATTTAAAAAAATTATAAGGATGTTCACTGGGTAGACAACTAAGAAAATATATTCTGTGATAGAAATCTTAGTCCTATTTGAGGAGGGCGGACTCTCTTCAAACAAATGTCGCAAAACTAACGTTGTTCTCTGTATCTCATTTTATTATGTTTTATTTAACACAACTACCGTATCCTTTGGTAACTAACAAAGTGCGACATTGAAAGTGCCCGCCGTGTTCAAACAAATGATTGAACATAGTCAACTCAACAAAAGAGTAACCGCTTTTTTTAAATGCATTTTGGAGTTTTTGTTGAAGTATAATACGGTTATATAACACAAATTAAACATTTATAACAACATTTAAAAAATACTAGTATCATCAATGTAACAAAGATCAAATTCAGATAGTCTTCAAACTTAGATTTCAGTCTCCCATTTATGAATAAGTGTGTTAAACTTCCACTCATCCGGGTGTCCAATGTGTTTGACTTTGTCCTTCTGAAACAAAATTTAAATTTTATTTTTAAGACTTCTCTACAAAATCAAATTCGCTCCACTTGAAGGATGGAACCTTTCCCCATGTTGGACCACCTTGTGCCACGAACTGAAGTTTCTTCATGAGAGCAACATTTGTCCCCTAAAAAAAAGGAAATTTCTAGACTTTAGGAGTTTCTTGCCTTATAGTCAAGAGCTCCATGGTTCACGTGACCTTGTCCTGGGAATTCATACGTTCCGTTAACTGGATTCAAATCCCCGCGGGCGGAAATAGCAGCTTCTGCAGAATAAGGCGGATTGCACTTGCACTTTGAGAACTCTTCATTCGTATAGTCGTTGTACCTGTTTCAATCTTTTTTCAAACACGATTTTGTTGAAAATCAACCTCATTAAAGCTGTCAAAGAGTCCAAGTCGTGTACTTTGACGTGATCACGATCGAAAATTTTTGCCCTTGGTGAAGCACCCCATTTGAACCAATCTCCAAGTTTTGCTGCTTGCCCGATAAATCCAGAAATTTCAGTTATCTCTTTGAAGAAAGGAATGTTGTAAGATGGGAAATAAGAATATTTCTCAATAAACCATGTCAAATCAGAGTACACAATTTTACCGCTGAAAAATTATTCGAAATCCTTGTTTCTTCTCCCGGCCTCCCGATCACTTACGGCATCTGCTCCAAAACATAGAACAATCCGTATTTTGGCAGCGGTTGATTTGGAGTGAACTTTTTGTAGTCTAAAACAGCCCATTGATTGTTGTATGTTCCCGAATTGTAGAGCGCATAAATTTTGCACCATTCTCTGGCATCGCGTGCAAGTTGGTTTGAAACGATAGCTCGGACCCAAGTAGGAAGCTGTCCAACTGGTTTCGTGTTTTCGAAAAGTGAGGTGTTGAACACGCTGATTGTTGTTTCAATGACAGCCTAAAACCACTTTGATTGATTTTTTGCGAATCACTAACAAACCAGTCCAGATGTCTGAAGAGCGAAATCATCTGAAGAGTACAAAAGCCCCGGGTAAGAAGAGAATGCTGTTGCATAGCCAGGATAAAACTGACGATCTGTGTTTCCTTTTTTCTTCAGACTCGTTATGACAAAAATTACCATATCCAAACTTATAAAGTTTAATTACTCTAAGCATATTTTGAAATCCAGACATTGTGACTTGCGAGATGAACAAATCAGCGTTTCCCGGTGCAACTTTTATAAGGCCAGAGCATTTTCCACCAGTTTGTTCGAAAGCAGGATCCCTGGTTTTGTTCAACTTCTTCTCCAAGTCATAGAAGTCACCGTTCAAATTGAGGTACAGAATTGGATGCAATTCGTATGTGATTCTTGGTTTGAACTCGCGGCCCTCGTAGGCATCAATCAATCCAGAAACTTGATGGTACGTTCTGTTAACTGCTCCCCAGTACAAATCGTCTGGTGCGCTTGTCTCTAAGCTGCTTTCGATCCATTTTTGATTTTGAGTCAAGAAATCGGAAAGTCGGTCGCAGTAACCAGTGAAATTTTTGCAATAATCCTCTTGAGCATTTTGCAAATGGTAGGAGAGCACTGTCTTAGACAGAATTCCTTCTAGATAACCAGCCGAATAAGCTTGAAGTTGGGGACAATAGTCTTTTTTGGTTTCAACTTCCAAAAACGTCCATCTTGAAATTTTTCATTATTGTAATTTTACGTTGCAGTCATTTTTTCAAAACGTGTTTAAGTTAGATTATTTACTCAAAGAACGGCACTTATTCTTTTTTAAAGGCGCTTTTACTAGGAGGGCAACCGAAAGGAAGTTTGAAAAAAAGACAATAAGCCTCTAATTGAAATGCCCCTCATACAGCGGCTCTTGGAATAAACCTACTTTTCGATTTCTGTGCAAATTAGCCCGATTTCTCATAAAATTCAGATAGTTTTTGTTAGAAAAATGTTGCTTGAAAAATGGAACGACGCCTTTAATACAAGATCAATCGAAAGGTGTCTTGAACAATAGTAGGGCATTCTAATAGAAGAAATACGGTAGTGATTTGCAAAAAATGAATAAATTCCACTCGGTTTGCGAGTCATGAAGCATAAATCACACTTACCCAGTTGTATTCACTGCATTTTGCCATCTTGCCACCGCAACTTGATTACGACAATCAAATCCTGAAATACTTAGAAGGGATATGTTGAATTAGCGGTTCATCATACCGTCGAGTACTTGCGGTTTGTCGTCCACAAGGCAAAGTTGTTTGTAGGTATATTTCTCATCTCGACCCTCGGAGTTCTGAGCAACTCCCAAAGACACAAACAAAAGAAAACACAGCGCTGCAAAAATTAGAATGATGTAACAGTTATTCACGCCGCGGTGGATATTTCTGTTGCCTTACCTTTCATTTTGAAGACACGAAAATGTTGGGAGTGAGTAGGCAACTGAGCGCAAAAGCTTATCAAAAGTTAAGATTATTCTTATCAGGCATCTCTTTCTCTTCATTAGTATTTTCTTATCTAATTTTGACATGTCCATGAAAAAGTTGAAGGCACTTTATTCAAACACAAATTTGTCAAAATTTTGAGAATAATTGAAACACTGTTTTGAACATGAATGTTAGAGATCTTTAGTATGAATGTTGTACATTTCACGGGTCATAAAGCTGAGACCATCAGAAGGAAGGGGGCTTGGAATAAAACAAGAAAAAATTATGAGAGGCCAACGAGATCCTAGTGATTGACGGAGATTCTCAAAAATGCCAAGTTGATACGCATGAATATCCTGAAAAATCCTATTTAGTTGTTTTAAAAACACTACTAACCATAAGAAACTCCACTCGTGTTTGTCCTCTGTAAAACCCGAACACCTGAGCAGCAACAAGATAAAATGAGAAAAACGCAGCAGTAAACGTGAGAACAAAGAAAAGAACGTGGAAAAATTGATAAATTGAAATGAATCCAGAAATCCAGGCGAGATGAGGCAACATCACCTGCCATATGTTACCAAAAGTTATCCCGCTTTCAATTTTCGTGTTCAAAAGGTTCCAACCGTATGAAACAAGTGGAATTGTCATCAAGAGTAAGTTGACAGTCGCGGCCACAAAATACCTGTAAAATTATTTATGCTTGTGAATTATACTAAAGCGAAGAATGAAAAAGTACCTCTGGTTGAAATGGCCGACACAAACTCCTCCGAAAGAACAATGGTGATCCCGGCGAAAGACGCAAATATCACACACTGTAAATTCAAAATATCAATAAAACAGTTTTCTCAGAATTGATGAATTTTATGAATAAAAAACTGTACAGTAGAACTAGGAAAATACACTGCGAAGAAATCTCAATCAGACATTGAGCCTTTCGGAAGCGACGAAACACTAATTTGCAGTGTTTTCCTAGCTACTTATCTACCACTGGTGGAATAATTTCATGTGAATAATCTATCATACTTCTCCTTCAACTGATCAAAAGCAAAACTTCTGAAATATTTGTTTATTACCTGGGCAGTGATACGCTCGTAGCGGTGCATTTGAGTGACAAGAGTGACAAAACCTGGAGTTTTTCACTTCGTTAAATGTTTTTAGGGATTTTTCTAACTTGAAACCTGGTTTAACTATATTTGGTAGTATCGCATTTTTTCCGTTAGGTCCAGTTCTGATAAGAAGAACCCAGTTCGAATATAAGTTGAATGCCAAATAACCGATGAGAGAAACCCGTATAACCCACGCTTCTCCCATCACAGGATACCAAGTTGGGAGAACATAAAACAAATGAACAAGTATGCCAAGCGGAAGGAGCAACAGCAGAATCACGGTGGCTATCTGAAAAAAAAAGATATTTGTAGCGTAGCTTTCCGGTATGAATCAAACTATCAAAGATTTTTACAACGTTGTGACGTTTTCATTCGTTACTCAACTCTCACTTACAATGTCTTGAACTTGATTTGGAAACATTCGATGCAGTTTTTTCCGAAAATCCAGGTCATCTGATATGTTTAACGAGCCATACGCTTTTTGCATTTTTCTGAAAAGCAAATATGAAGGTATCCAAATTTTCTAATGAACCCAAATAAAGAAAATAGCTGTTAAAATTTATGAAGGCGTGTATAAAAAAATGTATCAAGTTTACTTAAGACTTATTATTTGACAAAAACTTTCAAAAAAAGCAGTATGAATAGTATGGCAGCAATGAGTGGCTCATCTCTTGACGCTCTATTCAATGTTACACTCTCTCGCTTTTTTCTCGTCGTCTGCTATCTCAACAAATGTGTTCTTTCCACTTTTGTGAACAGACCCAAGGATACCAACGTCTTACCAATAACCTCTTGCTCGTGCAGAAAGTTAAACAGAAAACTATTGGAATCAAAAAATATAGGAAATAGAAAAAAACTATAGGCAAAAACAATTTTATTCATCAACGCAAATTTGATCAAAAACTGATGAACAAATGTTTCTATATAAATGTAGGTAATTTTTATTTATTAGTTTTCTTTGCATAGTTGATGAATGATGTTGTTTCTATATTAATATATTAAACGTTTAGTTTTTTCTAACTTGGTCAGATTGCACGAGCGATAATATTGCAGTTGGATTGAGGAGATAGTATGGCATGGTTTGTTCCCGATGGTTGATTGAAATTAGTTAGCTACTTTTCTACTACTAGCAAAGGGGCTTTGCAATTTTCAATGGGCCATCGTTCTCCACTAGTCCAATTCCGTCTACAGCACAAGCTCCTTGATTGGTTCTTGTGTTTTCACAAATAAAAATAATCTACAATTGCTGATTTAGTTTGAGAAAAATTAGATTTTTGTGAAACCTTGTCTGTCCCTTTCGGACATTTAAAAGACGCTGTTTTCCATGATCTGTCCGCAACTGTTACAAATTTATCGGAACTGAATGGGCAGTTTTCAATGGTAGTGCAACATCCCTTCAATTGCACTCCGTGAGTTCCTTCGTAATAATGGAATCTGATACGAGACTGCTCTGTGAAAGGCTCCACAACTGCTTCAAGACCAGCCATTTCTCGTGGGAAAAGGAAAGTAGCAGCGTAATATTCTCCTTCTGTAAATAACTTGTTTTATTTCTTAAATCTGTTGACAAAGAAACTCACCTGTGCTTTCTTTGATTCCCGTAACCCTGTTCATGAATTGTCCAGTCACCACGTTGAATTTCGTTGTCAAACCACGAATTGATTGAGTTGTGTGCGCGTCTTTGTATCCACAAGTGTTCTCTAAAAGTTTCAAGTTTTCTCAAAATACGCAAATAAGCAAAATTGACCATTTTCAAAATCACATTTTGTTGCATTGCAGACAATTTCGGAAAACTCAGCAGTTTTTGCACCCTTTGCAATTACGTGCCCAGAAGGTAGCTTAGCCCTGAATCAGAAAAATTGATCGGAAGAAAATTACAACATTACGTTTTAACACTAGCAAAAACGGTTTCCTCTGCATGAGAAGTACCTACTGCAGCATTCTCAGGTTCAAACGACCCGCCAAATTTAGATGCTGTTCCACCAAATGCTTTCTCTCCGCCTCTGAACCCGTTAGAACCAAAACGTTCGGTTGCTGATACAATTCTTCCTTCGGGCTGTGCTTTCTCGAACAATTCTCTTCGTTTGTTTTTTGCAATTGTGTCATCTTTATCAACGCTGTTAGCAGAGTTTTCGTTTTGCTGGTCCTCAGAGTCTTCTTCAAATTCATTTTGACACTCGCTGCCATTTCTATCATAAGATACTTCGATGTCATCTAAGATAGCGACGTCTCCTTGTTGTCCAATAAAGTTTGATGCAACAAAAACAATCTGAAAACAAAACTGGAAACTATTTTCTGTTTGAAAAATCACTTACGTCAACTAACGAAGTTTTTGGAAGTATAACCTCAGTAGTTCCCATTCCATCAACGTAAGGAAACTCTTGACAATTGATCAAAGGATTACGTTCGGCATTAGTGGGGAACGACTCGCGGAGACACACTTGGAGAAGCACATTTTCAGACTGCCAGTGTTTAGCACGAACTACAATGTCACTTGAAGCGCAACCGATGGAGCAAGATGCGAACTGAGCCTCGTCTGATGGAGCAGCTGATTTAGCATATGCGATCAAGTAGCTGCCTTCTGGAGTTGCCCAAACTATATCATAAAGTTAAAAACTCCAAAAACTAACCTGGTGTTGGAACTCCTCTATTTTGTAATTGAACTGGAACACCATTAGCAATTTGCCAGTCAAGTTGATCATCAGGTGATGGAACGTTAGCCCAACAACACGGTTTTCCATCGAAGTTGCAAGTTAAGGCGTTTCCTGAAGCGGTGATAATGTTCATTTCTTAATTTCCATGTCAGTGGGACATTAATCTATCATCCGTGCGCACATCAAGAAACGGTGAAATGTTGACTAATCAAAACGTTCGACCACTTTAAAAATGCTTTCCATCAAAACTTTGAACATATACATACAAGTTTAAGCATTACTAAATAAGAAAAATGTGTGATGACAAACCTGATAGGACTGGGCCACCACCTTCGGCGTTATATCCGTCAGCCGTGAATTCGGTGAGGGAAACTTTTTGCCCAAGAAGACCTAAATAACTATTACGATTCAATCAACCGTTTGAATTTAACGATTCCAGAACATGGAAAGTTCCCGTTTTCCATCTCTTATTCTACCAGACACACTTTCATTTTTTTTTGATCTTACGCATACAGAATGTCACTACTCGACATCTTTCTTTTTTGACCGACACATTCCTTTCACTTAACGAGACGTTTATTCTCATACGCCGCTTTCCGAAAAATGTTTTCAACAATTGGGTTTTGTTCCTTTTCTGCAGCGATAAATATGTGTCAAAACTCTGCCAATGCTTTAAAAAAAGTATGAGGCTCGAAAAAAAAGTATGCCATTGTTGGAAGCTTTAAAAATTTGACATATGGGAAGTTAGATTATACAGATTTTCAATATGATTTTTGAACCAGGTTTGCTTTAAACTCTAAATAAAATACCAGTTTTTCACAACAAATGGGTTTTTTTCTGGAAAAACTCGGTATTTGAATTTAAATAAAACCTTCGATTGAACTTCCTTGTACTGCAATTGGTTCAGTTGGAGTTTTCCCGGCGGCAGCAACACGAGCCGCAGCAGACGCTGGTTGCGATACTTGTTGAGCCTGAGAACAACCGCAGCATTGTGGTGTGCACTGTACAAAAAACAAATGGTTAAACATAAAACACGCATGCAGGTTTGGATTTCCTTAGAGTAATTTCTCTCAAAAGACGACTTGGACTTTTGCGAAGAAGCAATTAAACCTGTGTGAAAAAGATTTGAAAGTACAGCGAGCATCCACCAAAAACACATCACAAATTGACAGTAACTTCATCAATGCATCATGCACAACTATGAAATTCCAAAACAACTTGCAACTTACCGAAGCAAACTGCTGTGTAGGTGCGCCATACTGGTAAGACCTTTGTGAAGTTGGGAAACATGCTTGTGTTCCTGCAAAAATAATAATGCCAGATCCACCTAAATTTTCTTGTTCATCTCAGGATGTCTTTTCTCGCGGCATAATAACCGGTTGGAATTGTCCGAAGAAGAAACGACTCGATGAACTTTCATTCTTAGCCGCCAAAGTGCGCCAATAACTACCGTGCCTCTTTTCCCAACGTTGCCGGTTGTTGGGAATGTCTTATGTTAGTAAGAAGAATGCAGCTAGAATGCTGTATCGGCTTATATAAGTGTCATATCTATCTGTATTGTTAAGTTGTAAACTGTCTCTTTATACTAAGGGTATAAAAAAAGTGAAACCAATTTTATGAAATCGGAAATGCGATCGGAGAAAGTTTTACGGTATTTCTTCATCATTCCGGACATTTCAACCGAGTGTATCCTTAGAATGTAATCAGGAAAGTGACTGTGACACTAATAGGATTTGGTGTTTTATGTTTCCGAAAAGTTGAAACGTTTCTCGGAGATTTTATCTCCACTGTTTCTCCCAGACCAAAAACACAGTTTTCGCTTTTCTCCTAAAAACTCGATTGGACTATTTCGGTATCTCCACAAGAGAACTTAGTTTGAATGATACCCAGCTGTGCCATCCATTCTAAAGGGTCAAAATTTGCATTTAACCTATAATTTGGACAGGTTGTTTACTTTTGTAAGACTACTTTGAGATAAATTTGACGTTTATTTTCAGCTTGAGAAAAAATTCTGAAATGTCTCCTGTCCACAATATCACTCGAAATTTTCTATTAAAATCTAGATTTTTTGAGGATTCACGAATCGAAATAAACTAGAAACGAAACACCAGTTATCAGAAAAGATTTGAGAAAAACTGATCATAAATCAGGAAAATTAGTTTCAAAAAAGTAGTTAAATGTTTATTTCTTTCGATTAAATTAATTTTGGAAGAACTTCACCATTCCGGACACTCTGAAGAACGTTGTCTTACCTTGCACAAGCAGGAACAAAACGCCAATACACCGCATGGTTGTTGAATGTTTTAAGAAAATGAAACAGCTGGAGGTGGGGAAGATGAAATTTGTAGAAAAATTTAATGCCAGGAAGGCGGGGCGAGAAGCTATGACCAGGCGCTTTTGAGGAATCCAAAACGAGAAAAGAAGGCAAAAGTCCGGATTGAGATAAGGATAAGTTGACAGGCTAAGGGCGGGGCTTTTCGTGTCTTTTTGTCTGCGCAAGAAGCGCCACAAGCGACTTCAGCCGGTCTTCTCCCCCACTCCCTGTACACCAGCCGATCCCTCCCCTTCTTCTGGTCGGCCTGTCTGTTCTTGTCCTCGATTTGACAGAATTGACCTGCATTTGTCAGATGGGTGACACTTCACCTTCCATTGCAAATCACACCCTTGATTGTTACTTTCAAGTCAAATTCCGCGGAATAAAGCAGAACGTTTTCTCCCGAAAATCTGTACAATAAAATAATAGTTGAAAAATTTAGCGAAAACAAATTTTTTTTTATCGTCTCATAATTTTCACAATGACTGAAAATAAAGTGTTTTACAAAAACATGTTTTTGGACTACTATGTGATATCAAAATTTGAAAACCTCGCATTCTTAGTCTATTCAAAATCAATGGGGGAAACGATTTCCACGTGAGAAAAATTTAAACACAAGACTACACTGTTACAAAACAAAAAAACAAGAAAAAGTTACACTACGGAGTTATGAGTTTGAGAATCTTGACTGCGCCTTGAAGAACAAGTCCTAGTGATCTGAAATTAAAAATTTATCATAGCCCCCGTATTTTGGCATTACTCACTGGTCTGTCTGTTGCCATAAGCGACATCATTAATTCAGCGTCTTTTTTCAATCGCGTACTTGAGCGTTTCCTTCTAGAATTTCGATCAGTTGAAAGTTTGAGCTAACACACAACGTACTTGACACTTGTTTCAGGATTACTTCGTGGACTGTAGGCAGAACGTGTGTGCGAAGAAGCTCGGGAACGTAGCGAGGTCCATTGAGATCGCAGTTGTCGACGGAGAGCGGGAGTTCTTAGTACTACGATTAGTGGATTCATAACAGGATCAATGAAAGCAAGGATCCGAGCAAGATGATACCTGTAACTAAGTTATTTTATGATGTTTCTGTAATGTTTCTTCACCATTTTGAAAGCTGTGCAATGTCTTCTCTTTCATTCACCCAAAATACAGCAATTTCGATGTAGGTTTGACCTAAAACGGATAAAAAAAAAGTCACTATCGACAAAATTAGAGTGTGAAATAAACGCTCCCGTCTTTGGTGAGGCGATTGAGTTCTGAATACATGTAGAGAATATCAACAGTATTTAAACGACAAACCGCAATTCGTTGTGTATTATATCATGTTGACGACGAACTTTGATGTGGTAAGTGATAGTTATCACAAAAATAATGATGGAAGCAGATAGGAAAAGTACAGTAAAAAGTGTGTGACCCTGAATATGAACTCAAAATAGTTGGTGAAAAACAGACGAACTTACTCTCAACAAATATGCCCCAAATGCATGGAAAACTGCAGTTCTATCACAGTGGGAAGCAATTTCTTCATATCCTGACTCCATAGACCTTAACTGGCTAATGCTTCATTAACAAAAATGTTAACTCACGAATTACACGATAAATTCACTCTTCCTTTTGACAAGTTCGAAAACAAGGCGTCAAGATTATTAATTGCACTCATCTGTGATAAATCTGTTTGAACATTGTCAATCTTGTGCTTTTTTACCTGCATTATTGAGAACAGAACATGGGAAGCAATTAGGAACATCCATACGCACGAAAACACAGAAACAACTGATATCCTTGATAAATGAATTGATTTTCCAGACATCGATCTATTGATCACCACCTTAAATAAATGTTCTGAAGTCAGAAGTGAAATATGGTAAAACCAAAACAAGAACAAGTAAATGAATCAGCCCAGTCAAAGAACCATTTTGTGCCAATGAATAAAGCGTTTCTTGAACCAAATGTTTTTTAAATTCATTATGAGCGAATAGATGCGTTTGAAGAGTTTCAGCAATTATGAGTTCGGGTGATTTCTCCATGTACTACAAAAGTTGTTAATCGTCATTGCTGAGCTCTAAAATCTTACGTCCTCGTTAATGGATCCATAACGATCTTGATACAGTAGGTCCACAAAAAAATAAAGGAAAGAAAACATGAATGCTATGTTTGAGCCCATTATGTTCAAGACAAAAAGAATAGTCGCCGTTGACAGCTTGTGATACGTTTGTGATAAAAGAAAACTCAGAAGGACTGTGTTCAAACAAACTGCAGTCAAGAGGCCAGCTTCAATTCGAAATCCGAAATTCGCATTCTTTGCCATTTTCCTGCAACAAGTTTTTTAGGACTTAATAAAAATTGGTGTTACTGGTATTTCCTTTCATTGTTCAAATCACAGATGTGCATATTATTCGAAGGGCAACAGTTATGAGTAATCAGACTACTCAGTTTTGCTGTTTTTTCTTCCTCTGTTTCATTGACCAGTGAAACTGTGTAGTTGGATTTAGTTTCATAGCGGCATCTAAACAATGTTGTTTTTGAAGAATTTTAAAAAATCACAACGCTCGAACAGCTTCCAGTTGAGTCCACAGCTTGATTGCAGCTAGTGAAAAGTGTTGCAAGAGAAGCCGCGTCTTAAATTAGCAAAGTTTTCAATTATTCTCACTTGATTCTTCAGACCTTCAGTACTAGAGATGGTAATTCCGAGTCGCTGTGAATGTTTGAAACCAGATTCGAACTTAGGAGATTCATGTAGGTCACATCTTTTGTTAACGCCATTCCCATGGTTGTAACATTCGAATGTTTCTCATGAGATATAAAATCACGGAAGTTACTGCAGTCTGTAATTGTCTTTATTCCAAAAAATCTCTAAATTACCAACTTCTCGAGAATCTAAGGAAGAAATCTTGAAATTTTAAAAGAGGTGCCGATACACCGTTGCATCTCTCTTTGATTTTACTTTGCCTTTTTTCTACATGTGGAACGTAGCACCTCCCATACAAGTCTGCATACACGTTGCTGATACGATCGCAAATCAGTCTTAATTCTATTCAGAAGAAGTAGCAGCGTATGAACTCACTGTCTATCAGAGTTTTCAACTTGGTACAGAGTATTGAATAAACCGGAGTACGCATAAAGGAAAAAATGTTCTGATTGTGGAATCAGAGCTCCTTTTTCGCAAATCTGCTAACATTATCAAATAATTGGAAAAATATGAAAAAACTCGTACAAGTGCATATGAGTATTTCAAAAACTCATAATGAAAAGTTCTTCCATAGTCCGACCTGGGTCGACTGTGATGACTTAGTATCTGGTTAACTTCACATCCCCTGAAACCTTTGATTTTACAAAACATTTTTCTTGATTCTAATCACCTTAACGCTTTCAAAAACCAAACTATTGAACGGTGTTTTGTTGGAACAAATCGCACGTAATCTGGCCAGCAGAGAATATATTTTTCTAAGTAGAAACTGATCTGAAAAAATATGTAAGTCATCATTCTCAAATGACGCCTACGTCACTATTTTGAATATTCCCAAGAAATATCTGATCGTTCTGGTTCGTACAAAGCTGGTATATTTGGTAGCTTTCATTGAATGGTGGCATGTAATGAGAGAATTGGAATGCCAACGATTGTGTGACAGATAAGATGATCAACACATAGTACATACCAGACTGTAAGTAACTTAAAACTTTTGAGTTGTGAGAAGAATGACCGTTCAGATCGTTCAAGCTGTGATGTTTAAAAACAGTTTTGTGAGAAAATGAAAGAAAAAAAATAATAAAACTGTGAAACTAATCTTCGAGAGCATAGTTCAAAGCGGAAAAATATGTTTCCTATAAAGAAAGTTTTGAGAAAAGAAAGTAATTAAATACTTAGATGCAGAAAAATCGGAAATGTTTTTCCCGGTGTAGCAGAAATAAGAAAAAGTTTTCTTTCCACAACTTAGTAAAACTGTCTTGGAAGAATTCTCCCGAAAAAGCTCTTTCAATTGCGTCGGAAGTACATAGGAAACGACAAAACAGTGTATTGTGCTGAAGCCAAGAAGACGAATTGAAACATTTGGTTTTGTATCCCAAAATGAAAATACAAGAAAATATAGCATCATATTATAGCTTTCAAAAATACCAAATTGTGAAAAAATTCTGTGACAACTGAATGTCAGTCACAGGATTTTGTTGAAAAAATTCGGGAACGACTAATAAAGCAGGCAGTAGAAAATTTTGTTTGCATGTTTTTTTTAAAAAGGACTTCTCTAACAAACACAAATTGAGAAACTCACAATGAACGTTTTCATTCAGTTTTGATGTAAAAATACGGTTCGAAGATTTTCTTGCCTAAGGCGGTTTTTTCTCAATAAAATCTTGCTTGCCAGAACTTGAGCGCAAGACATTCTTGAAAGTGATGCCAATTTTTAGTAAGATAGTCAAGTATACTGGGAAACGTTAAAGTCTACACATAATCATATAACGTATTCTGGACAGACATTTGAAAACACAACAATGAAAGTACTCAGACATTGTTACACGCCGGCCCAATTATTGAGGTTCCAGGACAATTGAGGTAGTTTATGTGAGAGCTCATCTTGACACAGACATTTGAAACTAACAATTGGACTAATTATCAACCAGACTGGGAGGCAAAACACACAGTGCTGCCCTAAATAATTTGTAGAATACTTTTTTATATGAATAATGATACTGTTCCTGAAACCGTAAAAACGCCTCAGCAAATTTGAGCAATCTGTAAGGTTGTCTTCTTGTGTGTTCGGTAACTATTCATCCGATGAAGTTTATTGAAAAAAACTTGTCCGGAACATAAAGCAAGAGGAAAGAGACCGAGCTGTTATTGAAATGGTTTACAAATAAACTAGAAATGTAGACATAATTAGGACTCAATTAGGTTCAACTCGAGGTAATAATACATTCTATTTTGAAGAAGTTGGGAAGCGTGTTCTCCTGAACTGGAGATTCCATTTTGCAAGTTTTGGCATAGCATTTTTGGAAATGAATTAGATTGGAGAATTGAGAATCAATGAGAAAGCCGGAAGGGTTGAAGGAAAAGCTGGGTGTACAGTCACAACAGAATACACGTTCATGCACAACAATTGTAAACGATGGAAAGTAGTTGTCATGATTTTTGAGAACAGAAGAGCAAAAAAATGAGATATCATCAGGATCATGAGAAAAACATTTGGTGAATTGTTGTTTTAAACAAAGTCACCTCGAAGTCAAAAAGGAGGAAAAAAGGAGGCAGCACCGGTTAGACAGAGAAGAGTGTTCAAATGTTTGATGAAAAGTCAACTGTGATTAGTAGAGATGTTAGCTCAATAACAGAAAGGAAAAGCGAAATTCCAAATGATTATAGATTGTTTTTGAACGTTTCGAAAACTTTCAAACAGGGCGTTTTTGTAGTCTAGTCTATTGCTCCTTGACCATGCTCTGCATCCCAAAACTGAGTTGGACTGCGATCTACGTTGTTGAAATCTTGCCAGAGAGCGAGAATCAGTTCGCTGCTCATCAATTCACCAGCGTGTGTAGAGATCATCCGCAACATAAAAACACCTTAAAACCAGATTTTAACGTTACAATTTTTTATGTGATTACCATCTTTACGAAGGAAGTTGTTAGTGAATTTCCGCAGAGTGACGTCATCTGCAATTGGCTTAGCTGGATGATCCGGCAAAACACGAAGGTACTTTCGAACAAACGACATTCCCTGTAAATCTCGATCAGTGGTTTCAGAGGGTTTGTTCAACTTGATAAACTAAGACTCAGATTCGAAATTAAACCAGCTCTTCGATTGGTTACATACCTGAGATGGTATGAACATAATAAGGATCCAGTACATAGTGTTGCAAACAGTTATAATTCCACAAGTCAGAAACCAAAACCATAGGAAAAGGAATATTTTCTCATTGAACATGTTGATCATCAACACACATTGCACAGTATGACGATGAATGTTTCCCAGAACTCGGACCTGTATTAGGTGAAAAGAAAATAATAATTTTCACTGAGTTACCTCAAAATCACATAAAGTGACCCTTGGAAACATTCCAGTTTGTTCCCACTCAATTTCATGCATAAGATCTTTCAATAGAGAAAATCCATAGGCTAGATCATTTGAACCAAGAAGATGGTTCAATAAAAAAAATTGTAGGAGGACATTCGCAGAATAGAGCACCTGAAATTGCGTTTTTTTGCTGGTCTCAGGAGAATTAAAATTTTTGCTGGTCTCAGGAGAATTATATCGATATTAACCTTGATTCCTATGTAGAGCATTGTGACGTAACAACCACAGTGGCGGCCACAGTTTGCGCCCATTTGTAAATTCGAGAAACAACTTCTACTGTGAGCTTGTCGGTCGTTATTAGTTAGCTAAAAATACAATTTGATATGATTCTGATTCTTTTTAAGCCCAACCTGAACCTCGTCTTGCATGTGACGTGCCATCGTGTACACAGTTCTTGTTTTCACTTCCGAATCCATTAAGCGAGCATCACATGCCATTTGCACAAGTCCCTGCAGGTTGATTCCTAAAAATGAAATTTTAATTTGCACTCCTTACTTTACTGACCGCTGTGCCAATAAAGTAGGCCTCTCCAAAGAATACACGGAACATAGAATAGAAGGGCTTCTATAGCTAAAATGAAAGGAACCCATTGATAATATCCTATTTGACGGTTTCGTCGCGAGTAAATTTCGCGCGGAATATCTTCTTGCATGGGTACCCAATAAGTGTTTTGGACCCAGCAATAGTTTTCAGTATACTGTTCCATAGCATCTGTGAACGTTGCCGGCACCCAGCACTGTATAGGAAAGCCCACATACTGTTTTGCCGAAACAAGTAGTGCAAATGAAGCAACTGTAACACAAACTTTGGCTCAAGATTGTCAAAAAAGACTCACGAATAGTTGTAGTATAGTAATAATTGAGTTTGTCAACAAAATCGTCATCTAGACGAGGATAGAGCGCGCGAAACGCAGATGCCAAATAATACAGAATCATAGCAGGTCCAAACTCTTTTTTATGTCCGTGCCCTGATCCTGGAAACATAACAGATATAAATTTATTATGTTAAAGAGTCTAACCAGCGCCGTGACCAGCAGTGCCGACGTGATGGGAGTCAATACGAAGTTGATGAGAACCGTCCAATAACTTTTGAGCCTTAATAAAATTATGAGTTTTGAAATTTTCCAATTCCTTGGCTATATTATGTATTAGCCTTGTCGTTTCCCTCAAATTGAATTTACATTACGGCCTATGTTATGAAAAAACAATTTGAATTTGATTAGTGTTTCTGAATAACCTAATAATTAATCACGTAAAAAGCTTGAAGAATAAGCGTAGAGGAACAAATAAACTACAGAATTCTTCCTGTTTTCAGACTATTGGTAATTTTCGGAATCACTAACAAACCTTCTTTATGTACTTGGTATTTGCTTGTTTTGAATGATACATTGATGCTGACTGTTAATAGTTTTACATGTTTTTAAACTGCAAACTGTAGAAAAAACGGTAACCTGTGAGGAACACGTGTAAAAATAACTCCTGTAGGTTTGATAGGAAAGTGTTAGAAGAGTGAAAAAGAAGAAAGAAAGCAAAGCACCTCGCAAAGTAGTTTTCTTCTGCTCTCGCAGTAACACAAGAATCTGAGTGATCATCCAAATAGCATTATGGAGCTAGATAAACTTTCTCTCAGCTACTGCCTAACAAAATCGATATGTGGAAGTTATTCAAATTGTTTTTTTTCCAATAAGTGAGCGTTACACGGTAACAGGCTGCGAAAACTATTCCAACTCAAAAATTTAATGAGTAAAAGGATGTTTCAATGTTTGTTGAAAACATGAGTTTAACAAAATTTTGTTCAAAATATCTTAAAGGCATCTGCGTTTTCAACATTGTGAAAAGAAGAGACGCGTCCATGAGTGGGACTTGAACATTGGAAAACTTATAAACGGCTCGTGTTGTCGTCTTGATAAATTGTATTAACATTAAGTGCCTCATCGAAGTATAAAGAGTGGACACAAGTTTCACTTCGCAGATAAACTCAAATTTGGGAAACGACAAGAACTTGTATATACATATTAAGCAACTTCGGTGTTTTACTAGGGAAATCCGATTTTCGCCTAGCCTATTTGTATTTTTTATTGTACCAATCGATAGGTCTCAGCGAGCTGATCTACGTTTCAAAACTCCATTTTTGCTAAATGTCCTTCCTAAGAGCAACCCTAAAAGTTCCGAAAACCCCCAAAATTGGGACTTTGAGGACCTTTTTGAAGATGTTATCAGTGGTTTCAAGGAGGTCTGGATAGTGCTAAGTATAGATCTTTCAATCCTGATAAGATTCTTAGAAATTCTGAAAAAGTACTGAAACGTTGATAAGCTCGCTGAGCCCTATCGATTGGTATAATGAAAAGCACAAAAAGGCTAGGCGAGAAACGGACTCACCTAGTTAAAGTTTTTTAAGGTTAGTGAAGGTAACACACCTGATATGAAGGAAGATTGTCGAGATGCCGGGCTTTTTCAAGTGGTGTCCGCTGCAAATTTGAATGATTTCATTTTTAAATAACCTTCATTTTTTCTTTGCTATGTGCCAAAAATTCAAATTGAAACTTCGAAGCCAAATTTCAAAAACCGATTTGAACGGGATTTAAATTTTGAAGCATTGATTTTTTCGTTTGTTTTAGTGAATGTATTTACAGTTTTTTTGTCTCTTAAAGCAGTCTCCTGATATTTGTTCCTAGTATCTGGCTGCTTTTTCTTTGCTGGACTACTTGCTGGTGGAATACGAAGTACGAGCGAAGTTGTCGGCGCTCGGGGCGGAGGTGGTGGAGGAACTCCGATTATCCGCGAGAGTAGTGGCGGTTCAGGATTACTGGAAGAGCCGAGCATACATCCGTCTGAATGAGAAGGTCGCGTTGAGTTTCCCAAAACAGTGTTCGGAATATGTTCTTTTGTCGAGCATGTTGATGTGGAAGTTGTAGTACATGTGCTACGGGTCTCACTGTTGCTTGCCGAACTGTCGACGAAGCGAAGACGGCGACCAGCGAGGTTTGGCTCGAAGGACAGTTTGAATCACTAAGACATTCAGTTTGGTGGAGTTGAAAACGGAACGGGCAATTTTAAAACTTTCAGCTTAAAAACGACTCCGGCAGGATAAGCAAATGAAATAAAAACAAAATCAGGCATGCATATGTTTTTTGAATAGACAACATCAATATCTGGTAAATACTTGTTAAACGGAAACGGTTCGAAAACGTATGTCTTAGCTTAGTTTTGGAAAACGCGTTTACAACTTGAAATGCGTATTGCAGGTTTCTCTTTCTTATGCAGAGCAGAAGATGACAATCTTTCAAATTGAATGTGACTTTGTCTCTCACAGCAAGTCAAACGATTTGTTGCTATTTCAAAGAGCTTTTCGTCGCATTACTAAACGCATTATTCTAAAAGTTCGGTTTTTGAACATTCTATTAACAGATTGGTAGCATGAAATCAAAAACTTTGAGAAAGTTTCAATTATTTTGATAAATTTAGAGGAAACGAAATTTCATATTGTTTGATTCATGGTAAAAGCTTTTCTGGCTTCAGCTTCTCGAGAATTCAGCTTTTTCAATCTCTCGTGTCTTTGAAAATGATTTTTCCGAACCCTTTATTCACATTGAACGCAGCTGCGGCGTTTAATGAATTTGTTTCTTAGGTGGCGTTTTCTAAACGTTGATGAAGCATGCGATCTATTATACATGTGCATCCAGGAAGTCAAAGTAAATATGTCATTAGATGGAATATAAAACAGGTCTGTTGATGGCAAAGTGTCACAATAATTGCCTTGAAGATGGCTCAGTGTAATTAAATAAATCTTTGATAAGCTATTGCGTAATTAAAGACAAGCTTATATTTCAAATGAAAGTGGGGAAGCTCTTTCAAGAGCTTGTACTCCTAAACTTCCCGGAAGAACGGCTCAATTTCAGTTTTTCCCGGGGTTAACGTTGAAGTAGTATTTGGAAGTGCATCCTTTCATGTGAAATCTAATATGCGCGGCAGACTAGCGTTTCAATCTACGATTTTCAGAGTTTATTCGTTTGTTATTTCAATTGGATTCAAATCGTAACAGGTGTTTTCATGACGCGACAGACTGCAATAACAATTTTCGTGAACATGTAACAATGCATTGAAAAAACAAGTAGTTTTCCTTTTTCTACTACTAGAAAAAGGGTCACGACAAACAGAAAATATTAATAATTGATGTGCTTGAAAACTGTCCAGTAAGCAATATTGATAGTTAGTTCTACATCGTCCCGTTATGCGCAGAAGTTTTAAAAATTCTCCAAAAAAGCTTCAAAACACAATGAAAAACATATCGCGAGTTTCACGCAAGAGCAATTCCTACCTAGTTCGAATATTTTTGGCAGTCCGAAGAATTATTCATTTTTTTATTGTTTTTACTTTTCTTCGCAAACAAAGAAGAGGTGCGTGGTGACTGATGTTGACAACAAAAAACCCTTTAGTTTCATGAAAATTTTGGATTATGTATGAGATCAGATTTGGGAATACTTTACGAATAAGCGCAGCGCAAAGTTTGCATGTTACGGCTCCATCATCTTCACAATCTCTTAACTTAATCTTTGCTTCAACTCCAAAATTTGAGGTTTCGCGCATGCACGACAAGAAATGAAGTGGAACTAAATAGCGGAAACAGGAGAAAATACGTTATCCGTCATGTTCAGGAACATAACTTTCATCATTACCAATAGAAACAAATCGAGATTTACGTTTCTGATGAATTGAACAGTACCTTATACTTGCCAAGGCGTGCAGCAAACCTGTGCCAGGAAGCTTGTCCGGCGTGCATTTCAGCAGGCACCACTACTGAGCATTTCCCGGGTTTCTCCAATTCTTCAGCAAAGACTCATTTATGTGTCAGCCCGTCCAAAATATGGCTAATTGCAAGCAAGCCAGTAGATTACTCGACGACAGATAGCGGCAGTGTATCGCTTTGTCAAAATTTGAAAGTTAAAATTATTCAGAAAAATAGGTGTTGAGAATCCGGCAGGGTGTCAAAAACTGAGCAGGCAGCGAGAGCGCAAGGGCAACACAGCAGCAAGGGGTTTGGTCAGAAAGGGGCGGCGTCTCACAGCCGGCAAAGGGATTAACACCTTAAATCACACGCATTTCTTCAATTCTCATTCTGATTTATTTTTTTTCAAAACTTAGTATAAAACAAAAATTATTTTGCATATCACGGTTTCTATAAAAATTTCCATATATGCCTCCGACAATATGTGTGGGTTTATTCCTTGTTGTCTTTTTAGACATGCTCAAAGTTAAAGTCAGCTATGCACTCGGAAATGCTTCCGTATTTGCATAGCTATGGGCCGCATGTTTATTAAATGGGAAACCTTTATGAAATTTTAAACATGTTTCTGGCACTAAATTTGATTTGACGCGGAACCACAAACGACTGAATTGTCAAGCTAGACTAACCGCAGAACGGAAATGATTATATTTCTGGATATCATCAGACTGATAACGTTCCAACCAAACCCTTTCCATCACTTTTCATTTCTCCTCTGGTACATAGATTTTTGCCTCATCGATAAAATTACCAAGAAGGAGTAGAAAGTATAGGAAGATCCCTATACGAACTTGCTCATAATATTTCGTGATCTTCCCTCCTCCCCTCCTAACCACATGCTAATCCGCCAAGGGCACTGTGATTTGAGTTTTTTTGTAAAAGTTCTAAGATGCATGAAATGACCGGCCTAATATGAATTATTACTGGCGTTTGTAAAATGCTTTGACAGATGAAAAAGAAACTCAGAAAAAGCTATATCAAGAGTTAGATAGATTTTTAAAATCAACTAATTCAGAAACATACATAAATCCAAACTAATTAAGACATGAAAAAACCTGACGTTGAGTTGAAAAATTCATATTTTTATGAAGCGGTCAGAAATAGAAAAGAAATCATGCTCTTGTCCCATGCAACACGTAGACGCCAATAACTTTTAGTCTGATGTAGCTATGCCGATGACAAAAGTTAAATATTGGAAACAAACCTTAGCTGGTCGAAACATTTGTGCTGATAGTAGTAATCATTGAATTATTGATTTTATCTCATTCTACAAAACTAAATTTCTGAATTGAAATTACGAATGGGGAAAATGACAGTGCAATGCGTTGACATGAGTTCTCAAAATGGAAAGGAATACAACACGAAAAGACGAAATAGACTTTTTCTTAGATGGGTAACTTTTCATTAAGTAGTCTTGTATTGAATCGTAAAACAGAGTAGTTGGCGTTTTGTCATTTCTTAATCTTCATATGACGGAGCAATTCGAGGACAAAGTCAATTGTCGCCCGTGGAGCCGACAAGACAGCCAAATTAGTCTACCAGCTTGATACACAAAGTGGCTACGAATATTTCAGCGCTCAAATATTTATCATCACCATACTACTTCAAAAAGTCAACCAAAAAGAGAGAACTCAAAAGAAAAGAAAGATGAAAATGCAACTCGTCAGAAGTTTGGAAGATTGTGGTAATGCAAGGGTAGGAAACGCAACCAACTGTGAACAAGCTTGATTATTTCAACTATTTTTCGAATATCGAAAGAAAACATAAAATAAGAACCAATTATTTTTCTAAAAACAGATATCCTCCAGTGCTAGGTGACAGAATAAAGGTAAATGGGCGAACTTCCGTGTGAAAGAGTGTCATTATACTACACATTGTCATCTACCAAAACCGCTTACGTTGAGAAAATTTCCTAAGGAAAAAGGTGGGCACTGTGCCAAACAATGTGCTGGTTTTTACGGTACGATTTTGAAAAAACTGTCTAAAAAAAATGTTAATCTTCAATAACTTACTTCTTCTATTGAAGACCTTTCAGAATGCAATTGGGATTCAGAGCAAGATTCAGTAACCCACATGGTTAACCATATTGTGCTCCGACAACAGAAATTGGAGACTTAAATAAAAACTTGAGAAGCGAAAGACATTTAGTGAATGTTTGAATTCGACTTTTCACACATAAATGTGAGGTCAATTTGAAGAAAACATAGTTTCGCACTTTTCTCAAATGGCTATTGTTTGCTCCCGTTGCTGCCTTTTCAAACTATTATCGAAAGTTCTTGGGGAGAAATTTAAAACCGTTTCACCAACTTTCCGGCACCGGATTTCTTTCCAGTTTCAGAAAATTTTTTTTCAGGATGGTTTTTTGTTACTGCCGGATACCTTCATTCATGACAAAACGGATTTAGTTAGAGTGAAATCTGGTTTGAAATCAAAAAGAGAGAGAGAGACAGGGAGAGCCTCAATAAAATTGGACAAGAAAATGCAACGTTTTGGAAGAAGCCAAGAAGTTTGGGCGGGTTGCTTCTTCTTCGCAGTCCGGACCCTAAAGTACCTCTGCATAATCATCTGACAATGTTTGGGACTAGAGAATGCAATTTTCACATACGCCGAAGTCGCACGCGGGAAAAATTTTGAAGCACTTCAAGGCTTAGCACATCTTTTCAAAACCACTTTCAACTTCTCCTGCACCAGTAAGAATCTTAAAGATACTAAGAGTTGTAAACTGGTTTTCATGAAACAGAAACTGTTCAGAAAAGTCGGGTTGATAAAACATGGTGATGATGTCTTTTTTTTTTGAATTTGGAAGTTTTGTAAAGCACAAATTGAGTTTCTGTAAACTGTTAATCCCAGTTCAGCATTTTAAAGTATCAGGTTTTGGAAACCAGCTACTTTAGGAGAATGATAGGCAACTTTATAAGCAGTAGGTAACTGCACCGAATATCTTCGGACAAGCTAACTGTGTCACTCATAATGTCAATGTCACACCGCGAGTGTCCAATAGTCAGAGAAGAGTGATGAGAAAATGGACGCCGATCATGTCCGTCACGATAGGTTTTTTTGAGATATCTTTGACAACTGTTATCTTAATTTCCAAAATAAGACCAGACCACACAAGAAAATTTAAATCTATATAGTATTTTTTTGTGAAGATTTTTTATGATGAATCACGAAAGACTTGCAATAGACGAGTAGAATAGCTAAATGAAAGTTTTTCCGGTAAAACTGAGTTATTCATTAGATATATCTTGCCAAAACATTGTCTGTTCCAAGAGTTCGCGTTTCACTAAAATGAGCGGGTTAATACAGAACCAGAGTTGTTCCCTTGGGAACTTTCTCGGGAGCATGGAATGTTCGGTTGGGGTGTTATGTGTCACAAACATGTTTGGGTCTTCGTCCCGTATTTTATATGGTGAACACTTTCTGAGCGCGCTAGGGGAACAAATTCTTCTGTTGCCGAAACTGCATGCTTATGTCGCTTTCAAAACTTGGATAGAGATCACAAGAGACAAAAAAATATGCATTCTAAAAATGAGACAAATTAAAGTGTTCCACCTGCGCAATCCGAAGCGGAATCAGAATATACTTTTCGGTGCAGATTTTCAAGTGAGAGATTAGTTTATTCTATTGTGTAAACTGAATAATTTGGCGTTTTCATTTCTCTCCTATACTAAAAAATGCATGAACCCCAGGAAGGCTATATACATTTTTTTTCAGACATACTCCCGACGAAAAAGAGATGAATGGGTTGTGATGGACAGTGAGATATTCAATTAGTTCTAATCTCATCCGCACATTATTATTCATTCATTTTGAGTTCTTGGTCAAATTCTTATAAATAGGAAATGAAAAAACAGTTATAAAGTCTTACGTATTTTTTCTCAATATCGGTTATGGCAAGTTGAATATACAAAAACTCATCAGCATTACTGACAACGTTTGAAAAACATTATTTTCAAAGAAAGCGCCCCTACAAACAATAAATCTAGATTAAGCACTTAAAGCAACTGTTGTCACGTCGCATCATTCTCTTCAGAAGCTTTGAATCAATATAAAAAATGTGATGCGAATTGGTGCAGAAAAAGTTACGAGCATAGCTGAGGAAAATTAACGTTCGAAATTTCTCACAAAAACTTCACAAGTTTTGCAGCCCAGTAGAGAGATAGAATTTTGAACATTTTCCAGAAAATACACTTCTTTCAGACTATTCGGATTACAGAAACAGGAAGTAGTTACGTGAATTGACTGAAATAAGCGTGGCTCAACCAAAAGAACTATCTAAAAAAAGACGAACGTAATTGAGGAGTTTTAGTTGTCTTGTTCAGATTTCAGTGTGTTGAAAAACACTATCTTCTAAGAATTTGTAAGAAAAAACGATTCTAATGAAGTACTAACCGGAAACGACGAGTAAGTTGGTGGAATTGATTGGCGAAGGCGTCTTGTGGGATCAGGAACTGGCACAGATACTTGCTTGTACCTCGACCCGCCGTTGGTCAGTGGAGTTGTTTCGCGTAGAGGCCCAAGCGACGGTGGTGGGCACGTTACCGGTTGATTATTGTTCAAAGTAGCTAATGAATGAGTGGACGAATTAGGATCACGGTTCCGACTGGAATTTGACGCAGGTGAAAACTGGGCGGATCGACTTGTAGTCAGTGACATATGTTCAGAGCGTGTAACTCATTGATGATAAGCAGGTGGAATCTGACGCTTCTGAGACAACAGTAACGGTAATTTGAAAAGTGGTAGTAGAAGATAATAGGGTAAAGTTAAGCAGAAGAAGAAGCTGTGGCAGCTCGTGCCTCGTCTGTTGTCTCTTTTTTCCGCCCGGAGAGAGTAGACGCTGGGAAAAGAGGCGGAGCAAAGGGCCGCAGGGCGCTGTCAAGTCTATACAGCGGAACGCCAATATAACTCTTAAAAAAAGAAAAAAAAACTCGGAGTCCCAAAGACACTATCAGAAATTAATGGGAAGTCAGTTGCAAAAGTCCGCGAAAATAAATAATGGGTGATCGTTGTTTTCAAGAACTTCTTTTGCAGAACAATATTAAAACAAATAATCCTAGAACCTATCAACATCCCGAATAAGTAATTTTAGAAAAAAACAGCTATTCTGAAGTATGCCCGGAAGTTTTCCAACTTAGATTACTAATAAAAAAAGAAGACACGTGATTGTTCTCTCGCCCTCTTCACCAGTCGCAATCATTTGCACCAGTTCTATAGATTCACCAGGTTTCATCACTGGTGGCACAGCTGTTCGAAACGTCGGACGCTTATGACAAAACGAATGACTTGAGTTCACATTCCAACTCACATCTGGTGATTATAATTGAATTACTTGCTAAAATTGGGAACAGAACAGATGTTTTTTCTAAACCTGAGTTCACGTTGATCTACTATTAAAATCTGAAAAAGCGTCTTTGAAACGGTAGGAAATCGAGCTTAATTTCGAAAAAAAAAGAGAACAACCCACCAGGAACATACAAACGACTGTGAGAAAAATCTGAATAACGCGTAATAGTTGATTGCGTATTAGTGAAAACAAACAAAGAGCAAATCCAATAGATTCAGCATTGGCATTAAATTTCTTCAATTTCCTCCAAAGATCAAAATTTCGAGCTTCTAGGAGAGTACTTCTTTTGCATAGCTTCGATTAGTATTCAAAAATGCAAAAACTGAATATTTTTTGGTTCAAATGTCAGTTCCAATTACCGCACTCATTTACTGAACAATGAAAACCCCCCTCTGTTCTGGGACACTACTTGTTAGCTCGAAAAAACGATGAAAATTCTATAAACTCAATATAACAATTCTTGCTAACTATTCTTAGCAAGTTTATGTTGTTCGCATGTTGGTGATGGTTGAAGATGATAAATTATAATTTTTCTAATAGAAAACGGCAGCAAAAACATATATATTTTTTATTCCGGAGTGATAAACGTTTTTTTTCTACTCGATGTTATCTAGAGGTATCAAGTTCTATGTATGTATTTGCAATAATCTTCAAAGTCACACCGGTTCAGCCAGTGGTGGCAATGGAGCTATTGCGAAATCGAAAACGGCCTCACGTTTTCCGAACCCCACAGGCCGCATTGTGAAATTTTGACAACAGTTTTGGAATCAGCGTGTTCTAATCTCTTAGAACAGACTATTTCTGGGTCATCAGCCGACAATTTCAGTTCTTTGTGCAGAAATCAAAATTTTTCTACCGTATAGCTCCATTACCGCCGCTGAACTGGTGTGAGTATTGGGGTATTCTGTCTAAAAAATACAATAACTAGATGTCTAGAAATTCTGAGTTTTCATTGTATATTCATGAGGTCGTTATTCTAAATGAAACCCATGGCAGATTTCACAAGAGTTTCA
This sequence comes from Caenorhabditis panamensis, assembly GCA_900883565.2. NCBI lineage: Eukaryota > Metazoa > Nematoda > Chromadorea > Rhabditida > Rhabditidae > Caenorhabditis > Caenorhabditis panamensis. The sequence goes on along the minus strand of LR537721.1, from coordinate 34,805 downwards.
TTCGTTTTTCATCATTACTTTTTCCTACTCAATCCAAAACAATATCAATTATTCAAAAAGCATGCACAAGTCAAACTAGGAAACGCACTGTATGCCCTCACCGGAAACGAAAGCAACAACAGAAACACCGCAGCACAAGAAAATAAGACCTATTGTGTTCAAACTGTCCTTCTGAATGAATAAAGCCTCATTTCTTCCAAATCATCATGATTCGAACAAATTATTATGCGTTCCTGAGATTGTGACAGTTGATTGTTCGCGGGCTTTTGCTTTCTGCGCCCAATTTTGTCAATTTCGTGGCGAGACCCGCTCACTTGGAACAGATTCACCTATCACAACACCAAGGACTCATAATATGCATGAGATAGGATTCCTAACCGACAGAGTAGTCAGTAAAGCTTCCTATCGCGGAGCTCAAAAACACTTGAATGATGTTGCAAGGATACAAGATTACGGTAGATCAAAAAATGTGTTCAATCCTTGAAACATCTCTCATTTGACGACTTACCGGTCGATTCACACAGGTATATTAAGTCCAAAAATGTTTACGGTACTACTCCAAGTAAGTTCCAAAGATTTTTTCTGAAATTTAATGGTTTAAATGATGAAAACTTCCAATTCTAAAAGATACGCCGTGTATTTGAAGAAAAACAAACGAAAAAATATACATACATTGATGAATGGAGGAAGAGCTGTTTCCAAGCAGACCAATTAAATTCAAATTGTGACCAAATCACCATAGTCACAACAACGTGCGTAATGCGAGAATGTCAGCGTTTCAAAAACGCGACTTTTGTGAAAAAGGCAAGAGAACTGAAAGACTGGGATGAAAGGAAATTACGGTGGAAATGAGTTCGGAATCAAGATAATGCGTCAAACGAAATTGGAGCAGAGAAGTGAATTTAGAATACTTTCTTTTTCAACAAAATGAAGAAAATAAATCCACGTACAACTCTGTCAGCTCTACCCAACCAACCAGCTTCACAATTACCGAAGAACTCAGACGCTGCTCTCCAGTCCTCGTGTCATTTTCTGTCCTACGTTTTTTTTTCTAATCTTAGCTGGACATCCTCATCCGCATTTTCTCGTCACTTCAAAAAAGAAAAATGAACCGAGACGTTCCCTACAATAGATGAATGAGGGCAAAGACAAATGAATGTGAACAATTGTTGTGAGCAGATTGTGGTGAGAAGTAAGATTGATAGGAATGTGAAAAATTGATGAGCTTTAACACAACCCAAATCAAAACTACAGTAACCCAAGTGGCAGTACAAAGTAGTTTCAAAGTACAAAGTAGTTTTCGAAAAAGAAAAAAACGAACGAACAAACTCGGGTGATGGCTCGCGGGACTTCTTTAAAAAAAACTCGTTCACAAGAAGGCAACCCCAATTTTTCAAAATCTGTTTTTGAGTTGACATATAAGTCTGTCAGAAAACTATTTTTTCGTGGAAGAATTTTCGGCTTTGAAATATATATATGAAACGCAGGCTGTAGCGAATTACAAATCTAAGACTTTTCTTAGCGAACACTGAACAAGTCGACAAATCAACTGATTGAATTTGAAATGCAACGCTCTGCGTTATGATACAAACATGGGTCAATTTTTCTGTGAACATCAAAAGTATAGGGTTGAATGTAACATATCGAGAGTCAGTCAGTGGGACCATCCGTCGGGTCTCATCAAACGCACAACAAACAACTAATAATTCTGTTGGGCGTGAGGGCGGCTCCGAAAAGTCAACTCCTCGTCATATCCCCAGTGGTTCGCAAGATTCTTGCAGACGTTCCGTCTTTATCTCTCACGTTGAGTACTCAATTATTTTCGGGTTGTGGCAGTACGCGGAACTCTTGTTATATTACAGGGATATTGGACCAAAGATAACTAACACTGACAAGCGTTGTCATCAAAAACTTTGACGAAAAAATGACCACATTCCTGGTTCATTGCAAATGAGAAAGAGAGAGAGACAGCAAGTGTTTCTGAGAGGCGTTAACAAAACACATAAAAAAGATGAGCTGGAAGAAAGAAAAATGATACTTCTTCATCAAAACGACAGTGAACCAGGTTGAGATGACAATGATTCTTCAAAATTTATGATGACAAAAGTCTATATTAATGCTAGTTGCAAACTTTGAGGTATACTGTAAGTTTCAGGAAAGAAGTTGAATACTGAAAAAGCGAAGGTATCGAGTTTTCGAACCTTGTTTATAGAAAAAATGACAGAAAAGAATATAACATTTTCTAATTACTTTTTGTGATGTTGAATCTAGGTGTGAGCTCTTTCTTTTTTCTAAAGATCTAAGGAACTGATAGAAGTGTAAGTGTACACTCGAACTGGCGACGGAGGAACTATAAATAAAAATCTAAGTGTAGTATTATAGTTCAGAAATTGTGTCTCAAAAACACTAAGTGCTGCTTGGGGCCAGAACGAACGTACAAATAAGTGGGTTGAAAAGCTACGAAAGGTGGATAGATTATAAGGTTTGCTGAACCCACACCAGCAGCCCATAAAACCTCCGGGAAGCAATGCTCTCGTAGACGCCTCCTGACTGGTTGGTCCAAATTTGACTTGACGTTGTAAAATGGGTTCTTTCTCTCAAAAACGTAAAACGGCAAAAACTCTTTCAAAGACGTTGGTCCGATCAGCTTGCTGGAAACTTTAGTTTTGAGGTTCAATAGTACCAAAACTGTTGAATTCGGAAACCTGCAAATGTATTCGCTTATCAGAAAAAAAAATGTATTCAGAAAACAGTATCAACTGCCTAATAATCATGCCACAATTGAAAATACTCTTATTTGGAGAAGAATGTTCTGATGACTGGATGAGAAAAATGCAACTCTGAGAATTTTCAAGTACACGCACGTAAAATATGACTAATCCTAAACTCGCGGTGGTCGTGGTACTAAACCATTTTGAAAAATGAGTGAACAAAAGTTAGGACCAGTACTACTACAATCAACTTTTACAATTGTTTCCCATAGATGGCAGTATTCTGTGTTTAATGTTGATTCAGAAATTGCTCACAACTTTGTATTGTTATGGGGAAATTAAAGTTGGCATGAACTCCAAAACGTTAATTGTTTTCATTTCACTGGAAAAAAAGCGCACAACAATCAAAGTTAGTTAAGCGCAAAGTTGTCAAACTACCACTGAGAAAAAAACTGAGGAGTAGAAAACCAAGTCGTTTGGGTCTTCCCTCTCTTCTACCAATTACTTACATCGCAACCGAAAAAGACCAAAGGGAATAGTATGTCATAAAAATGAGCACGGCTAAAGCTCAATGGTTTCTTTAAAGAGAAACCAAATTGCGGACGGCTATGAGAGGACATTAGACGTTCAGCGGCAAATGCAGGTTTTCTTTCAAAGACAGATGAGCACTCAAACCGAATTCCGTAAAACTCCTTAGTTCGACTTCCGGCAGAATTTCTTCTGATCAAGCTTAGAAGTTGGAGAAAACAACGAAGGGGTTTCAAACAAACAGAAGAAGTTTGTTTTGAGTTTCTAAAACAACAAATTGGGGTATACGGTATTTGAGTGGAAACAAATTCAATTGAAGTTAAGACTCTGAGAGAGAAGTTTAACAACGAATTGTGGTGCAACTAATTTTGGTGAGTATCTCATCTTGTCCGGCTTCTTCACAATGGACTCCCAAATACAATTATCAACTATTTCGAGATGAGGCAAGCTTTCGCCAACTTCCATTCCTTTCTGACTCTTTTTTAAAAGGAAATGCACATCATCTTTCGGAGTGGCAAAAACCTGGTGGTGAGTATTTGAACCAAAAGATGAAGTGAATTGAGCTTCAATAGGGGTTGACTCGATGGTGTGAATCCGCATAGAAGCATAGTAGGAAAGGTAAAAGAATGAAATCACGCAGTACATTAAAAAGGCGGAGCGCAAAGGACTCTGAAGATCATTTCAAAATTTAAAGTGAAAGAAAATCTCTCGTTGTTGTGAATGATATCTTTGTCCGGTATTTAGTTACAACAGCACATGCAATTTGTCTTCTCGTTGTGTTTCTCAAGCATAATTGAAAGTTTATTCACAAAACTTTTTATGTACAGGCTTGATTTTTTTGCAATGAACTCGTAGAACGTGAGAAACTCATAAAAGATCAGAATTGATTGTGAACATTTGGTTTGAAAAAAAATGTACATAAGTGTTATCAAATACAGAATACGCCGCTTTCGCATTTTTTCTCAAGTTTTTTCGAGAACAAATGCCGGAGTACTTCCACAAAATTTGAGCCCTGCAGTACCAGCAATATCCAATAAAATCTCTTGAGAGAGTTGAACGTTGACAATACTGAACTTTGTCGACGAAATCTCCTGAAAAATGCTCATGAATGAAAGAACTTATTTTTCTACGAAAACAATTGAAAAATTATTTTGGACAATGGTTTTCAGAAGAACGGGATATTTACTTCAAAAAGCTCAGACAACAGTTTTTAGTGACAGGGTATCACTTCTCAACAGAAGAATTATGTAAACTACCTTCAAACCTACGGCGGAAAGAACATAGCACCGTCGTTTCAGTTCGATTTTCAAAAGAATTATTTTTTTATCTGGGACAATCAGTCTTCTCACTTTGGATGACATGATCTGTAAATCATGATCCACGTAAAAACTTTAACATGAATAAAGGTTATAAAAAAAATGTTTTTGGTACCAACAAACCTCGCTCGGAAGTTCAAGAAACTGTTGAGTGCCATGGTACATATAACTGGCAATAAACAGCGTAAGTCCCGCTGAGATAACTGCTATGAACAAAGCACACACTGTAAGAGAGAGATAACCACAACTATCGGTTTTACTGTTATCATCTTTCATCTGAAAAAAGAAGTATGAGAAAACATCAATAGGAACTACCTGGATTTCTCTACAGGAAGGAAAATTCTCGTTAAATTAAGAAAGTAAAAATGAAGTTGACGCCTCAGTAACCTGTAGATGTTGTTTTTGTTTAAAATTAGTTCCCACAGTGAAATAGTTTCTCCATTTGAAGCTCCGCCCATTGAATGACCGTCGTCTTTCTGGCGACATATTCTGCAATGGTCAATGAACACAGTGCGGGCAAGCCGCAGACAGTGTAATAAAGACTATTGTTGTACTCTTCAAGTTGTTTTCTCTCTTTTTCTCTCCTTTTCTCTCTCTCTCTCTCTCTTTCTTCCTATATCTATCTATCTTTACACACTAAGTTTTTTCAGTTTCCAGTTGACCACTTCTTTAGCGAACTTTCTTTACTTTTATATTCTAAAAATTTGAATTCGCTCATTCTTCGGAGATCAGAAACCTGAATGAAATCAATGTATTGCGCGAGCAACGCTGTGGTAAACGTTCAGATATTTTCAAAGAGATCAACATTCTCAATCGAGTCAGCTGACGTCCAGAAATATTAGATGATCATTAGACTTTGTATTTTATTGATGACCATTTGTGTATAAATTCGAGTGTTTTTTCTTTTTTATCAAACCTATAAAAAAGTCAATCTGAGCTCGAAACTGGGACTCCCGAAAACAAAGTCAGCCACAAAGATATGTACCTGCTCTTAGCTGCCCGAAATTTGGGAATCATGCTTTTAATATCTTTCTTTGTATCTCATCGCTTCAATAATTCACGTACTTTATTGACTATATACTCATCAGATTCACCAAATGAAACGTTTATAAAATTTATCAAGAACGTATTATATGTCCTGTGAAGTAACAGATAACTTTCGTAGCTTCTAAGCCTGCGCTCTTTTTCTGCAAATAACCAAATAGGAATTTGCTTCAATTAATTGGTTTGATAGGTCACCCGTCATAAAAAATGACCCTGACAGTTTAAAATTTGAATTACCCGAAACCTGCCTCGAATGAACAGACTCCATTGTTATGAGAGAAATGAATGTATTCAGTACCAACATCACGTCAAGTTTATTATTAATGATTATGCATTATGGATATTTGTTTCAAGCATGTGGTATTTATGTTGATTATCATTTGTTTTTTGTATCATTGCATGTCGGAGGAAAATAACATTTAAAAACTGTTGCGCAAAAATGAAAATAATTGCACACAAAGCTCTTGTACTAAACAAAGAAATTTGAATCAAGATTAACCAAAATAACGCGTGACAAAATAATGTGAAAAAGACGCAAAGAAAAATTGAACTGATTTTTGGATTGAACCCTGTACGGAGACGAACGTAAATAGAAGTGAGAATTGATGCAGTCCAAGCCTGACACAGTTATATTGAAACTATTAGAAAAACAAATCAAATTACCATGTTTGATGAGAAAAACAGCCAGGCGGCAACGGGACGAGTATCCGGCTTGGATAAATTCAGAGAGAGATAAGATGAAAACAGAAGAATACTATTGATGACAAAATGCGTTTCTTTGTGGCTCAGAGAATGAGTTGGCACAAAAACAACAAATTTCTCAACAATCTGCAAATTGAGTATTTTTGGGTATCAGGATTTGTCAAGCAACATTTTTTCTTATTGAGCTGATATTCTTGAACCTACCAATTTAAAAAATATCAGGAATACAATCAGAACACAGTTGAGAACGGCAAGTGATATGCAAGCATTTACCTCCGCGTTGGAACCATTTTCCATTTCTTGTCTTTGAAAATACATACATGTTTTTCATTTCAATAAACATTTTAGTACCTTGCATCTAGCCATATCCAATTCAAATCAAACAAAGGATATGTCCACCATAGCCATGGTTTTGTCGGGCCCATGGTATAATGAATTATATCTGGATCTACTAGAAAACGTCCATTGTTTAAGTAATACATTCCAATGTCGTAGTTGAATTTGGCTGATAATCGTTTCATAGTGAAGTTGTAACAAGTTGGGTCTTTTTTGTTCGGCTGGAACATGGGTGCATACTTGAGACTGTTAAAATATGTATTTAAGAATCCTTGATCTCCTCCGTCATAGGAAACAGCCGATCTGACCTGTTTCTCCATGTCTTTAAAAACCTACAAGAGCAATTTTGAAAACAAAACCAGACTATTTTCACCGTGTTGTCAGTTTTGAGAACAAATACTCCAGAATTGAACATGTCAGAATGTCTGAAAACAGCGCAGAAAGAACCGCACTCGAATAAAGACGAAATATCGCGAGTCGGGAGAACATCGAGATCGAGATGAACGATGACATCATACTCGGTCATACTCCAAAGCCGAATTTTGGTATACTGAATACATATATATGGTCATATCTGACAAAGTTGTGCTTGCTCACTTGGTACTTTTTTGCCTTGTGAGTCTTGATATAAGGAGTGTCAATTTTACTATCATTATGGACCGTAACTCCTTGCTCTTGAAGCTCTCTGATTGAGTTCTTTGTTATGTCTTGTGTAACAATGATGATATAAGGAATGGAAGCATTCAGTTTTCGAAGCCGAAATGCTAAAAATTCAGAGCACTGCAATGTTTGAGTTTCTTGAACAAACAAAAATAATTGTGAGCACAAGAAAAGACTAATTGTGAGGGAAAATTTTCTAAAAAGTATCAATCTGTTGCGAAAATTAATTCAAGCGATTTATGTTTTTGAGAACTTACCTAAGACTTTTGCTGGGATGAGAAAATCGTTCGAAGACAAAACTGAAACGTATGCGTATTTTTGTGGAGCAACATTTCCCATTTTCAGAACCAGGAGAACCCACAAGATCAATTGAACGTTCATTGACTCTGAAAATCGAATTTGACTGAAATAAATACCACACATCTTTTACTCAGTTGTTCAGCAAATTTGTGAAAAAGAACTTAAAAGAGTATGAATTGTACTTACGAAGCATAAAATTAAAAAAAAAAACAACTCAAACCCGAGATCTGTGTCAAAAACTTTTAGGTCGGCAAAAACCCGAGAAAAAAAGACAATGTTTATTGTCCAATATGCGTGTTTGTCTAGAGAAGAAAACTACAAGAAGAGCTCAACTTCTGATAAATCAAATATGCTCTCTGAATAGTTTTTCATCTCCGAAAAACAGTCCAGGAAAACAAACGTGTATGAAAAAAGAAAATTATAGCTAATAAGTGCACTACATATTGGTGTGCACGAAGAACAACGTCGTCATGACATTTTTTGTTCTGAGTGTGGAATTCGTTAGGCTTTTGCCCTCAAATTTGTTTCCTGCTTGAAAACGCAGCGCCTCATGAATAATAGCGGTTATTGACTTAGTCACAGTTATCAAACAGCGACAAGAGTGCTCTTGTGCTCTGACATTCCCATTCAGATAAGCTTTGTACATGCAAACTTTGAAAACACGTTCTGATATCAGAGAATGACGTCATATTTTCTGAATGTGTATGTTTCTGTCTTGACGAATTAAATTAGAAATAAAAGAGTTTTTCTAACCTCGTCTTAAGTTTAATTGGATTGCATGAAAGCAATTAGAGAAAGCTTCTTCGATAATCCATCTAAACCAGAAAGCTTAACAGGAAACTGAGAAAGATGACTTTCAATTCGTTTGCTCATTGGCAATGTCTTTCAATTCTTCAGATGTCCCTTCAACTCTATATTCTCTTGTTGATGAACAAGGAGGTGGAATCCTTGCTCCGTGGATCAAATATGCAAGATCTTCTGGTGACTACAGTATTCTTGAAGAGTACCTGGACACTGCAGTAGCACAAATAAACTTAAGCAGATCCTTGAAAAATAGTTTTAGGTTAAATCCTATTTATACAATAGTGGAAAGGGCAAACTCGTTCCAATTTCCCAACTTGTCACTATTCGTAACAAACAAAGAAACGCGGTGCTTGGTGCTCTGCGTAGAAAAAAAGGACGAGGTAAAAGTGGACCAAATATCCTAGAACACATCGACCAGGATGCTCTGTCCTCGGGAGATTTTTTAAAAGCACTCAAAGTTTTGGATGGTGGTATGATCAAAGGAAGGAGAAGCTTCAAATATCGGGAACTTGTTTGGGATATGGACCAAAGAGGTGGGCTAGACTTTAGTTTAGAAAGTTATAAGGTTTCGTACAGACTAACATTCAGGGCGTCTCGGAGAGAATCTTCTTCATGTTTGTATGTTATTGAACACTGCTGATATGAACGAACTCGCAAAGCAGATGACCTATCGATTTCCAAAAATAGTGAATGATATTTTCCTTTCAGAAGAATACTATGGTAAATTGAAAATAGAAAAACGTTTGAAACATTTTTCAGGTCTGTCACCGCTTCATCAAGCTATTGTAAATGAAGACCTTGAAATGGTATACTTTCTTTGCAGAAAAGGAGCCGATGTACATCAAAGGTGAACAACTCATCAAACAAAACAACTAAAAGAATTCCAGATGCTACGGCTCTTTTTTTTGCGCTGATGATCAGAAAGCTTCAAGAACTGATTCCCTTGAACATGAATGGGTTGACTTAGTACAAAACACAAAATACTCAGGGTAGCCGATTAAAAATCTCAAATTTTACAAAAGTGATAGTTTCAATTGAAGGCAAATGTACTGGGGCGAATATCCGTTATCATTTGCTGCATGCACTAATCAAGTGGACTGTTTCCGTCTACTCCGTGCAATGAAAGCCGATCCTAATATGCCGGACACTAATGGGAACACTGTTTTGCATCTTACAGTAATTCACGATCTACCAGAAATGCTCATGCTCGCAGTGGAACTTGGTGCTAATCTTCATATTCGAAATAATTTGAAACTCACACCTCTTGCGTTAGCTGCAAGATTAGCAAAAAAAAGAATTTATGACTTAATATTAGAGTGTGATATGGACATCTCTTGGAGGTATGGGCCTGTTGTTTGCAAAGCATATCCATTGAATGATGTGGATACAATTCAAGAAAGTGATGGGTCATTGAATCCCAACTCTGTTATTGCAAATGTTGTCTATGGAGTGAGTAATCGTATTCTGCTTCTAGAATTTGTTGTCTTTTGTCAGGACAAGGTGGAACACTTAGAATTTTTTGATGGACTCATTGAAGAAGTTCTCGAAAGCAAATGGCAAACTTTTGGGAAAAAACAACTCTTTATGTCTTTAGCCGGATACATTTACTTTTTGACAGTGTTTTATATATCATTCATGACAAGAGACGCACATAAAATAGTGGTAAGGTTTTTATTAAAATGACTAAGGGAGAACAATAATCAGAAAACTGGAGAAGAAGAGGAACCATCTGTGATTGAAGCCGATTTTACCAATTTAACAGATTTGTTGAGCATGGGTTTAAGTCTACGAGAACATTTAGCGATTGCGAAAGCCTCACATAGGCAGCCTTTGCCAGAACACTGTCATTTATGGGATTATTCTTCTGGTCCTTCACAACAGGTGTCGTTGTGATGAAGTTTCTTTATTGATTTTTTTACAGATTCGAATGATAAGTGAGCTTTTATGTCTTCTTGCTGTGGTAGTTAGAACTTTCAAAGATTGCGTGGACGCTCATCGAACTGGATTTAATCGGTGGTGGAACTCGATGGTGAGCTTTAACTCAATTGCGAAATGGGTCGATGAATGTATTCAGAAAGCGTTTCCTGAGAAAGTTTTGCACAAGTGTTGTCAACTATTGGTCCTATGTACGATCCCATTACGTTTTGGATGCTATTTGGACGCCAGCTTTTTGATTATCGAAAACTTCATTGTTGTCTGCATAGTGATCATGAGCACACTTCATTTTCTTTTTTATTGCAGGTATTTTATAAGTAAACTGTGTCGACTAGTCATAACTGTTCAGAAGTCTGAAATTTGTTGGTCCTTTTGTTCTAATGGTCTACAAAATTATCGTCCGAGACATGTTACGGTTTCTCCTGATATACTCTATATTTTTGATGGGATTTGCTCAAGGTTGGAGAGCATTTATGCTTCAGTTTTTATTTGTTCTCATAATTTGAAAAATTTAATTATTGTTTCAGCATTTTTTGTCATTTTTAAGTCATGTGAAAGAGCAGAGGTTGTATTCCGTATAAATAACAACATCACCGAAAACGACGAGTATATTGAAAGGTAACAGTTAGCACGAAATGAAAACAATTCAATTTTTCATTCAGATTTGAAAATATAATGGAAGATGGATTGGAAGCAGTCATGAGAATGTTTATTATGAGTGTTGGCGAGTTTGGGGCATTATACAAAAATTTAAATGAATGCAAAAGCAGTATTGCACCACAATCAAAAGTATCAGAGTTGGATAAACATTTCATTTAATTTTTATGTTTTCCGGTATTTTTTATTTTGTTTGAACTTATTGTTACTGTTATGCTTTTGAACCTTTTGATAGCAATGATGACAAGGACCTACGAAAAAATTGCTGAGACTGAGAAGGAATGGAAACGACAAGTAGGTTCCTGTGGTTTCCGAATTTATTCAAATTTTAGTGGGCACAAGTGATTCTAATGCTAGAACAGTCTTTATCCGCTTCTGAACGTTTATTGTCGCTGTACCGCTATACAAGACCAATTCGATCTGACAAACGTCGGCGAGCTTTTGTGGTCAAGATTAAATCTACAGTGAGCCTATCCCAAAACACAAACCTTATAAAACGATTGTTTTACAGGAGCGACAAACACCCCAGCTAAAACTTATTTCACCTCGTGGAAAACCGTCGATAAGGCTTTCAAATAATAGCTCAATACACGTTTTGCATGTTTTGTCAAAAACTTCATAATTCTGTTTTTCTCCTTATTCCTAAAAAAGAGTGTGATTGTTGTCTTTTTAATTTCGGTTCATTATGACATTTTTCGATTGCTACGTTTTGTTTGCCAAGCAGATCGGAAAACGCGTCAGTAGTGCCTAGGGAAAGATGCGCTTCCCGCAAAAAAATTTTTAACGACATCTTTTTTCAATAAATTTTCTTTCTGAAGACAAGTCTAAACTTTAAAAAAAATTCAAAGTTGTTTGCTCGTCATTATTGGCCACATTCTAATTTTTAAAGTTAAGTTTCAGCATGCTTGGCCGCAACTTGGTAGCTATCCGTGAAGCTCACAATGCAGCAAAATCTTTTGTCTCAAAACCTGTAGAAAAAGTAACCAAGATTGGGTCAGGATTGACCGTTGCAACTGTCGAACGAAACGGACCGTTGGCTCAACTAGTTAAATTCAGAGTTTTATTTTTGTTCTAGACCAGTACTAGTTTTCAGGTTCTGGCATTCAAAGCTGGAAGCCGCTTTGAGAAAGCAAACCAGTCTGGTTTGGCCCACACAATTCGTAACTTTGTCGGAAGAGACACACAAGAATACTTTGGGACAAGCATAGTGTGGTCTTCCTCAGCCGCAGGAGCTGCTCTTGTGCGTTCTTATTTTTTTGTGAACTTCTCTTGAAGTTTTGTTTTTTAGAAAGCTTTTACTACTCGCGATTTGTTTGGTGTTGCTTTGACAATCCCTCGCGATCAAGTTTCAACAGGTCTTTCTATTCTGGGCCAGGCTGCTGCTGTTCCAGGATTCAAACCATGGGAGATTGAAGACGTGAGATTTTTTTTTTCGAAGTTAGTTTCAGTTTTCTTTGTAGGTGCTTCCCACAATGCGGGCAGACAATGGATTTAGAACTCACTATGACTATCTCGTTGACGGAATTCACAAAGCAGCATACAGGTAGACCAACGTTTGCACACTTATATAGTATTCTGTTCAGAAACGGTGGATTGGGAAATCCGATTTTTTCTCCATGCTGTAGAATAGGATCTATTGATACTCAAACATTGTCTGAATTTACTGTGGGTATTTCGTTTTTCAAAACGCGCCATTTAAAAATTTTCAGGAGAAACACTTCGTTTCGGGAAACGGGATTCTCTATGCCACCAATGCGTTTCACGAAGACATGATTCTTTATGGAGAGAACTTTTCACCAATCAAGCCAGGAAATGCGGTATCAACTCCACAAAGTGTTTACAAGGTTAGTGTCAGATTCCACTCCAAGAACCGAAAAGGTGAAATTCATATTTCGAATTGAAAAATATAATTAATTAGTTCACCAACGTCTCTGGTACGTTCCGGTTTGTGGCGGAGATGGTGCATCGTATCCTTGCGCTGATGGGTTTTCGGACTGGCTGGAGTAGTTAGGAGTTGATGGAATAGCAGCTGATGGATATGATGGAGATGGATACGCCGGCTCAGCTGGGTAGCTCGGAGATGGGTAGTTTGGAGTTGGGTCACTTGGAGCTGGATAACTTGGTGATGGATAACTTGGTGATGGAGGATTTGGAGAAGATGAAGCAGGTACCGAAGGGGATGGATATCCGGAATCACTATCTCCAGATTTCTCAGTGACTGGTGGCAACGGGGCTGGAGATCCGGTAGTTGCTGGTGGTGCTGGAGTTCGTGAAGAGGCAGGAACGCGAGTAGGAGGAGCCGATGTAACCGAAGTGCGCGGAGGTGGTTTTGGGGAAGACGTTGCAGACGTTGGTGGAGTTTGGTCTTCTTGGCGGCTTGGACATGGACAATAGTTTGCGTCTTTTCCTGAAATAATTGATCTTAGTGAAAAAAAACACATTCAACTATTTTCTAACCTGGTGCCCCTGGCTTTCCAGATTGTCCTTGAGTTCCAGGGAATGCATCGTGTCCTCGGTTTCCTGGAGTTCCTGGAGCTCCTTGTGGGCCTTGTTCTCCATCTTTTCCTGGCTCTCCATGTTGTCCTGGAAGTCCCTGCTCTCCAAGCCATCCTGGTTCTCCTGGTTGCCCCGGTTGTCCTGGGAAATAAGTAGTTCCTGGCTGTCCATCAGGCCCATCTGCTCCATCGTAACCTTTTGGTCCCTGTTCTCCTTCATCTCCTGAAGGCCCTTCCTGTCCTGGGGCGCCGTCATCTCCGGACGGTCCGATAGGTCCTTGATTTCCTGGGAATCCTTCGCCACCGACAGCTCCATCTGGTCCTGGTGGTCCAGCTGGTCCCTCTGGGCATTTGATGCATCCACCTGGTATGTCGTGAGTAACAGCAAGAGAAACTCCACTCGCTCCTTTGTTTCCTTCTTCTCCTGCGTGACCTTCATCTCCACGTTTTCCTGGTAGTCCTGGAGGACCGGGTGGTCCTGCTGGACATCCTTGTGAATTACTATCGCAATTGCACATTCCTGGGTAAACGAATCGTTTTTGACGCATCATGGATGGTACTGAATTTGCAGAATGCCCAGTAGGAGATTGTAAGACCAAGAGTCGATCCCAAGTGTCATCGGCAAGAATTTTGAACTCGTCAACGCGTCCTTCGACTTCAGAACGCAAGTTGTTGATATCTTGAACAATGTGTCCGATGGAGCAGATAGCAGAGAAAATACCAAGCAGGCAAATTCCTGCACCAATATAACCGAGGGTAGACATCACTGAAAGCAAAGTGATGCTGTAGGGAGTTCAATAGACTTTTTTATATCTACCGTGAAAAACTCGAAATTGGGAAGAACTTGCAAAGTGAGAAAAAAAGGGGAGAATTGACGTATCGTTATTGGTCGGAAACAATGCAGCGATAAAAAACTACCGGTTCCCGCATACGCGATCCACACCGAAAACGATGAAAGATTTGAAAACTTGCTTACACTTACACAGTTGAATGATAATTGTGGATTTTCTCCAGTTTTCTCTCAAACTTCTGCTCTTATTTCTCTATCTGATTTTTCAACTTTAAGGGTGGTGAATACCGCAAAGACGCTGAAACAAAGTTTGCCCATGTTATCGTGGCGGGAGAAGGAGCTGCTGGAAACAATGCACAAGCTGTTGCTACTCAAGCTGTTTTGTTGACAGCTATTGGGAACTCAGGCTCAGTGAAGTGAGACATTTCCTAACTTTTTTTCGTAACCTTTTTTACATGTTCAACAATACGGTAATTTAGGTTCTCCGAGATCACTAACGGTTTGATTGGAAAAGCTGTGAACAACTTGGTTTCAGCAAGCGCTTTCCAAGCTGTTCACTCCGACAGTGGACTTGCAGGAGTATATTTGGTGTCTGATGCAAATCAGATCAACAGTTGTGTCAATGCGGTTGTAGGAGCTCTAAAAACTTTCAAAATTGGGAGTATCGATGGCGAGTTGTTTTTCAGAATTTTTCAACCCACTATTTGCTTGTTTTTCAATTCAATATTTCAGAGATCAAGAGACAAACCTTCAACAACGCTTTGAGAGCTAAAGCACATTCGGACAAGTTTTCTCTAGAAAGAACTGCCGAGCTCTTCAATTCTCAAGACAGCTTCATAGACAAAATCATGAATGTTTCAGCAAACGATGTAGAAACTGCTGCAAAAAAACTAACTAACAAACTATCTGTTGCCAGCTACGGGAACGTTAACGAAGTTCCATACGTTGAGACTTTGTAATAGTATACCAGTCTTTGGAAGTTTTTAGATGTTCG
Organism: Caenorhabditis panamensis; assembly: GCA_900883565.2. Taxonomy (NCBI): domain Eukaryota; kingdom Metazoa; phylum Nematoda; class Chromadorea; order Rhabditida; family Rhabditidae; genus Caenorhabditis; species Caenorhabditis panamensis. The sequence continues at coordinate 19,533 of LR537721.1, read as the reverse complement.
TTAAATTAAAAACGTTTTTTTGAATGAATAGTTTGAATTATCACATCATAACGTCCATTTTACGGGAAATATATTTATGTCGTGCTTGATAGAAAACACACAAAAAGTTGAGTTATGAAACTGAAAAGATGAATCAGTAGAGGAAGCTCGAATGAACACATAAATAAAGAAATCCTGATGAATTTCCGTTTTACAAAATCACTAAAAACACAAAAAACTAATGGTACGGAGAATAAAGAAGACCCGAACAAGCACCGATAAGTTGTTTTAAAAACTGCCGCAGCTGTATTCTCATCACTTTCAAGCTTTCTTCATTAGACTGGCCATAGATCTTTTGTTTCGCAACAAGTATTATGAATTGTTTTTGCAAGTGGTTCCTGTAACCAGTTTTTATTGGATCTATTTCAAAAGTCAGTTTTTCCGCCCTTGTACGCAGACATGAATGGTCTTCTTGGATCTAAATGAAACTTTCTTGAAAAACTCACTTGAATTATTTTCTCATTGAACTTTTCCAGAGTGACGCCGTACATGTTATGAACGACAGATGCCAGTCGGTTCAGTTCTTTAGCAAAACGAATGAAAAAGTAATGCACAGTGTTGTCATTGGAGATCAAGCAGAGAGCAGGTGACCGATTGGAAAAATAATGTTCCTTGTCATCCGGAGGCATCACAACAACTGCGTGTTTGAGGTTTTCTTTTTTGGAAACACAGAGAAGACGAAGAAATCCATCACTCCAGAACTTTTCGCCTTCTTGAACAAGTGCAATGCTATCATTGGTAAAAACTGCTAGGCATGGCGTTTTGTATGGTTTAGCCTCGTCGTTTTCAATCAACCGTGAAAGCGTTTTTGTCCATTCTGTGCATTCTTCAATTGTTCCACATTCGAATTCGTAATTTCCATCCGGACTCTTCAGTTGAAATTTGTTTCTTCCCGATGAGAAGAAAGACGAAACGCTGTAATTTCTATTTAATAATTTCACAAAAATCATACTCACTTTAGATCAAAAGACATATCTTCTTTCCTGCAGTTGAAATCTTCAAAAACATGAAGTTTGCTACTGACAATCATGCAAAACTTGTGCTCCGGTTCCTCGGAACTTTTAATCCAGGAGCTAACGTTTGTTTTGAACAAGTATCCAGACATTGAAATCATGTTTTGGGAACGCTCATTAGACGACTGTTCCATCCAAAAACAGAGAGCTGCTCCCCGAATGTCAATGTTTGAACCAAGTTGTTTTTCCAAGTTTGGCTGAAGCATGCACATATATCCGATGTGATCGTCAACTTCGGGATGAATCGAAAGAGAACGGCTACTGTGCTCAACGACCTAAAAAATTGATTGTTTAACAATATTCAGAAAATACTTGAGCTTACGTTGATAAGAGCGTTAACCATGTGTGCTCCACATTCTAAACCGGCCATAGCCGCATAGTATGAGAAACAGGTTTGATCATCTAGCTCATCATTTTGAACAAAGTGCGTAAATCCCTCCTCGTTAGCTTCGACCATAAACGATAGGTTGTCAACACTGATCTGAGAAAAATGGGTAGCAACTTTTCTGGGTGAAAAAATATTAAAATATTACCTTGATTGTTCTGATGCGATCGTGTGGCATTTTGACCATAGGGATGAAGAAACCTTCAGAAGAAATATTTGTGGATTTTCCTGGCAATGCATTTTTAGAATGCAAACGATATTTGAAAACGTAAAGATTGTAGTTCGTCATTACAAAATAACGAAGTTTGATATCATCCGAATGGAAACCTTCAAGAACTTTGAAAGTTTCAATTATCTTTTCAGAAGATTTTTCGAACACATTGATTGCAAAGTGTAATGTGTCTCCTTGGCTCATTCTTAAAAAAAACAATTATTACATATTACATAAATGTCACGGACTGATATTCTCCATCCGCAAGATTGTATGTTGGAAACACATCGTCTTCATGATCAACGCTTGCTAGTATTTGTTCTATTCCATCAGGGTCCATTGATTCCATATTTGCGCAGGACATTTTCTTTGTCATAACGTCTTCCAACTTCTCTTCAGTGTCTTCCACAACGAGCAAGGTTTGGGGTGCATCTTCATCGTTAGGCTTTTGCGAATCATACATTTCAGTATTAAGACGGTTGTGACGGTTGCGAATAAGATCTTCAAGAAGAACATTCTGATCAATAGCTTGAGACAAAATGGTTGGGATTTCCGTCGGGATAATGTTGGGAACGGTGTCACTTGATGCCTCTTTTTCGGTCAATTTCCTCTGCCGAGCAGCATCGCGAGAGGAGAGTTGAACGGAATCCGTGTCTATCACTGCAGCTGGAACTGGTTCAATGCGCATCTGCCTTGTGCTCTTTAGGAAAATAATTGTTTTAGTATCATAGTCGCCAACTCACATAAAATGCAAATTGAATTGGTTGGAGTTTTTCTATATATTCTGTGACAGCTTCCAAAAGTCCCGCATTCCGAATGCACGCATTGATGTGATAGTGCTGATTCAAAAACACTCTGAAAAGGCAATTTATGATATAAAATCTGAAAAACTCTCACTTGTTGCTCTCATTTTTCAGGGAAATAAGCATGAAGTGGAGTGTTCCTTTGTTGAACGAAGTTTTCAACCACCCAATTGAAAGAAAACGGTTGTTAGCGTTGCCACATTCGGCAATGAGCATTCGTTGCTCAGCTTTAGGTAAAAAGTTTTTGATGCATTTCCAGTAAGCACCATCGGCAGTTAACAATCTGCAAAAGTGATAATGACACAATATTTTGGAAACTCCAAGGAACGGACCCATATGAAAAAAATGCGTCAATAGAATTGAAAAGTTTCCTTCCATTGATGCTTTCTGCATCTACGATTTCTGTTTCACCAAGTATCTAGAAGAGTAAAAAGTCAGTAAATAGTAAAAAGTTCATAAAGAAAAAACTAACTTTGTTGACGAATCCTTCTATAAGATTTTGAAAATCTCCATGTTGCGTTCTTGTAAAATTAGCTTGTGGTCGATAAGAATGAGGTAGCATATGATACATGGTCAAATCACTGAAAAAGTTATGATTAAACAAATACGATTGAAGAAACAGGCAAAATAAGTATATTTCTAAAGCGGATAAAATGCCTGACTTTTCTCTAAAAATAAGCAGAGTGCGGCAAAGGTCAGACAAAAAACGCGCCAACAGCATGCAGTTGACACATTAATGGTGAGCAATAAACAGAAAATAAGTTTTTGAAACAACTCCAGCACTTTATCAATGTCAGTTAAAAAAGAAAATCCGTGAAAATTATAGGAAAAAACAAGCCTGGCTTCGCCGGCTTGCGCCGCCATCCCCTCAGTTTTTCTAGAGTTCACGTGTTTTTTTCAGTTTACGTGAATCTTTTTTTTCTAGAAATGAAAAAGCGGACAGACAAACAGACAGACAGACAGACAAACAAACGGACGTTTAAGAAACTTATATAATAAGAATGATATTGTAATGCTTTCTAAGAGTTGATTTCTAGAAGAAGAAAAAAACTTAATGAAAAGTAAGAATGAAATTAATTGTAGACAAAAAAAACAAACTCGGACTTTGCCACTGTTGTTGCTAAAAAAAAGTGCTTGCAAAAAAAAAGACGGATGATGAAAAATGTGAAAAATAAAAAATCGGTTCTTAGAAAAAGCTGAAAAAAGTAAAAAAAAGGAGGGCTTTAGGGCTGTTCGAAATGACTAGATCTTGGTATATTTCTGATCCGCTTTCTTAAATTCTGTCATTGAGGACCTTGCATAATGCGTTCTGCGCGCTTCATCGTCAATTTCCTAGATTTTCCAAACTTTTTTAAACGACTGTCCATACGCAAAGCTGTAAACTCAGACACAAAAGATGTGTGATGGTTGTACCTCCTGCTTTCCAGAATTGAGATTTAGCAACAAGGGAAATCGGAATTCTCTAAAATTGTCTGTAAGTTTGTACACTGATAGATTTGAGGGGGTTGAACACGAGTCGTTTTCTGCTCAAGTTTCCAGCTTCCGAGTTTTGACGGCTTCAAGTTTCAAATGTTGGAGGAGCTGCTAGACGAAGGTTCCGCGGCCAGCCGCTCCGCAGTCTTCTACGACAGCGAGGAGACTCAAAATTTGCTCAGAAAGCTACTACGCGCATCGTGTTCCTAGAATCGTTTACTAATTCATAGCGAATTTCATGGCTGCGAAAATTAAAATTGGTCTAATTGCAGATCTGAAAATCTTGCTAGTTCCAATAGCTGAGGAAGTATGTACTAATCGGTTGTTTTCACAAAAACATCGTTGATCAGGATCTCATTCTTAGTAACCTCAGGAGAGTTGTATCAAACATCAATAAAAGAAAATTTATCTGAAACTTGGTTTTGTGACGTATGTAGTTTTGAGCTTTGCAATGTTTTTCAAAGAACACTTTTCACCCTCATACAAACATTTTTATTGAGTGCCAGTTTATTGAATTCATCTGCATTCTCAAGATTTTGCTGTTCTTTCACACTTGCTGGGTATTACGTCAAAAGACTAGAGTCTAAGAGGAGAGAAGTCCTCTGCTAAAATCCGATTCTTTCGTCAAAAACTCTTGCTCTCTCAGAGACCCAGAAACACCTATTGGCCACTGCAAAGATCTCCGAAACGAGAGAGATCGATGGCAAAAACAAAACTATTGAACGTTCCCCCAGAACCTTTTTTCTCTCTCTTTCACCCTTTCTCAACCCCTCTTTTTCTTTATTTTCTTCTTTTCGCATCCAAATTATCCGTTATCCAGGAGTCTATGACATAGGCTGTGAGCAGCCCTGCTGCTGGATCTTTGTATCTCGCATCCACTCAGCTCTCTTGCTGCTTTTCAAAAATTGGGCTCTGCTAGGAGAGACGATGAGAAATGCGAGGGTTTCTCCCTTTGCTCCTTTTCTCTCAGTGCCGACACAATCTTTAAGTTATGCATGTGAGGGATTCTGCAACCTTCCGTTTTTTACCCTTTTTCTTTCTTCCCTTTTTCAGAGAGAGTTCTGTTGAAAACTCTTTCGGCCAGACACCCGCCTCTGAAAACATTCTAGCTGAGACGGGCACGTTTTTTCCCCTTTTTTTCCAGTGCTTCTGACAAGACTACACTCAAATTTTTCTTTCTTCTCTCATTTATATTAATTGTGTTCGATTTTGAAACTCTTCGAAACATTTACAAACATTTTCAGTTTTGAAATTTTAGGAATAAGAGAGTGTGACATGAAGGCAACTCTTATTGAAATCACTACGCGAGAGAACCTTCTGCGAGCTCAAGCGCAGTGCTCTCGTCATATCAATACAATCTACTTCCCTTTTTCGATACGCACTCAAATCGAGGACAGGTATCTGAATTTTCAACCCTTTCTGATACATAACAATAGATTCCAGCTTTCCCGAAAGTCCTGTCAGAATTTTCGTCTATCCCAATCTATCTCATCCAAAAATGTTCTTCATGTTCAAAAATAACGAGTACATCAAGTGAACACACTAACTAATTTCTGTTATAACAAACCCTGTTTAGACCAACACTTGCTTTAGCTCAAATATCAGGAACAAGCATTAACCGGCTTGAGGTGATCGATTTGATTTCCGATTTCCGGTAAGTACGCTCTCACCCTAATTTATTATTATTTTGGTCGTCCCCTCAGAGCACGTGTGTTCGGCGCCAAGCGTCAGTCTCATCTTGTGATTGCCGAGGAGCATCTCATTAAAATGGTTTGCTTGCTTTCAAAATACACTAATTGAAAATTGAAAAAGTTTGAAAGTTCGAGCTACACAAGTTTCTGATGTTTTTTTTTCATTCGTAGAGACAGCCAATTCTCAAAGTTGTTACGGTAGAGGCTCAGTTCCAGAAAAAGTTAGAAATGTTCTGTTTTTTTGAAAAATCAAAACTAGATAAATGGAGTAAAATTAATTTAAAAATCAATTGAAAAAAATTTCAGTACGGAGTTGCAATGCGGTTTTCCAATTCAAGCTGGTGTAACGTGGATCTCAGACTATCTTTGTTTTATATGACTGAGACCCAAAAAAAACTTGCCATCGCTTCGCCATTGCCAACTGTACCACCTGGCTATTACTACGACGAGGTATAATAATATTTAATCAGAATACTCAATCATTCTGTGCTCGTTTTTCAGATTGATCCGAGTGAGGAAGCTGAAATTGTAAACAACACGTGGACGCACGCCGGAGCTGGCGACCTTGAACAAACAATGTGAGTAGGGTCAAAGATCAAGTGCTTGTTATGAAAGGACAATTTACTTTAAACTAGAGTGAAAACTAAAGTTTGCCTTGTATATGTGTAAAGCTAGTGACGTAAGAAAATGTTGGTTTCAGAGTCTCTCTCAAGATCTTCAGAGTTTATCTGTCTTTTCCCTCTCCGATTTCCAACTTTTTTTTGGTTTTGAAGTAGTGTAACAATCACTGGTTTGGTTCCTCGGGAAAGAAATCTTAAATGTTTCTCAGATGTTTAATAATCTTAATTACAGGGCAAAACTTGCAAGATTGCCTTCATCTTGCGTGCGCTTTAATGGAAAGCCCGTGGCTTTTGAAATGATAGATCCCGCTGGATTTTTCAACAATCAATACGTGTTCGAAGACCACAGAAGGAAAGGACTTGGGAACGCTGTAGAAATGGATTTGATTCACAAAGCTTTAAAGTAGGGAAATTGAATCAAAAGAAGTAAACACTGTAATTTGAAAATATTCAGTTCGGGTCTTTCACCGTTTAAGACCGTTGCCAAAGACAACAAAATTGTGCTGGATGCTTCTCTTGCAAACAAACTGTGGACAGTTTGGGCCGACGACGATGGGAACGCAAAAACCGTTGTCTTCCAAACTTGGCGTTGCGATTGAAACATTTAAAAAATCAACTCAAAAATGAACGTTGTTTTTAAGTTTAAAAACGGTTCATAAAATTTATACCATGTTGGTATTAATACAAGTAGCTGTTACCGTTAGACTTTTTTTGGCATTCTACACAACTACCATTTTTTCATTCCACGTAATAATGATTATTTTCCTTCGAATAGTTTTTCAATCACATTGATTGCACTTTTTTTAAAGTTGATATTTGTTTAATGTTAGTTTTTGAAAATTCTTTTTATTCCATTCTGTGAGCTTAATGTTGTTTCTCAAGCATCGGTTCTTTTCTATAACTTCGTTTCAATATTGAATTAAATGTCCATCACAAAGTTTAATAAATGTTCATAGTAGAACGGCTGTCTTTGAAGTTTTTGTTTTGTCAACAATCTACTATTCAATCACAAAAAACAAAACTGATTTATTGCGTTGTTTCCCAAAACCTTCATCATAATTGAAAAAAAAAGCAAAAATTGTTATCAAATCATCCAAAAAACGAGGTTAATCCAGTAGCAGTAGAATTGATATTATCTGAAAATAAACGATTTTTTTGTTTGTTTTGTTTTTGCAAACCAGCCGAGGAGCAAACTTTGCATGTACTCGGGCACAAAGATTGAACAAAGTTGATTATAGAATCACGTAGTTTTGGGCATTCCTTGCAGCCTTAAATAACAAACAAATGTCGTTGTTAATCAATAAATAGAAAACAAACTTCTGCACGTTGCCTTCCGTTGACAGTCTGGTTTCCCTACCAAGGGGTCAAGATAATCTCGAATGAGAGGGAGTGACTCTCTTATGAGGGGCAAAGATTCTCGGATAAGTGGAAGAGACTCTTTAAGAAGAGGTAGCGCATTCTGCAAGAGGTACTTCTAGTTTTTGTCTCATTTCCGACAACCTTCAAAGTATCTTCGTCCAGAGCTGGATTCCTTGTTGAGCTCTCAGAACCCGCAGTAGTACTTCCATCGTTCGTTCCGAGAACTAACGGGAGGCCAGCTTCAAGAAGCGGAAGAGAGTTTTCGAGAACAGGTATTGAAGAACTGCAATAGAAAAATTTTTACAAAACATTAATCCAATGTCACCTATCAACTTGAGCCGAAATATCATTTATAAGATCAAAATGATACTCTAAAATGCTTCCGATACAGATTGATTGCAAGTTGGCACATGCAGGAACAAGGTCGACGCACTCGGTTGCATTAGAAACCCAAACTGTGGCAGCGAGCAGCAGAACGACCAGTCGAGATGCTACCATCTCGATAGAATGAGTGTGAATCCGTATTTGAAATGTTTGAACAGTTGTATAAGGTTTTGTTTGATTTGACACTTTGAACGAGAATCAGCTTTTTTTGCAATACCATAGATTGAATTCAAGCTCGTTGGACATTTTTTGCAAAGTTTCGTGAAAAACATATAAAAGTGGCGTTAACGTTTTTTCGTTTTAAAACCAAATTTTGACTAATCACAAATACATTTCATTGTTCAGAATATACATGCAGTATGTGTGCATAAGGACATTAAATTCGAACGCATTAGGGTTCTTCAAATGGGTACCATCTTGCTTGGGATTTCTCTTCACGAATTATAGCTCTCCATAGGTCTTTACACCTGCAAAAATTGTGAATGAAGCTGGTTAAATACAGAAATTAGTGCAGACTTGTGTAACGGCAGTTGCATCCGCGACAGTGTACGTGACGCGATTCCAAAAGTTCCCGTTTCCGTGATAAGCTAAAAAAAAGAATGAAAATGATTTAGATAATTGGGAAAAAAAGATTAATAAAGATCATTTACCTCAACGGTGAGAAACACATCGCACAAAGAATGTTTCGGAATAGCAAATGTCAGACATTCATTGAATTGCACAGTTCTTGCTGTTTTTTTCGAGCTTGTTTTCTTTTTCTTCAATTGTTTCTCATCGCCGTCCGATAACGTAACTCGCAGAGCAATATCTATAATTGTTTTCTAAAAGTAAGTTAAGTTCTGTTCTACCAACTTCCTTCGTTCCGGAACCTCACATTTCGTACTTTGAAGATATTCATAGTGAGTCGTTGAGCATGTGAGAGATATGACAAAGCAACTAAAACCTCTCCATATCCCTTCTAAAAACACTTTGCAATTAAAGCCATTGGCGACTGTTATTCTCACATTTGCTCTATCTTCGTAAGGGAGCACTTCCGCCCAGAACAATGTAGGAGAATCATGTTCAAAATGCTCGTTGATTCTGCCCAGTGTTAGCCAGCAGTAACCAACACACTCATCAACGCTGGAAAATAAATAAAACTTTTCATACAAAGTGGCATCAGAACCTAAACTGATCATAGTCATAAACCATGACTTCCAACCGACTGGTAGCAATTTGTTGCGCCGTAACCTAGAACTCATGAATCAAGAAACGATGTCATCTAAAAACTTACTGAAAAGTAAAAATCCTCGTTCATCAAAGGGGATGCTGTGCCATTGTAAACTTTCGTCTGGTGATCGGTATTGGGTTTTTTGGAATCAGAAATCTTAATTGAGGTTCTGGGTAAATCAGTGAAAAGTTATGACCACACCAACCTCTAGCATTACTTTCATGAACGGGTTAGGTGGGTCATCTTCTCTTTTGGTTGGAAGGTCAACACCTTTGATGATAGTTACTGTCAACAAGTTTAGATTGACATCATGGCTCACACTCAACTGAATGGATCCAACTGCGGACATTGTGACCGAACTACACACTGACTCATCGCCCATCTAGAGTATAAACAAAATTTATAAAAAAGTATAATATATTTTGCACTCACTGGGAACTGATATAGTCCTCTATCAAACTGATTTTGATGCAGGTTGGAAAACATACTCCTGGGACCTCGTTTTGCTTTTGGAATTACAAATAAGCTAGATAAATCTCCTTTAGGAACAGTAAAACTGCTATTGGACTCGTAGAAGTTTTCAGCAAGGTTGGATCTCATGAAAAAAAACATGATAAAAAAACAGTTTCCAACTTACGATCCACAAGTTGTTTCTTCCGTGTTAGTGCGGTGGAGTGTGGAGCAACGGAGATGAGTTGGTTTTGCACCCATGTCCAGCACATTTTGGTCATACCTAAACAAAATTTTGCCTGGAAAATGAAAACAAAAGTGGACTCACCAGTTGAGTCGGTTTTTACCCTTAGCTAAGAAAAACAAAACAAAGATAACAACAACTACAACTGTCGCACATACGACTATCAATAAGTTTCTTTCCGTTGCTTCAAGAGAGTTTACTATGTCTGGTATCTTCATCAACCTGAAACAAAATTCGAGAATAAATACAAACTATCGCGATAAAAAAGTCAACCGGTTCATAATATCATAAAGGGTACATTCAGTCGAAGAAAAGCACTCAATTAGAGTCGGATGGGCAAATAGGCTCCGTTTGATGGATGAACTGTCACTACTCTATTTCTGGAGCCAAGTAAAAACTCGTCATCATTTGACAAAACTTGATCACAAATGTCTCGAAAAACTGAAACAATCATCAAGATATCAACTGAATTAAGCGAAGAAATGAAATGCAGAATAACATGAAACGTTTTTTTGAGCATATGAAACAGATTTTTAACCTTCCAGATTTTGATGTCAAGCGAGTGAAAGAAGTATGTGTATTGAACAGATATGAATTCAATTTGATATGTTTGTACACTATGGACCGAGTATAAACGAGCGCAATCTGAGTTAGTTGCGGAAAAATCCTCGGCTTCGAAGAAAAGATTAGAACAGCCGACTCTACACTTTTCAATATTAGTTATAGTGATATTTGGCAGTATAAAGTCTCTAGCTTCGTTGGAAGATTAAACTGGATGAGACAGATGGCGTACTTTTAGAAGTTATTCCCCGTTCCGTAATGGATTCCCCGTCTTCAGCTTCAATTAAGAATATTACGTGAATAATATCACCAGAATGATGGTGAGAGAAATGCATATTGTCTGTTCCACATATATTCGAACTCCAAAGTCCCTAGTGAAACTTTGTTGGACAGCAAAACTCATTTTTTATATGAAATAAGGAGAATAAAACATTCAGAGAATTGGTTGAATTCAAAAATTGTCGGCGAAATTTCACTTCCTGCTTCTTTAGACATAAATACTCGGAAAAATCGAAAAATCTTAATTATACGTTCCCTTCTTCAAGAACCAATTGTGAATGTGATGATGAATTATGAAAAATCCTAATTGTTGCTAGGGTATGAAGAAAAGCAGGAAAATTTGCATTGTACTTATAGGAAAAATTCACAGTTAAACAATGAGCTACCCTCGTTTTATACGCGCTTGGAGCTTGACTGAGTCTCAGATGTTTGTATCAGTACAAATAATTGCAAAAGAATGTAATCGTACTAGTCTCATAATTCTTAGAATTTTCAGAATGTTTTCTGGAACTAATTACAGAAAAAACCTACTGGGTGGATTCATCTTTGCAAAACTACGGTAAACCTAACTAGTTTACACTTCAGACGGCCTGTTTTCGTAATGAACTGAATTGCAAAAGCCTAGTAGAGCTTCGGACAGGTGCTATTTTGCCTCTCACAAAACTGAATCTCTAGAAAGCTTCATTTTCGTATAGTTAGTTGGTACATAATAACATTAGTTATATGATATGTTTTGTTTTGAATTCACATTTTCAGAAATCCCACAAAACCAATCACTGTAAATGTAATTGAAAAGAAAGTGACACAAACAGTTGATATATGTTTGCTTTTTATTTTCGGAATGTGAGTTGAGACAATTGTGAGACTGAAAAGGTCATCAGTTTCGTATTCTGGCCAACGTTTGGGACATAAATTGAAATTCTGGCTGTACGGGAGAAGTTTCATTCTACTTTGAGGACACATGTGCTCGGAAGACTGATAGGTTTCACATAAAATCATTTCTTGTATCCTACAGATCATCTACCGTATTTTTCCTATTAACAGAGTAAAATTGAAAAAAGTTCAGCCCATCAATTGTAACCTCAAACGCTATTAAGACTCAATAAAATGAGAAATGAAGAAGAGAAATGGACATATTGAAATGCACTTATTCTTTGTTCCCGTGTCACATAGAATCAAAAACGACAAACGCATATTTTTTAAATTCTCTGAGTCTCTCAGTTTGTATTTGATATTATTCGACTGGGTTAATTATTGTGCAGCCTTCCATAATACTTTCCCGTTGGTTTCATTCATTTGTTAGGGGAATGCACGAAAAAAGCAACTGGAAAAAAAACGACACATTGGGAAAACGAACCAACGTCACAAATAGTATTACTTTTGGTGGCTGAAAATAGAACTGGTATGATTCGCAGGTTTTCATTATTCTGACTCGCCTGACGTGAAACTCTGTTTGGAAATTGGAAACTACGAACATCAGATAAAAAATGATTAAAAACTGAAATACATGAAATTAAAATGTGAGCCGCCTCTATCAACTCTATGAATGCATTACGGAATGAAAAACAGAAAAGTTAAACGCAGACCATTATGCTTGAACGATTTTCAATGTTTAGCATATCATTCAGTGTTTCTCAAAGTCTCACATTCACATAAAATCATTTTTTTCTAATAGATGCGTGATGGAGCAAGCAGGTTGCGAATGAGCTGAGAAAAATGGAAAAAAAACAGATAGAATATTAGAAACCAATTTATCACCAGGCAAATAAGTTTTTGTTTTGAGAAAACAACCAATTTGATATAACTGAACAACGTAGTTGTTTTTTTAAATGTACCCAGTTATGCATTTTGCAACAAACAAATAAACACTTTACATTGTTCAACCTTAAATCTACAACAATAATCTAAAACCCTTGGAGAATGAAAATGACCAGAGAGAAACAGTGGCGCGGAAAGCTGAAACGGGGTACGATTGAAAAATTGATTCAAAAACTCCAAAAATGAACAGCAGGAAAAAAACAAAGAAAAGCGGCCAACCCGAATGCGATGTAAAAATGTGATGTATAAGTGCTACATGATATTGATATCCGTTTGTGTACCCTATTCATAATTAAACCGTTTTTTTGTCGTCTTTTTTGTCTTGGTGCTCTTCACTAATATCTTCGTCGTTTTGTTCGATGTCCGAAACGTCTGGATTGTGATACTGAGCTACCAGAACGTCATTCACTTTTCTATTGGATAAGCATTCAAGAAGAAAAGACATAACTGAAAGAGAATAATGGAACATGGAATAAAAATGAAATATAGTAGATACTCACTTTTTCCTAATCGTCTCTCCACAGCTGGATAGTGTTTATAAGCAAGTATGGGATGTGCTGGGTCTTTTGACAACGATAAGTGAAGCATCTTCGAAAGAGACTTAGGTGTACCGAAGAAATTCAAAAGTGTCTGAAATGTTGACGGGCGTATAATGCAGCACTGCCGTAGCGGTAGAAGAATGTCGTCATCGTCAAAATCCGAACGCCCAAATGCTCTTCCATGATCAAGATGAATCGCGTAAGAAGGAATATTTGAAAACACATTGAAGGACTCGAAATGATGCCGGTCCTGGTTTCCTGAAAATAAGTATCCTCAATGCTATGATTGGTCCTAATACCGATAAGATAATCCAAGATGTGGAGATCGATGAGATCCAAGAGCCGGCGGCCATGGGCGTATTGTCTTTTTGTTTTGACTTTGTCGGTACAATAGTTCATGTCTGATTGCCATTCAGCCACCTGATTCTTTTTTGAGTATGTCCTACAAATCGAAAGATGCCTCAAGCGTTTGATTTTTCAAATACCTTCTATAAGGACTTCTGTTATGCTTCCGAGGAACGGCTGATTCGTCAGGCAGAAATACTTGTACACTTCCCTCTTTCATGTCTGGTAGCCCACAAATAGCGTGTGTTGTGTCGCAATAATAATCGCATCGGGAAACAAAACAAAAGTTTTTCGCTGAAAAACATGCGTCGTTTGTACAATGCCTAGGTGTTGGTTTTGTTTCAAACCTGGCGAAAAGAAGAACGTTTTTTTCAACTTTTTTTCTGCCTTGTCGAAGAGTTCTGTTGTCATGTTCAAAATTCTGCCAACAGTCGGAATGGCTCTGCGAAACCCGAGAATTCTAAAACAATATCATTTTTTCTTTTAGAAGTTGAAAAAATGAACCTATCAAGATGAAATGTAGCAATTTCGGCATGATGTCTTTCAAAATCGCTAAAATAGAAATGGTTAGGATCCGATTCATAATCTCTTCCAAATCTGAAAACAAGGCGAATTTTGATACAAAGTCAACAAAAAAGACCTCATCGGTTTGAAGACAGCCTGCTTATCATTTTTGAAAGTGAACACAAACTTCACTTGAGTTCCTCCGTCCATAATGTGCACATTTTTTATTGGCATTGTGTTCAGGTCTTGTAGAAGGTTGTCAATCATGACGTCATCAGAATAGACAGAGCAACTTCCAATTTTTGAATAGAATTTTTCCCAGTTGTCATCTTCTGGCACATACCTCCTAAAAAAAAGCAATTATGCAGCTGATAAAGACAAAACAAACTGTTGCGAGTTCTCCCAGAATTTTGATAATGTTGTGTTAGATGGACATTCCAGCTTGATGTTTGCATCAAAATCGAAATTTTGAGTAAGACTAAGAAGCTTACGCAAAACAACTTTGTTGGGAGGAAAAATAAAGTTGAATGGATCTCTAGTGTCAAGCTCGTCTAAGCTTGGTGGCAAAGGTTGCTTGGGTAGACTGTTTTGGCCGATTGGAAACGGCCTATCGTGGCCGGTGTCCAGTTCTGGTGCTGGGGCTTCTTTCGAACGAGGGCCTTGTTTCCATTCTCCTGTAATACTCCAGAGAAATAAAATTTTTAGTTATCTTTGAAAAAAACATACTCTCGTAGTTATCCTTTGAAAACGAGATAATCACCAGCGTAGCCGCAAAAACTCCGATAGCCAAAGTGAATAATCGTTTTACGTTGCACCGCATGTCCTCCTAGTTTTACTGCTTCTTTCTTACTGACTTCATGTATTTTTGCTACAAGTTTTGTTTCTGCAAAAGATGGGATTGAAGCAATCGATACAAAAGTTTGCGAGAGAGAAGACTTAATGATGATGTGGTAACCATCAATTAAAATGAAGCGGCTACCAATATAATGACTACCGCGAACTGGAAGGGGTTGCTCAAACTATTTATTTTACTACTAAGATGTACACCTGCAAAAACAAGAAATAAAATCGGGGTGTTGTCAAACAAGAACTGTAAACATGTCAAATGATGCAAGGAAAGGGTCTGGGAACGGCGGTGTTGGTTTGCTAAATGGTGAAGGTGCTCGTAAAGTCTTGGGAAAGAGTATACTTTCTCCAGCCAGTTGGCAAATGTTTTATGACAAAAATATGAGAGATGACAGATGTGAACTTTTCCACAAAACTTGATTATTAAATCAGTTATTTTTCACTAGTCCGTGAAAAAATTGGCAAGACTATGTGTTTGATTCATGTACGACTTTCTCCACGTCTTTTGCGCAACGATCGGTCGATAGCTTTCAGTAGAACTGCTAAAGTTTGCTTTTAACCGCAAAATACACAAAAATCAAGCAAGCAGAAAAGTGTTACAAACGAGGAGTGTGAACCATTTTGTCTATAAATAGCTTCAATTCAATGAGGGAATTCTTTCAGAATTAATTAGACTACTCCTCCGCTTGGATTGCAGTGATGTTGCAAATCCGAGGGTTGTTATTAATTCATGAGCTCCAAGTAGAATTCCAACAGAGAAACTAGAAAATTTGGCACAGTATCCGCACTACATAGCTTTTCCTATCATAAAGAAAACCACCGTTCTGTTTCTGAGGAACGAAAGAAAGGAACATCGGAGCCATAACATTTGACGATTTTGTTTCGATTACGGTCGATAAAATTGCGACTGGTGGTGAATTTATGCAAACACAAAAATATTGTTGATCGTACCGATGCCAAGAGGTATACGTTTTTTGCACAAGAGCGAATGAAAATGAAAGTGGCCAAACTTCAATGTTCAGAAGAAAAAAATATGGGGAACTGGGAAAGAGACATGTTGTAACAACTGAAGCGTGTTTGTACAGTATAACAAATACTTGAAAAGAAGTCCGAGTAGCAATTATGAAAAGTACCGAAAAATGCCCGATTATGGAAGCTATCTACAAAAATGTTTATGATAATCACAACAGCCATGGGAACTTGTCAGAATGAATAGTTATGTTGTAAAACCCACTTTACACGTAATCACTTAGCCGACAAAACCACGGTTAAAAGAGGCATACTGTGCAAGAGCTGCAAAACCAAATTCTTGCCGAGGTGTACTAGACACTTAAAGAGGATTGTAAAGTAAAGAGAAAATCGGCAAGCCAGGGAAAAAGGTAGAGGAGTGAATGTGACACTTGGAACAGCGGGAGCGTATGGTGGGACCCGAAAAGCAAACAGGAGCGGCCAGCTTTCAAATACAAAAGCTGCCCCACACAAAAACATTCAACTTATTTGGAATATATTCTGCTGGTGCCGCTTCTTTAAAATGCACTGGTTTTTCGATTGACAGACTATTTGCGACGAAATTTGCGCTTTTTGCTGTGATTGTCTGTCAAAAGAACATTAGAACACTAGCTTACTACGTAGAGTTGTAAGATAAAGGATTGGTAAATAAAATGAACAACTTGTATCGATCTGCTATCTAAATTTGGTGGAGTCACCCGCATAATTGCTCTCTGTTTCCGTTCCTTGTTTTTTTGTTTTTTTTGGCAAGCGTTATGCTCTAGAAGCAAAAGATACACGAATCAGAGAAAAAGAATGAGTGAGAGATAACATGGCAAAGTTACTGATAACGCCCGCAACATGCATGCAAACAAAAATGTTTTGAATCATCGAACAGGTAAAAAACATGTTTCTCGGTTGTTTCAGAACAAGCTTTAGTAAGTCCGTTATGTTGCTAGTTTTGATTGTTTAGAGTTTTTTTGGAAACATTCGCTACTAACCACCTGTCTTTTTGCCGCAGCAGGATCAGCTTAAGAAATTAGGTTTGAATGAAGAACAACAACAACGCCGAGAAAGAGACTGAAGTGATTTGTATGATGACGGAATGAAAGAAAGAATTTCTTCCGGTTATCGTCTCACAAAATCTTACAATTAATGCCAACGTTTCCGTTAATTTTTTCTCAAAAAGGACGGAAAAAACAAGAGCAGGAAACTCCAAAAAAGCACCAACAAATCAGTATACTTCGTCCTGAAAACTTAGACATTTGGGCGCAGTTTGGAGGCTAATCAGTTTGAAAGCTATTGGTGGCTTGTTATGTTTTCTTTCTCAATTTCAAAGCAGTTTCCAAATGAGAAAAAGTGAAATTGTTGGAAACTCGGTAGCAAATACACATTTACACGTATACCGAAAGCGCAAAAAGACAAGGAAAAGCTGACCAACTTTTATTCTCATTGGTCCAGCTGGATCGAATTTCAAATAGGGATGCAGCAAAGGGAGAAGAAGGTGAAAGAAAATACGACAAAAGCCGGCAAAGCTTGACGGATATTGCGATGCACTTCCACTATTTCCGGATTTTTATAGCCTAACTAATATGAAGTTTCTGCTATCACCAAAACTTCCCAAAAGACTGTATTTCTTTAAGGAACATTGATAAAAATCAAAAATCAGAGCGTAAACTTGGATCGATCTTCTTAACGTCATTATGCGCGAAACAACCGTAGGCCTGTTATTGCGATCACTTTGAAGGGCGCGCATGCGTCATAATGTCAGATGGTTGGCCTATCTATGCGGTCTGACATAGAGAAACGTGCAAATAGAATTGAACGTACAATCAAAAATAACCAGTTACTGTTTCTCTGTACGCCTGCCGCAGTTTCTTATTCGCTCACTGCATTTACTTTTTTTTAACGTTTCTCTTCCTTCCTGTTTGCGCGCTCTGAATCGGCTTGTAAGTACTATTGTTGCATCAGAACTGTGAATCCACGCTTCGGTGGGCATTTATGAATTGACTAAATTGAAATGAGATCCGTAGAAGACGATTAGGGGAAATCGTTTTATGTCACTGTATTATTCTGTCGACTTGATGCAGAAACTGACAAAAACTTGTGAGTTCCCTGATTCAGTTTGTCCAGGGAATAAACCTATTTTGAAGAAGAAAAAATCTCAATAATCTACTCAGCATAACACTAGTCAAATTATAAGACAACTGTTTTTGTTTACTGTCTAATCTGTGCTAGCAAGCATAGGTTGTAAAAAAAAGAACAATGGGAACAATACCAACAAAAAATCATTTCCTAGTCAAAGATGTCAGTTGGTGTGTCTCCTCTGCGTGCATCCCGCAACCGATAATAAAAAATAGATGGATTTTGAGGAGAAGCTCATCAAACTTTTTGTCACTAAAACCTCTAAGTTTTTTGTAGGAAATAAATTATTAATGTGTTAGAAGAATGTATTTTTCCAATGTCTCAAATCATCTCTAAATAACCATTGGTTTTTTGAACGAAAATTCAAGTGCGCACCGATAAACGAGAAAAGGTGAAATAGGAAACACGGAATTGGTTGGTTAGCAGAAAAAAAAAATAAATTTTATCAGTTTTCTGATGAGAAGAAGCAGCTGCATCATTGCCTCTACACCACCTCCACTATTGAATGTTACACCATATTATGTCCAGATGCTTTTGAATCTTGAGTTGTTTCCGTGAAAACTTCAGAGAAATTCAAAAGTTTTTGTGAATTACAACACACGAGGAAAGGTGAAGAACCTTTCGGTGAAACATAACAAACTTTCAGAAATACATGTAAGAGATATCGAGAGAATAAAGAAGATATGAAGATAAGGGAGAAGACGATGCGTCTGTCTAGTTGCAATGCAAAAACGATCTTGAGAGTGTGTTGAAGAGATCCGAAAAAGTGCGCAGAATCAGGTCACTGAGTGTCTCAACCCGCAGAAATCATTCATTAGAAAGAAGGGTCCCTGCAACCAAACACAACTGTACTTAAAAGAATAACTTACAATTTTAATTCACAACAATCAGACTATCTAGGAACTTCTTCCAATGTTTAATTTAGTGCATTGAAAAACATTAAAATCGTTTTCTGCAGCTTGCAGATATTCTCTCAAATTTTTTGACATCACTCGTGTGTAAATAGGGCCGTAAAACTTATTTGACATCAGAAAACAATATTTATTACAAACGAAAATAAGAGAACATTCCATCACAAAAATGTTTCTAAATCGCTCAACGAGGCTCGTTCCCTTCTAACTTCTCCTGATAAAAGTGATGACCACTCTCGACTGTATTAAAGTTGAAATTCTCTGTATCTGAATGATCTCGCCGGATTGAATCAAGAAGTTCTCCAGCTAAACAACGATTTGGACGATATTGGAAATCCTGAAATCAAGGACAACATACGTACACGTGACCAACGCAACTAACCAATTCGTAACTGCTTTTCTTGGTTTCTGCAAAACTGTTTTCCGAACATACTCGATTGATTTCTGAGAAAAGTGAACACATGATTTTGAGTTTGTGATAACCGACTCACCAGTGTAAAAACTGTCTTTTTCTTCATGAACATAGACAGTATCCAGAGCTTCAGTGGCATAGCGTTCACCACTGATATGAGTGAAGTCTTCTTGATTCCGAGTTCTGGTTTCAAAATGCTGGCCATCTCCTTGTAGGATCTTGTTATCGCTCGGAACTTTCTTGGCATACCGTTCACCACTGATATGAGTGAAGTCTTCCTGAATCTGAGTTCTTGCTTCAAAGT